>JAOTOL010001585.1:600000-1047500 GCA_034440575.1 Imbricaverruca yamaguchii
TGGAGGTGGCCTTTGTTTTGTTTGTTGATCGTTTTGTAGATGCCTGGGTAGTTGATGAGGTATTGCTTGGATTGTTGTATTCGTCGTCGGAGTATGTATCCGAATCTGTGATATGTCCGAGTAGGTTGTATTGGTTTTTGCGCTGTGCGTGTGGTGCTTGTGGGCGTGAGAGGGGTGATGGCTTGAGCCCTTCGCGGTGTGGTATTGGAAGTGGATCCTATGCCTGTGTGGTGTTCTGAGTTGTGGGCTGTTGCCTAATGATGATTGTCGGATCCGTCTGAGTTTGTCTAGCATTCAGTGGATTCTACTGAAGTAGTCGGGCAAGATGTGTGTATTTTTGTGGACGGCTCTTGGTGGGGGTGGGGGGGGGGGCGGGGCGGGGGCGGGGGGTGAATGTATTACGCATTTACGTGAGCCAGCACGTCTTACCGGACACAATGCGATTAATCTGAAGGACATTGCGGCGTACATAATTAGCACCTACGGGCAGATGTAGTTTGCTATGAAGCTGAGACGAACGACAGTTGAAGGACCACGAATCCTGTACGCACATGCTCAGCCACTCCATTTTCTACCCGAGCATGTGAGGGCGGTGTCTCTGAGATACATAGGCGAAATACCTATTTCTGTAATAGTGAGAATATGTTCCGTGTGAGAATGTGAAAATGTGCGAATATGCTTGCACGAACGAAATCGCTCGCTCCCGATTGCGTGATCGCTACTGGGAGAGCGCTAATGCGTGAGCGCGGGTGAGTGCGTATGGGTGCGTGCGCGCCAGTGCGTGAGGGCACGCGAGCGCGGCTGCGTGCGCGCCGTTGTGCACGAGCAGCTGTATAGAATGCCCCGCCTGGTATGGACCATCGCAGTATCTAGCAATTACAAATATATGTATATGTATGTATGTAATACGAGGGTATGTCATTCACAAGGAACTCATGACAGAAGGTCTCATGTTCAGAGTTAATCTTCTTTGCTGCAGATTAGGGTGCGTAGGTCATATTCGTAATTTCATTCCAGTATTGCGCATTATAGCCAAAAAGACTCAAAACGCGTTGTATGGGTATATTTATAGCTTTCAACATATTATTCCAGGACCCAGAATATACATATGCAGAAGCGTTTGAGCGATGAACGTTTTTGAGAGTGTATATTTTTCCAATATTTATTCATATTTATCTCTCGGTTATAATTGGCATCAGATCACAAGTTGAAGTGACAATTATATTTTCTGTATCGTCTTGATTTTCATCTGCTTGCCTGATATCAGACCAGATTAGAGGTGGCACCACAGAATCAATACAATACATCCCTGTGGAACATTGGCACACACTTCCGCTGCAATATTGATGCCAACGATGGCCCTGCCGCTGTTTTCACAGTATTCTTCTTCCTCAGGTACATTTCCCTGACGTGGAGAGGGCTGAATGGCTCAACAAGGTGAGAGCAGTTATATGGATTGCCCAAGTCATTCTGTGTACCATTATCCTTATACCCTTAGGCATGCACCTGATACATGCATGCATATGCATGTATGTATGTATGCATTCATATATACATGGAGCATGAGGTTGTCTGAATTTAGTCTAGAAACGTTCGTATGGATAGCGATTTCCTATATACGAAGCGCTTTGTCCATGGTGTCATCCAATTATACACCTCGAAATAAAATATGTGTCATCCGTGGCCTGTATGGGGCGACCCCTCGCGCGGGGGTTTCCGCCTGTGTCACCCAGTTCACTCCCCTGTCCTCTTCTCACTACCTTGCCCTCGTATATTCTGTGTGTGATCGTAAAGGTGGCTCGGTATAGTACATGCATGTCAATGCTGACGATGTGTATGATTTGTCCTCTGTGACGTTAATGTTGCAAGAAGTGACATGCTGCGATAACACCATCGGAAGAGCTAGTGATTGATTTTGGGGATTGAAGTCTTGTCCATGCTTACAATGTGTGATTTTGGTGAATGATGTGGCGAACATTACAAAATCGACCAAGAGACCTTTCGTCGGATGTAACGACTCGTAAACAAACTGGTGATAATTATTGTTCCATAAATAGATACACATATACATATATATGTGTATATATATATGCATATATATATATATATATATATATATATATATATATATATATATATATGAATGAATGAATGAATGAATTCTTCCTGTATATGCGTACTTGCAGTGCGTGCAAGTGTTATATTTGATTTTGTTTGCAATCTATGCAGCATGCTGTAGCATTATGTCTGTAGTGGGTCACAGTGCCGTTGTGCTGTTGCAGATGATAAAGCAACTGTGGCCCTATATTGGCGACTACGTGAAGAATCTGCTGAAGACCCAGTGGGAGGAGAGCCTCGCTACCATCATGTCCGGATACAAGTTGTACAGCTTCAAGTTCAACAAGATATCTCTGGGAGACATTGTAAGCTTGAGCGTGGCTGAGCGACGTCCTGTCTTACATGCAATTGAAACTTTGGCGTGATGACATAGTTGGATTCTATTATATTCCCGTGGTTGGATTCTATTCTATTCTATTCTGTAAGATTGGCACCAGTATGTCTGGTTGCTTAAGCTGCCCATGTTATTTCAACTGAGGACAAAGTACGACAGGATCTACTCACGAGCGTGTACAAAAAGAGAGACGCTCATGAGTCCCCCGACTACATCCGACCTGTCCACGTGATTCCACCGATTACATCCGACCTGGCCACGTGGGTAACCCGACCACATCCGACCTGTCCGTGGCGTGACGCATAATGTGACAAGAGTGCAATAGCTTTTGGTTGAGGCGCGTTCGTTCTCAATGCAGTTATGTCGATTTTGGGGATACCACTGTAGAAATTGGTCCCTTTTGCAGATATGGTGCACGCGATTTTTCCCACCACCACATTTATTTGCACAGAAGCGTCCAAAGTAGTTCTTTAGTTGTGAAATGCTTGTACTTCCCGCTGAAATTGTACGCCTACGTATGCATCCACGGTCTGACAAGGGAGTATAGATGCGGTCGGTCTGCAAGTTTGCTGCCGTAGCGGTATATCAGCTGTGTGGCTGCGTCATGGGTGTCCTGCAGCTCGCCTCGTGTCTTCGCCTGTCCGTAATGGCGCATCAAGCATGTCGAAGTTTGGACCAACGTGCAACGTGCGGTTATTGGTTATATTTTCTCCAGACAGCGCTTGTCCCGGATGCGTGTGTGCGTTTAGGTTGGTCAATGGCTGCAGGCTGTTTTAAAGCTCGTGGTGTTGTCAGCCAAGCTGTCACGCACTTAGACGTGATCCAGTGGCCCGGCTTCAATGTAACCACACCGTCCTCTTGTCAGACGATCTGCGTCTAATGAATAAAGTAAGCAATGCACGTCGTCGGACGCATCGACCAGTGCAGGTCATTTAGCGCCCATAACAATATGCACTACCTACTCAGATATATGCATTTTAGCACAGTTTAGCTCATCTGCATTGTCCCGGTCATCAGTAATATATCCGGGGCAGTGAAGATGTTCTAAACTGTACTAAAAATGCATACATCTGAGTAGGTAGTGCTTATTGTTATGGGCGCTAAGTGACCTACACTTGTCGATGCGCTCAGAAACCACAATCATCATCAACAGCACGTCGTCGCGGCACCGCGAGAGGTCTGCAGTTGAAGTGTCGGTGCTCGGTGTGGAGACGGACGTTGTTACGTGTGCGGCGGATTCTGAGCCGTCGGGGCCGCTCGGTACGGCTTCATTCAGTCTGTCTCCGGTTGCCGCAGCCGCCGCGCGTGGGCGGCGTTAAGGTGTACACGGACAACATCCAGCGGTCCGAGATCATCATGGACGTCGAGATCTTCTACGCTGGAGATTGCCTGATCGAGTGCAGCTTCAGCAAGATGTCGGCCGGCATTAAGGACTTCTCGGTAACACATGCACCGGCTCCGGAGATGGCAGCAGCCGCCCGTGGGTCAGCCCGTGGCTTTTTATGGCGTACAAGTTGTCCGTCGGCTCACAGTGTCATGCAGTCCTGGATGTGCGCTTCAGCTGATTCACGCCTTTAAGATTCAGCTGATTCACGCCTTTCACGTCAAGACTGACCCACGTATAAAGTCACTGCCAGTGTTTACGGTAAAAGTCACGTACCTTAGATTTGTGATTGCGATGAGAAAGTAAGACGCTGAGTCGTATAAATGTTTGAATCGGTGTTTTGTCATAGCGATGCCTTGCGATTTCTTTTCTTCTGTGGCACAGCATTGTCCCCGAACCGTGAACTCGCCTTTGTTTCTTGTTTTCCTTTTGCAGGCGTGCTATAAAGTATCGGACTGCACACGAATTGTGAATAATTCCAAGTGTTGGGCGCTGCCCCGCCGGCACGACGGAACTAGGGCTGCTCCAACCTAGATTGGAAATTTGACCTGACACATAAAATTACATGATACGTGACGTGACCTAGCGTGCAGCGTAGCATGTCCGTACCGTGACGTGACGGATGCCATGGGCTGACCTATGGCGTGGCTTATTTCGTGACCCGACAAACATGACTACCTTACCTGATGCCTGCCTAACTTGTACTACGACCCGACATTCACCATGATCGGACTTGGTGGTGGTTATTGGTTTTACGACACGTCGACCGATGAGTCATGTAGCGTCGTCGACCCCTCACGCCGATTGGTCGCGGGCGAAGAGTAGCGATAGGTGAGACTGTAACCCACAATCTTTCGACGGTGAGACGGCAAACTTACCCCCAGACTACTCGTCCCCCCATGACCTGACGTGGGTTTGTCCTGTGACGTGATCTGTATCTGACCGGGAACTGGGTGGCGGCCCGGCAGCTGCACGGGGTGATGCGGCTCGTCTACAAGCCGCTCATCAAGACCATGCCACTGGTCGGCGGCATGCAGGTATTCTTTCTCAACAACCCCGACGTCGACTTCAACATGCTGGGCGTCGCCGACGTGCTGGACATGCCCGGCCTCAGGTCAGTCGTCTGGCGACACGGCACGCCGCGGGAACAGCAGTCGTGCACTGCAGACACGGCAGAGCACAGTCGTGTCGGGGCGGACACTTGGCAGAGCAGAGGTGCAGGAGGGTGAAGTTCGGCACGTGACAGAGCAGAGGTGCGGCGGTGTAAAGGTGGGCACGTGGCAGAGAGGAGGTGCAGGAGGGTGAAGGTGGACACGTGGCAGAGCAGAGATGCGGAGAGGTGAAGGTGGGCGCGTGGCAGAGCAGAAGTGCCGGAGGATGAAGGTCAACACGTGGCAGAGCAGAAGTGCCGGAGGATGAAGGTCAACACGTGGCAGAGCAGAAGTGCCGGAGGATGAAGGTCAACACGTGGCAGAGTAGAGGTGCGGCAGGGTGAAGGCGCAGAGCGGTGGAGACGAGGTCGTCCCCCCAGATCAGATCCGTCACGGAGAGACTCCGGCCAGGAATGTTTCGTAGTAACTCGGACCTCTGTCGTCTTCTGGCACAGACAACCAACCACTTACACACACGGCATGTCCCGGGGCGGATCATTCGTGTGGAAAAGGAGACAGCTTCAGTGATGTCATACATGTCTCTTGGTTTTTTGTACACCCGTATCCTTTCACGATGCACGTTTGCATCTACCAATATGTGTGTTTCAGATGTACGTGGAACATATTGGCGTGTCAAATCTAGCATCGAAGTGCATAGTGGTAACTGCGAGTGCTTACGCCACACCAACGTACGGGATGCCGATGAATACAGCTGGCCCGACTTGACATTGCCATGACGCTGATTCTGCCCTGGAGCCTGCCCCACCGTCTGATGACTGGTCTCCGTTGGAGCGTTGTGCTGATGTGCATGCTCTATGCACGGCTGGCGCAACGCCCGGCCATCTCATGCCGTTGTATTTTGCAGTGGAATCTTGCGGAACGTGATCGTGGACACCATCGGCAGCATGATGGTGCTGCCCAACAAGTGGCCCATCGTGCTGTCTGACGAGATCCCGACAAAAAATGTGACGGCATCGCAGCCCAAGGTCAGTTTCTCGCGTTCCTCGAACGCTATTGGGGCTGAAGGTCTGGGTGACGTAGCGGTGGCTGTGAAGTGTTGACGCGTGCCGTTATGTTTGGTACCACCAGCCTCACACAATACGAATGTGCCGTCAATATGGTCTACTTACGTAGCATCGGTGAGTATAGTCAAAGACCAAAGCCCTAACTCTGTCCAAATTGTGCGTCCGCCCAGACTGTACCATGGCTCAAACCGCACCTCGATCCAAGTCCGAGCCTCTTATATGCGTCGTAAGGTTAGGGGCCTGAGTTGAATGCATGTAGGCACAGCAGCTAACATCGATCGTGCTTGTTGTGTACCCTAATTCCACGTTAGCCAGGCCAAGCGAATGCCTCGTAGCCTGACAACTACTGGTAGGCCTGATGTTTACCAGCGAAGCTTGACGTGCGCACTGCACTTGCGCTAGTGCATCGGTCCATCAGACTCCGCATTGCGGCCTGGCTCTTGGGCTCGCTTGAAACGATGGTATTGCTGCAGGATACCTGTGATCTTCTGGTGTTTATAGGCATGCTGCTGTTCAAGAAGGGAATGAGTAAGAGAAGAGGCCTTCTTCACCAGTGGCCAACATATACGGCTGAATTTTAGTTGGAATCGAGACCCGACATCTCATCTCACTGAGGAAATGTTTCCCGCTACACTGGTTCTTCTGACCGCTGGACTTGACTAGATTTCATAGACTAATGCGTGGGATATTCTATGACGCCATTGATGTTTAAAATCGGCGTTTCCTTATCACATGAACAGCCTTCGCGCCTCTTCAGTGGGACGGACTTCCACAAGGCACAGCACATGTTGGTATAAGAAAACCATTTAGAGGAATAGCTATGTGGCCTTCGTGTCGCTGAAGCAACCATCCAGAAATCCAAAGCAGTCGACGCGTCGTAAAGCCGCTAGCCAACCTCCCATCCAGAAAGGAGTGGAGGTTAGCTCCTCAGGGCAGAGTGCTGTACTTTGATCTTGCTGTGAACAAAATATGCGGTAATTGACTGGCCGGCTCGGCCGACAAATCCACCTTCACCGGACTGCGGGAGGGGGCGGCTCTTTAAAAAAATTTTTCCTCTCCCACTAACTTCTAATCTACGTAAGCCAGATTAAATACAAAATACGGCTAGGAAGCCGCAGTCATAGAGAGCCCAAAGCATGCCTTGCAATCGTTTTTCTAAACCGATAATTGGGTCATCAGAGGTCATTGCCGATGTATCGCCATAGCGATCGGTTTATACCCTGAAAATAGTTCTAAAGAGGCAGAGCTTGCTTTCTTTCGACATTGTTTCTCAAGAAATAAGAAATGGATGCATTTCTATTGATCGTGCTAAGAATTGTCAGGACGGGGTATGTCAGGTCGAGTCACAATCAGGTTTGAAAGCCAGGCTCCAGACTATGCATTCTTGAGACACCAGACATAAATGCAATTGGTAAGCCAATAAAGCTCGAGCCAGAGTCACAGGCTATTACTTCCTTTTTCAGCCACGCTGATGTCCTTAAATACCCCTAAATATGTCACCCTAATAACACGATCTTTATCTTGGGGAACTACCTGGATAATATGGCAAATGACAGAAGTAGTCGGCGTGTCCTAAAGCGTCAGTCAACTTACTCAAAATATGGCTCTATTTGTATCGGGTCCTTTGGACAGAACAATTGAAGGAATTAAAAATCCCAAGATCAGACAAGGTCACACCGTATGATCAGGTCAGGTAAGTCAAGTAATAAGTCGCAGCACATAACTTTTGAGGTGTACGTATTTTCTACACAAAAGGAACTGGTGTGACACCAGTATCTGTACAAGCTGTCCGCCTTCTGATCTCGAGACCGGACCTTATGTTACGCTGGGACAATATGTGGATTGATGACACGATCACTTCAGCCTTCGCCTAACTGTTCACTGTTTTAAAAGTTATTCCATGAAAAGGTCAAATCAGATCAAATAGATCACATCGCGCAAGGTCTAGCCTTCTCAGTTCATTGGTTGTCCACTTATTTTCGCACGGATTACGCGGGGCTGAAATCGAATTAAGATAATTAACGAGGACAGTAACATTCTGTAGGCAAATATGGCATTGTCTAGAATGTACATGATATTTGTCCCGTTACTATGGCATTGATGTTTGACATATTATAAACCAGAATGCTTATTACATCCAAGCCACCATTTTCTGCATGCAAATACCACAAATTCAATTTATCACACTCAGTGCTGTAAAAAAAGACTCGGAGATTGATCTTAGCTCGGATCATGAATCTTGCCTTGGTTAAATTTCTAGAGATTGCTGAGTTGTTCGTCTTGAGGAAAAAAAATAGCGTACTCATATAGCACGAATAATAGGCCCACCCCCGTCTGGCGAGGGTTAAAGCTGCTCTATAAAGAGCATGCTGGTATTAACGTCTGTGTCACAGCATTGGTGGTGTTAATCGTGATGATTATGACCATGTCGACGACGATTACGGTGAGGAAAAGTATTTCATTAGCGCCGAATCACAGGCAGAGGTGAGCGATGAGAGCTGTGTCTGCACCAGCACGCTGATCCGCAGACTGCATAACGTGATTGGTCACGTGACACGACTTCCGTGCAGATAGGGGGGGGGAGGGCGTGGGCGTGCTGCTCGAACACTGTGTGTGTCCGTGATCCAGAAGCAAACACATGATGCCCTTATCTCGAATCGATTCCTGGAGCCGAGACGAGGAACTAAGACTCGCACCATGGTGGTCCCGCCCTTCTAGCTACATGTAAAATCTGCTGTCTCCGACTCACCATGTTGCATCTGCAGTACCGTACTCAGCCTATTATATCTGATGTCCCTTGCTCGTCATGTTTCATCTGCTGTCCCCGGTACATCCTGGTACGTCTGCTGTCCCGTGCTCACCACGTGGGGTCTGCTGTCTCCGGCGCACCATGTTACGTCTGCTGTCACCATGCCACATCTGCGGCTCTCCGTTCACCTCATAGGAAGAGCATCATTTGTCTTTATGGACGCAGGAGCACCCACAAAGCTGAATTATGCACCACTCAAACATCTGAACACCGCAGTGTAAAAGGCGTCTGGTATGACGAGTGAAAGTCAACGATATGTGACGTTACATTCATTTTGAGTGGGCGAGACAGTGAGGGGAGCAGGACTCCTCTCAAAGTCCGGAATGGGTTTTTTTTCGGAACCTACAAATTTGAAAATATATATCAATCCCCTGGTACATAACGTTTTTCTGCGAAGGACTTTCTGAAAATAAGGATCAAATCATATTCCCCATTAATAATAGCAACAAATAAAACCGACAAGCTTCAACCAATCCGCCCCAGCTCCCATAGGAAAGTATTGAGTGCTCCCGTCTCTAGACGTCATAGAATAACAACACAATAGGCCAATTGTTTTGAATAGAGGACTATCGAAAATGTGAAAAAGTAAATGCATTAATTCCATATTAGAATGCACATGCATGTCGAGTCGCTTACCAGCCTGTGCCAACCGTTCCCGAATTTCTACCGCCTGGTGAAAATGTGGCAACAATACGGAACCAGCAAGGCATTCATTGAAGAGTGCGGGTAAGCTGTATTCGAATAAAAAGGATGTAAACAATCACAGGTAGTCGGTTCCATTGTACGGTTCACGTGAGCGGATGGCCATTTGCCAGCCGTCAGCTGTCAGCCGTCAGCTGTCAGCCGTCAGCCGTCAGCTGTCAGCCGTCAGTTGTCAGCCGTCAGCCGCTAGCCGCCCGGTTCGTCTGCTATGCCACCCCTGCGTAAAGCTAGCTCCAGACCGCCAGCCAGCTTTGCTGGTATTGCTGCTGCTTTTCCCGTTTACGATCCCGTCCAATTTGACCAGATGTTTACGCTCTCGTACAGATCGCCTGGGTGGTCACATATCCAAGGATGAGAAGATTCGCTATTGGCCCCGTATCCTGTGGCAGTATTGCCAGTCGGCTGTCATCGCCAGGATGGGGTCGACTCGCCTCGGGATAGGATGCCGTTCTCCCAACCGATTGGTTGTGTGTTCTGGTCCCACCTTTCGCTACTATTCACCTGTGACCAATCGGCGTGAGGAATTGGTAGCAATAATACCATGCAGCCTTTGAGAATGACCCATGGAATTTGCTTGGAATCTCTCTGGACAGACCACATGCCATCAATACGCTTTCTCGAGGACACTGGCCAAGTCGCCTAGACGATTGGCTGATGGGCAACTCAACAGCAATAACACAATGGTGACTAAGGTGGAGCTAGTGTGTCCAAAAATACATACCAGTAACGAACCGACCGCGAGGTCTTACATAAGTTAGGGACAATTAAAATTATTCTAACATAGTTTATTGGGCTAATTTACCACTAATTTGGTACTAATACATTGATTCACACAAAAATCCTGATCGAATACCGTCACCTGCTTTTGCGATGTTATGGTCACCTGCCGCCTTGTTGCTGTCACTCGCCCTCGTGTACCAGCGATCTGGCTCTGACCAGTGACAGCAACAGGGTAGCGGTCTGTCGTACGGCTCTTCGCTGGCTACGTGCAGTAGCGTAGCTGACCGGAAAAAGGCTTTTGTTATTTTGGACGCATTCAACTGCAAGACCATATATCGTCGCCAATCCCTGGTGCCTCTTCTGTGAACTCGGTAATACCACCAATTGTGGGGCCCGAACGCACGGTCCTGGAATCAAGTCCGACGCTCCACCGACTGACCTACCGCGGGCTCATAATCTGACGGGAGCTTTGAACGCAGGGCGTACTGCGCGTTCGTCTAATTGAGGGTCGTGACCTGATGAAGAAGGACCGCAACGTATTCGGCCAGGGAAAATCGGATCCGTACGCGCTCATCTACATTGGCTCCAAGCGGTTCAAGACCAAGTACATTTTGGACACAGTCGACCCCGTCTGGAACTACGTGTGCGAGGTGAGTTTTGGTCACATTCCAGTGCGCACTCCTTTCGTTGATTTATTCGTATGCGCTGTGTTCGGTGTGCGGCTCGAGACGATGGTGATCTGCTCGCCTTGCGATCCTTTGATGGTTGTGACAAAGTACACTGCGGCCTAGGAGTGACAAGCCACGCACTTTGATCAACATGAACTGGAAATATGGAGATATCTTCTCTGGCGATAACTCAGATATGGCTCTTGGGAATGTCTCCTTCCGATGGACACTTGCAGCCGATTCAACATCTATGTACGCTTGTAACTTTTTATGATAATGTCGACGTTTCAGAAAGTTCGTGTGTCTATAGCTTTGAAAAATGCGTTTTTGTATAGTCTAGCAGTTTTGTTCGCTGGGACGTCACTGCGTGCATGCGTAAACGTTTGCCACCAACGGCATTTTTGTCTGCAAATTCGGGTGAGCTTTGTACTGGCTCTGCGCCAGTGAACTGTCCCCGCGCCCCCTCCTTCCATCGTCACCCGTGTCATCGGCCACCATCTGCTCAGTTTGACCTGATTGAGTCGGTGGGACCGCGACTGTGCCTGGAGTTTTTCGACCAAGATGATCCCGGCAACAAGGACGACAAGCTAGGCAGGTGAGGTGCCGGCCCCACACCCGCGCACGCTCCGTGGTCGTTGCCAGCATCTCTTCTCACACTCACGCGACTCTGCTCATCTGTGCGTCACCTAACGGCTTCGGCGCTTGGCTGCTACAACGTGCCGCTCCTGACCTGACCCGACCTGCGCCGTGCTGTAGCGCCGGGTCGGAGTCGCTATGGTCGGCCGCACCTGTCCCGTGGTGGTGGTGCCTAACATACCGATGGTGCTGGTGCTGGTGCTGATGGTGGCCAGCACGATGTCAGCCTTGGTGTCTGTGCTGCAGGGCGTGGGCGTTGGAGGCAGGTGTGGCGGCCCTGCGTGGGTTCGCCGTAACGTGCCGTTTTCCCAGTCCGGATGCGTCGTTTTGTCTTCCCACACTGCCTGTCCACCTTGTCTGCCTTCAAACCGGCCCGTGGTGCTTAAGGCCACAAATAGCTCTGTCTGAAATAACCACAACTACGAACAGCTTCTTGGCACTCCCAGGTCACGTGGTTCCAAGGAATGCTGCTCTAAGTAACCACTACGATATAAACTATCTTCGTGCTCCGAAGTAATGGCTCGAAATGATGCCTTGAGAACATTCAAAACATTTTCGAAAAACCTTTAGCTATTGGGAACACCGCTCACATTTTGGTCATTTCCTAGTTCTGTCCCGTCATTGCTTAATGAACTCGTCGCCGTCATCCTATTCAGTTCAAGTGATCATTGGTTCGGCAATCATGACCTCAATCTCAATTTACCGAACAGCAGATAAAGCTGCCTCGGAACCGAACATGTGCATATTTATCTCGTGTGAAATGTGCTGAACCTGTGGTATGTAGTTAGTGTTAACAATGGTAGATGTGGGAAGAATTTCTTACTTAAGTGATGGTTTGGACATTAGTTATTGTTACGGCATGGCTTACATTAGTGCAGTGACTTTCGGATACAAATATAAAATTCAATTTTGTCCTAATGTTCTGGGACCCCGCGTCAACCTGATCCAACTGACTTCAACTGGTCATTTCGTCGGAAATCTACTAGAAATATGCTAGGTATTTCCAAAATGTAACAGAACTGGTTTCTACCGTTCCTCTGAGTGTTTGAGGCTATAATTCCCTCAAACAAGTTCAAAGATAACTGTTGAAACAGTAGTATATGAAATGTGTAAACCGATGAAATATATGGTATATCAAATATGACAATGGTTTATCAAATATGTACGTTGATGCAGTACGTGATTGATAATGCATACATTTCACGGACAAGGTCGCTCGTAAGGCCTATATAACTGAAAAACAATGGCACTACCCCATGAAGTACAAACCATGCGGTCCTTCAACCGGGCTTCAAGGCATATTGAGCTGGGACTGGTCGCAGCAGGCTGGTTGGGTCAGAGCCTCGGTCCCGAAGTGTCGTGCATATGTTCCGTCTCGTCCTCGGCATCTGCGAGTCGCGAACCTGAGACCCTTCGGTTACAAGACGGACGTGCTAGCCACCATACTACCGGTTCCCGCATCATCGGCCACCTGCATCACCGTCACCTTGCATAACCGTCACCCTGTATTACCGTCACCCTGCATCACCGTCACCCTGCATCACCGGCCCCTTGCATCACCGTCACCCTGCATCACCGGCCCCCTGCATCACCGGCCCCCTGTATCACCAGCTAGTGTGTACTGGTCGGCACGCCCTACACTTCAGTAAGCCCGGTATAGGTCTGAATTGGACTGATGCACACCTGAATTAGTCGACTTTTCGCCTCAGCTAGCCAGGCAGCAGTGGTTGCTGCACTGTGGTGCTGAGTGAGAGTGTGCGTTCGATTCAGTGTGCGATGCGCCTGATTCAGTTTGGTGTCGTCTGGAGTGTGTGGTACACCTGAAGTGTGTGATGAGCTTGATTCAGTTTGGTGTCATTTGGAGTGTGTGGTACACCTGGTTCAGTGCGGTGTCGCCCGGAGTGTGTGGTGAGCCTGATTCAGTTGCCGCCTGGAGTGTGTGATTCGCATAGTGCATTGTGGTGTCGCCGGAGTGTTTGATATGCCTGATTCAGTGTGGTGTCGCCCGTAACGTGTGGTACGCCTGATTGAGAGTGTTGTCGCCTCTTGAGTGTGATACGCCTGGATTGTGTGGTGCGCCTGATTGAGAGTGTTGTCGCATGTAGTGTGTAGTACGCCTGCAGTGTGTGGTGCGCCTGATTGCGTATCAGTCGGTCTGCGTGATTCAGCAGTGACAGGCAGTCTTGGCGACACTGCCCGCTTTAGTCAGTCATTTGTTGAATTCGCGGATTGTGCTCATGGGTCGGGCAGACGTGAACATGCGCCATTCAACTGAACATCTGAGCAGAGCAGATGTGAGCATTGGTCAGATGGATGCGCCCGTGAGTCAGGCGGACGCATATCTGAGTTGAAGGGGCGTTTGAGTCAGGCGGATGTGCACCAGAGTCGAGAGGATGTTCACCTGGGTCGGGACATGTGCGCCTCAGTCGGGACCTGAGTAATGGGACATGTGCAATTTAGTCAGGGGCCATATGCGCTTTAGTCAGGAGGCTGTGCGCCTGGGCGTGGCGGCCATGCGCGTGAGTCAGGCGGATGTGCGCCTGTGCGCGGCAGGCGGCTGTGGAGGAGCTGCAGGGAGTCAAGTTGACGGTGGACGTCAACGACTACGACATGGGTCCGGGAGACGACGATGACTGCGGCAGGTAGCGTGGCCGGTCGGCTGACGACGGCGGCGGCCAGCAGTGTGACACCAGCTGTACGGCTGGGCTAGCCGCTGGCCTCTGCAGGCCAGACATAGTCTGCACGGGATCTCGGGCGCAGTTCGAGTCTTTGGTAGTGGGCGGCCGGCAGTGGAGTTTGTTCTTTTTGTGGTTGTAGTGTGAGTACCGAATAGTCGTGGCATGCTCGTCCTCGTGGGGCTAATGTAGTCTCGCTAGTTGTTGCCTCACACACGGGTTATTTGGTTTATACTACCCAATTCTGTGTCATTTATGTTTAAGCGGCTCCAGCGCTTGATATGTATTGTAGCCTGCATGCTCCTTATTGCCGCGGTTTTCTGCATTATTGGCTACCCAATAAAGGTCCGGTATTTACGTCTGAAATATGGTCCCGGAATGAGCTCGCAAGTTGGTGAAAAGCCTGCCGAACGCCACAGTACGGCATGTTGTTCCATGGCGTGTGCGCGTGATAGTGTGTGCTGTTCCATGATGTGTGCTGTTCCATGGTGTGTGCTGTTCCAAGGCGTGTGCGGGTGTTGGTTTGTGCTGTTCCATGGCGTGTGCGGGTGTTGGTGTTTGCGGGTGATGGTGTGTGCTGTTCCATGGCGTGTGCGGGTGTTGGTGTGTGCTGTTCCAAGGCGTGTGCGGGTGTTGGTTTGTGCTGTTCCATGGCGTGTGCGGGTGTTGGTGTTTGCGGGTGATGATGTGTGCTGTTCCATGGCGTGTGCGGGTGTTGGTGTGTGCTGTTCCAAGGCGTGTGCGGGTGTTGGTGTGTGCTGTTCCATGGCGTGTGCGGGTGTTGATGTGTTCTGTTCCATGGTGTTTGCGGGTGATGGTGTGTGCTGTTCCATGGTGTGTGCGGGTGATGGTGTGTGCTGTTCCATGGTGTGTGCGGGTGATGGTGTGTGTTGTTCCATGGCGTGTGCGGGTGTTGGTGTGTGCTGTTCCATGGTGTGTGCGGGTGATGGTGTGTGCTGTTCCATGGCGTGTGCGCGTGATAGTGTGTGCTGTTCCATGGTGTGTGCGGTTGATGGTGTGTGCTGTTCCATGGTGTGTGCGGGTGTTGGTGTGTGCTGTTCCATGGTGTGTGCGGGTGATGGTGTGTGCTGTTCCATGGCGTGTGCGGGTGTTGGTGTGTGCTGTTCCATGGTGTGTGGGGTGATGGTGCGTGCTGTTCCATGGCGTGTGCGGGTGATGGTGCGTGCTGTTCCATGGCGTGTGCGGGTGTTGGTGTGTGCTGTTCCGTGGTGTGTGCGGGTGATAGTGTGTGCTGTTCCATGGTGTGTGTTGTTCCATGGTGTGTGCTGTTCCATGGCGTGTGCGGGTGATGGTGTGTGCTGTTCCATGATGTTTGCGGGTGATGGTGTGTGCTGTTCGGCCTGTAAGACGCGGATTGTTGGTGACGAGGTTGGTGAGACAACCTGTCTCGTGCATTGGCACAGATTGGTGTGACAACCTGCCGCGTGAGGTGCGTTAGTGGTGTGGAACCAGCCTGTCCATGCCTGTCGGCTATAACACGGAGGCAATATCGTTCGGTAGCATTCCCAGCCACCTAGACTCGCTAAGATATTTGATTCCATGGCTGGCTAGAATGTATTAGCATAGGCTTCGTATGCGAAAGCTCATGCACAGATAATATACCAATGAGCTACCCGCATGCGTCGGAGGAAAATTAAGTATTGTGGCACTCCCGAAGAGGATTGGAGGGGGAGGGCAGGTCACCGCCGTGTGTCACTATACTGCCTCTCAGGTACAGATAAACCACCCAGAACAAATTGTCACAGCACCGAGACCCCGCCGAAAAATCCTAGTGGTTCTTGCTCGCTCTAGTGCATTGTTCCTTTGGGGGGGGCGTTCCTTGGCTGCTCCTCTGATGCTATTCCTCGGTATCGTTGATGCTATAGATGTGAAGTTTCCTAAATTTCAACACAGGCCAGTGGTCAGGTGACGTTGAAGTATTGAGATTGTTTTCGATCCCTTTGAAGCAGGAGCCAAATGGACTCTTTTCCTGTACCTAGGAATAAATGTAGACGCCAAATTTCATTTCAGCGTTCAATGTTACCTCTGAGTAACCTAAACGCGGAAAAAGTGTAAAAGATAGCTTGACCTGAGTAATTGAGTGTGTGAGCTCCATAGATTAGCGTCCCGAACAGAGATTGTCGTGCCGGAGAGGTGGTGCAGATCCGACCAGCCGTCCATTCATTCACCGAGCCTCAACAAACCGGCATTTTTTTAACTGTGCAAGGTTTGCTTAATACAGGCTGCATAGGCAGCGACAGTGTCCGTGAGTGTACCGGCTGGCTGTAGTTGCTCTTGGTCGAAATATTGTGGGTTCGAGTCCCACAGCCGGTGGGATTCCGAGTCCACTCGCGACCAATCGGCGTGGGAGTCTGGCGACCCTATATGACCTAGCAGCTGAATGCGCCGTGAATGAACCCAAGGCTCTTCTGCACTGTTCTTGCACGGATACATGTTTTCACTGAAGACGACAAGCCCTAAGTGTGTTATTTGCCCCCCCTTTAGAGGAGTGGTGCCCTAGCTTCCCCAACTTTGCCAAACGTCTCCAGATTATGATGAGTATTCTCCCTGTTTCCATCCCGATATCTCTTCTCTAGGCGGTTTTCCAGACTACTCGGACCCCATATATACGATCACCCCAGAACGTATCTATCAGAAAAGGCTCTCAGAACGACCTACACCGGCAACACTCCCCCGAACACTATTCATACTCCAACCACACTACTGACTCCAGGCATTTTTATTCACGTGGTCAAAACGGTCACCCAGTCTCGGCAAGTTAGAGGTCCGTACAAGCATTTTGTAATCTTTTTCGAATCATTATCATTCGCTCGCAAAACATACCTTCACTCCTACCTCTGCAAAACGCAGCGTACAAAGCACGTTTTATTATGCAATACCTTCGTCTGAATTTCTCACTGTGATTCCTCCTTAGCTCCCCGAATTATCCCATGAAGGGATTTCCTGCCTGACCAGGAACCTCTGCTCATTTCCTTCTGACGAAAACAAATGATCAACTGGTGCCGACTCCCTCTACTACTCTCGGACAGGTATCCCCGTGAACGAAGATCCACGCAATCGTCCCCTTCAAAAGACGTCAATCGTCGCTGGCCAGTGTTGTGGCAAAGCTTGGCTTGGCTTGGCTTGGCTCCGGTGCCGGTCGTCCGTGAGGTGGTGGTAACTAACCGCTGTCCATATCCAGCCAACGTCCACATCACACCCATCAGCTCGTGGCGACGTTGTGCGGCTCACAACCAAACGGCATCACTAACCGCGCGTGCTAACCACTGGCTTCAGGTACATGAGGTTTCAGCATAGGCATCATAGAGCGTTTGCTACTCATGCTGGAAGCTAGTGACGTGCACTCGTTTCTGCTCACGTTTGGGTTGTATGAAGGAGGATCGTGTGGCAAACTGAAGGATGTGTTGTGCTTTTTCGTGTTTGTTTTGCTGTGGTCTGATCACACTTGTGTCAAGTTTTGAGAGGCTGTGGTAGTTTCAGAGGTCGCAATTTTTAGATAGTTCCATGGGCAGTTTGAGAGGTGGTGACGCCAACCTCAACAGAGGCTGAAGTAGGCTTCAGAGCTCATCGAGCGCAGTCACAGGCGCAGTGCAACAGTCCCAGCGCGGTCAGCGCGCCCTAAAACACAAGTCCACTACCAGAGCTTGTAAACGCGTTTCTATCGCGCTTATGAGGGGGAGGGGCAAAATTCGAGCGAGTCCACCCGTGTACAAAGCAAATAAATTTGTATGGCCGACCAAGCCCTCCCCTCTCTGATCGGCTGTTACGTTATGCACCTTCACATCATTTGGAGCTGCATCCCTTTAGGTCCTGCTTTATTCACTTATAATTTATGTCCACCATCGTTTTACTATTTTGTTTTTGTTTCTCATGTTCTCAGCTTATTTTTTCGAAGTAAGGCCTTTGTGCGGTCACTTTTTCCGCCCGATAACCTCAGTGGCAGATGGCGCTCCGTGCCGCCAGCGGAAACTAAGAGACCGCGACCTTGGCACCACCGCAGTGCGCTTAAACTCGGCTGATATTTGATGTTATTTGAATGGCCTGTACCGTCTGTGATATATACGACGTGAATAGCGTGCCAAACTGTATGCAATCTTACATTATAAGGGTAGGTCTCTGTAGTGTTCAACATCCCTACACATACATGAAGCTGAGCGGCATTGATACCCGTTGTATCTGAGCGGCGTTGATACCAGTTGTATCTGAGCACCAGTCACGTTTACGATACCAGTCACCACCACGTTTACGTGTGGGGACTGCAGATGCGACCGCCGACCAGGTACTTCACTCCTCGAAGTGTACATGAATCACGTCTGGTTAAATACCATTGGCGGCCCGGCCCGACCTGACCTGACCTGACC
The DNA here is from genome assembly GCA_034440575.1 of Imbricaverruca yamaguchii. Classification (NCBI taxonomy): domain Eukaryota; kingdom Metazoa; phylum Arthropoda; class Thecostraca; family Neoverrucidae; genus Imbricaverruca; species Imbricaverruca yamaguchii. The sequence goes on from JAOTOL010001585.1 coordinate 618,605, forward strand.
TGATCTGACCTGATCTGACCCGACCATACCACTGTGCTCTGCGTCCCACAGGTGCAGTCTGGACGTTGCTAGCGTGGCGGCTGCCGGCTCCCAGGACCTCGTAAGTATTCGACGTCCGTGCGGGGTGCTCGTGCCTGACTCGCGATGTGACCTGTACCGTGTGTGTCAGCTCGTGCCTGACACGCGATGTGACCTGTACCGTGTGTGTCAGCTCTCGCCTGACTCGCGATGTGACCTGTACCGTTTGTGTCAGCTCGAGCCTGGCTCGTGATGTGACCTGTACCGTGTGTGTCAGCTCGTGCCTGACTCGCGATGTGACCTGTACCGTTTGTGTCAGCTCGAGCCTGGCTCGTGATGTGACCTGTACCGTGTGTGTCAGCTCGTGCCTGACTCGCGATGTGACCTGTACCGTTTGTGTCAGCTCGAGCCTGGCTCGTGATGTGACCTGTACCGTTTGTGTCAGCTCATGTCTGACTCGCGATGTGACCTGTACCGTTTGTGTCAGCTCATGCCTGACTCGCGATGTGACCTGTACCGTTTGTGTCAGCTCATGCCTGACTCGCGATGTGACCTGTACCGTTTGTGTCAGCTCATGCCTGACTCGCGATGTGACCTGTACCGTGTGTTTCAGCTCGTACCTGACTCGCGATGTGACCTGTACCGTTTGTGTCAGCTCATGCCTGACTCGCGATGTGACCTGTACCGTGTGTGTCAGCTCATGTCTGACTCGCGATGTGACCTGTACCGTGTGTGTCAGCTCGTGCCTGACACGCGATGTGACCTGTACCGTTTGTGTCAGCTCGAGCCATGTCGAGTCGGTGCCGATGCGTATGCAGTTACTTCGATCGGAACAGCGCACATGCGGAGCGCCGATGGTGTCAGGAACTTTGCGTATGTCTGAGCGGACCAGTTGTGCGACGATGGTCGCTGAACGTCTGTACTGCGCGCCTAACATCTGTCGGACAGCTGGCGCCACGCCCAGCTCACTCTGACTGGTCGGCGGCACAGGTGACCTCGGGCGGTGGTCCACACCTGGTCAGCTGGCCAGCCGACTCTGATTGTTCGGCGGTAGAGGTGGCCTGGGGCGGTGGTCCAGACCTGGTCCCCTGGCCAGGCGATTCTGACTGGTCGGCGGCAGAGGTGACCTCGGGCGGTGGTCCACACCTGGTCCCCTGACCAGCCGACTCTGACTGGTCGGTGGCAGAGGTGGCTTCGGGTCACACGTAGTCCCCTGGCCGATGTCAGCTGGGTATGTGGGTTCGCTTGCCATTCAGGTCCCCAACCGCTCAGGTCGTGGGCTCAGGTCATCCGCTCAGGCCATCCACTCAGGTTATCCGCTCGGGTCATCCGCTAAGATCTGCCTCTCAGGTCTACAGTACAGATCTGCCGCTTAGGTCTACAGCTCAGGCCTACAGTTCAGGTCTACAGCTCAGGTCTATAACTCAGGTATGCCGCTTAGGTCTGCAGCTCATATCTACAGATTGGGTCTACAGCTCAGGTCCGCTGCCCAGGTCTACAGCTCAGGTCTGCCGCTCATGTCCGCTGCCCAGGTCTACAGCTCAGTTCTACAGCTCAGGTCTGCCGCTCAGGTCTATCGCTCGAGTCCGCTGCCCAGGTCGCCGACTTGTGCAGGCCCGCAGCTGGCCTCTCTCGTCCCGGGGCGAGAGCTGCACTGCTCCTGTGGCAGCGTTGCGAGCAATTCTGTCGTCATTGTGAGGCTCCAAATGGAAGAAGTTCCGCCTATCGGACGGTTATGGCGACGTGAACAGCTCAGAACAATGCGACACTAGTCCGGTCACGGCATAACATTCAAGGAGTTCGATCGCGTTTGGTTCCTCCAAGTGTTGTTTGTTGGTTTGCGTTAAGCCTGGTCATTGATGTCCAAAGCTGTAGAAGTGTACCGGAATTCTAGCGCGTTCCAGGCCAACCGTTGCTGCTGATGTCGGTCGTAAACCACCGGAAAACAAGCGCACACCGGCTATTCACATCTGAACATTAGCCGCGTAGCTTCCGCCATATTATTGTTGCTGAATTTATTTAGTCAATGATGCGCCGCACTTAACGGGGCATGTTTGCTTGTGCTTTTCTATGTGACCTTGTATAATCATATGGAACAATCAGCCGTCAGAAAGTCAAATAAATCCAAGAATGCTGTAGGCACATTTAGTGACACCGCTCGTAATCCGGTGTACCGCAACGTCACTGGTTGCGAATTGGTGTACCGTGGCCCGTTTGTTGTGAGTCGGTACACCGTGACCCGCTGGTTGTGACCTGATATACATCGTGACCCGGTTTGCCCATTGTGACCTCGCTAGCTGTTGTTTCGTATTGCGTCCAGCACCTGCTACTTGGCTGGCCGGAGATCCAGACGTTGTTGGATTAGCCACAGCCACTCTGAAAGAAAAACGGTGTGGTGGTGCAGCAATTGTTTCCGATGGCTCTTGCAGTCCCCAGGCATCATTTAGCTAAACCATTCCCTGGTACAATCCCCTATTCATATGCATTATGACATGCTCATCTGCTCCAGAGACAGCAGGCATATTCCATGACCTATTCGTCGGCTCCGTGTGAGAGGGTATCAGTTCCGTGGAGTCCAATCCATCTCGTCCGCTGCACGTTCCATGACAACGCCATTGTCTTGATCTTACATTCGTTCCTGCAACATAACTCCTCCGAATTGCTAGCAGGTGGTGAACCTTCCTGGTATGTCCGTCAGCTCTGTTTTACGTTGGGCCGTCCCCCAGGGTTGGCAGAGTCCTGAATTATGAGGCCCTTCCCGCTATACTGTGCCAAGCACGGTGGGATGGGGTCAACATGCCTCTTAGCCCCCATACCCCTGGGAGTTGGCCGGGTCCGTATAACCCCATGCCGACCCATATGTTGGTCGCCGGGTCGGGGGCCTGGGCCCCCACCGACCTCGAGCCTGTGGCAGGGGTCAGGTGGTGGGCGGTGCCGGAACACCGTGGGATTGTTAGTCTCTCGACCATGTACAAGTGTCGTCTGCACAGCGCACTCCGCGGACGCCGGGTGCCCTCCCGTTGGCGGAGCACCGTGGCTGCCGAGCCGTGCACTGTGGCTGCCGAGCCGTGCACTGTGGCCCCGAGCCGTGCACTGTAGCCCCGAGCCGTGCACTGTGGCCCCGAGCCGTGCACTGTGGCCCCGAGCCGTGCACTGTGGCCCCGAGCCGTGCACTGTGGCCCCGAGCCGTGCACTGTAGCCCCGAGCCGTGCACTGTGGCCCCGAGCCGTGCACTGTGGCCCCGGGCCGTGCACTGTGACCCTGGGGCCGTATGCCGTGACCCGGGGCCGTAGCCCGAGACCCATCCGACTGATCACCACCGCACCGTGACCTGTGTGGCTCGAAGTGTGCCCTCCGTGCCGCCGTCACTAACATGCACTCTGTGGTGCCAGTGGGTGCCCCTGGAGCAGGCGCGCAGCGGACGGATTCACCTGCAACTGGACTGGCTGACCCTCTCTACACGTGTCGCCGACATCAAAGAGGTAGGTGACGCTCGACCGGGCTACCGAGCCTGGATGAACGGGAGGGGGTCCACTGAGTGCCGACTGTCCGGTCGGCGTGTTTGATGTCAAACTGGTTGTATGGTAAGGACCGGCACTCGTAAAATGCTTCAGAAAAACCGAGATATCAGAGCGTTATTTGAACATCCCGTGCATTGGCCTCTATGTCCTCCATAGCAGGCAACGCCATTTAAATATTACACCCATTGGCCCATCAGCCCTCCATAGTAAGACCCTTCCTAGTAAGCGATGAGAGGATATATATATATATATATATATATATATATATATATATATATATATATATATATATATTTATTTATTTATTTATTTATTTATTTATATAGACACCACTACGTATCGTATTTCTGGGTTTCTTTTTCCACACCATACATACATGGCGTATAATTTTGAATGACGATGGCTATGTTTTCGTAGGAAAAGGAGCATGGGATGATTGGATCGCAGAGTAAAATTTGAATACTCTGTCGAAGTCTAATTGCTACCTGAAACTCACTTCCTACCTTGAAGGTCTCGAGTATACTAGTAATGTTACGTCGCGATGATAGAGTGAAAATAAGCTGAAGCAATAAAAGAGCCTTCATTCCCATCAACTGTGGAAGATGTGTGCCTCATAAAAGCAATTCACAGTGGCATTGCGGGTAACATGAAATTACGCTTGAAATTGCAGCCTTTTTTGTTCTTGTTCTCTGAAAGCGTTTTTAACTAAGATGAAAGCAAACAAAACTCGTCTTTGGGTGGTTTGCTCATTGGTTTTTACGACGCGCCGTCTGCTGATGCTGTGGTGATATAGTGCTGCCACTATCATTGGTCTGGAGCGAAGAGTAACGCCAGGTTGAGCTCGAACCCACAACTGTCGGGTGAGAGACAAACATCCTATCCTTGCAGTGACAAACTTTAACGAGCTATGTTGAAGTGATTTATCTTCCAGTTGGATATATCAACTTGTTATGGAGTATTAACACGCTCCCTGGAGGGCCTCGGAAAATTTCATGCACTGTAGGGGGGGGGGGGCGGATTCCGCCCCCTAAGATCTCGGCTCCTACTGAGGCTAGAGCAACGAGATTCGCAGGGTGGATGGGCACGAAGTGCATTCTGTTGTGTGTAAATTGCATGACCTTAGGTCAATATCTTCAAAGTCAAATGAGGTCAAAATAACAAAGTTTTCTGTTTTTGCGTGGCTTGGCTTGTGATTGTTATGGATCGCTGTGATTGTGTTTAAATGCTCCAAAAATGGTATTAATGATGTTTTGAACATTACTAATGATGCAATACAGATGCCAGATCCGCCATTTGACCTCAGGTCACTTATCTAGGAGCACTTTATCCTGTCATCACCTGATCCAGTTACCGGAACCGGGCTGCCCACCCGACTGCTCCGTTGTGCGGCTCAGCACAATCGGCTTCGCAAAGAATGGAGTGAAATACATGAACAAAGTATGGAAATGCTTAGGCACTTAATGGCAAACAACATATTTCGGGATGTATTAGGCAAGTAGATTTCGGGATGTATGCATGCAAAGTGACATCAATCGCATGGCAGTCATTTGCATTTATGACAACATTCCAGTTGACCAAGTTTGGTTCCGTTACCCTGTTATGAACTTGACCTGACTTGACTTCGGCGGCCTAACATGACTTAAATTACATAGCATAATAATATGCATGAAACAAGTCGCTAGTGTTGTCAAGAACACTTTCCTCTTGCCAACATACGGGAAGCGCATCAACGCCGATTTTTGTGGTCTGGAATTGCGAATTGATTTTACTGAACGGCTCCTGACTTGAAAAATGTTCGGCCGATTTTCATTTGTCTTACTTCAAACAATGCGCCGGTCATTTCTAAGCAGGTACGTAAAAAATGGCGTAAATTGGCCGATATAATATGGAGTTATGTACGAAAAATCAGAGGGTGGGCTAATTTCGCCATCCCCCCCCCCCCCCAGGGCGTGTGTTAACCTGTCATGAACTTGACCTGACTTGACCTCGGTGACCTGACGTGACTTTGAAGCAACATAGTGTAACAATATACATCAAACAAGTCGCTAGTTTTGCCAAGAACACTTCATTTTTGCCCATATACGGGAAGCGCATCAGCGCCGATATTTGCGGTCTGGCACTGATCTTTTTTTTTTTACTTTAGCGATCCTAACTCGAAAAATTTTCAGTCGATTTTCATTTTTCTTCCTTTAAACAACGCGGCGGTCATTTATAAGCAGGTACACAAACAATGGCATATATCGGCGGGTAAAATCTGGAGTTATTTACCAAAAACCGGAGGGGTGGACGGATTTCGTCCAACCCCCCCTCCAGGGCGCGTGTTAACTTTGGGACATGTAAGTTTGTGAGATTTCACGAGGATGAACAAAGACTCAAGATATAATTTTAGCCAGTTTCATATACTATATAGTTATATCCTGTTTTTGGCCGATAGTTGGCTGACAATATTTGCTTGCACCGGCTTAGGCCGTGTTCTTAAGCTGTTAAAGCCACGCAAGGATATAACTTTGACGGTGCTGATCGATTCATGTACATGCACAACTTTTAAACCGCTTGATGGCGCACCGGTGGAGAATGCACCGTTGTATTGTCGTTTTATACACATAAGCCACTATTGAGGGAGCTTTGTAAGCAAGGGCCAGGAACGGGCTGTAATGCTCCCGGCACATAATGCTGTGCTACTAAATCCAACGCCAAGAACGCGTGATCAAAGAATGTCACTATTTCAGATCATATGTTGTAGCGAAAGCTGATCATGGTCTACATTTAAAGATCGATCAAATTGTTTTTAAACCATGGGGTGTGTGGTGTGAAATCACTATTGATGCGTGGAATTGGTGACCGTTGGGTTCAGCCTCATCGCTCATATGAGCCTTTTACCTTTCTGCATCGTAGCGTGCTCGTCCAGGCTGCATCCTTGCTGGCAGCGACCGTCCCCACCCCAGGGCGGCAGGACGAGCCTGACAGCGGCCACTTCTCTGTGACGGCGTATAGCCACCTACTGGTACAGTCCGGCCACAACCAGACTGTACTGGCGCGCCGTCTGACCGCGTCTGTTGGCCGCAGCAACTGAACGAGATCGAGGACCTGTCTGCCTTCGACCATTCGGGTCTCAATTCGTCTGTGCTCACCGTCTTCATCGACTCGGCCAACAAGCTTCCGGTGAGAGTGTAGCGTCTGGTGTGTATCGTGCCTGGGTCTGCTGCGGCTGCTGCTGCTGTGTGTATTGCTGCAGCCTCGTGTATACCATGTCTGGGTCTGCTGCTGTTGTGTGTGTATTGCTGCAGTCTCGTGTACACCATATCTGGGTCTGCTGCTACTGTATGTGTTGTTGCAGTCTGGAGTGTGTCGTTCCTGGGTGTGCCTCTGTTATGTATATTTTGTTGCAGTCTGGTGTGTGGCGTACTTGGGTATGCTGCTGTGTGTGCATTGCTGCAGTCTCGTGTGTACCATATCTTGGTCTGCTGCTGTTTTGTGTGTGTGTATTGCTGCGGTCTTGTATACCATATCTGGGTCTGCTGCTGTGTGTATTGCTGCAGTCTTGTGTACTATATCTGGGTCTGCTGCTGTGTGTATTGCTGCAGTCTCGTGTATACCATGTCTGGGTCTGCTGTTGTGTGTATTGCTGCAGTCTCGTGTATACCATGTCTGGGTCTGCTGCTGTGTGTGTATTGCTGCAGTCTCGTGTATACCATGTCTGGGTCTGCTGCTGTGTGTTATTGCTGCAGTCTTGTGTATACTATGTCTGGGTCTGCTGCCGTGTGTTATTGCTGCAGTCTCGTGTATGCCATATATGGGTCTGCTGCTGCTGCATTTTGGTGCGTGCCTTGACTGTGCTTTCTGCTGTTGCTGCTGCTGCTTCTGCTGCTGCTGTGTGCGGTTGCGTCTGCTTGTTTTTGTGTGTACTATGTTCCTGTTGTGTGTATGCAGTCTGTATTCTGCTCCTATTCTCCATGTACTGTAGACTACGTGTGCGGTTGCTGTCGCCTCCTGTGAGTTGCATATTGCCTGTCCGTATGGTCTGCGGTGGACTTGTACTTACTGTCTGTGCACTACTAAGTGTGATGTATAGTCTACCTTTGTAGGTGTGTCTGACGTGGATGTGTGTATGGGTTCGCCAGTTCTGCCTGCATGTCTTGTATGGGTTAGTTAGTTAGTTATTGGGTTGTACGACACGTCGACCGTTGAGTCATGTAGCGTCACGAATCTCTCACGCCGATTGGCCGCGGGAGAAGAGTAGAGATAGGTGAGATTCGAACCCACAATCTTTCGATTGTGACACGGCTTCCCCTGGCTTGTAGGTATGCATGGGTAGAGCTAGGAAAAGAATGGAAAAGCGCAATCATACTACAACTGATTAATTCGATGTGCATTCAAGGCGCTCGTCAATAATCTTCAATTTTGTAATCCTTGGAAGCACACGATCGAACATTGGATGTGCTCGATGACTCCACCATTCCAGATGTGAAGTTTCATGTACGGGTGAGTGTATTCCATACTGTGTGTTGTGCTGCTGTGGTCACATGTGCACCTAGCGACGACTCGGTCTGCGATTCGTCAGTCGTCTTCGACGGCTTTTTATTGTTTCCCCTGCTGACGTGTCATATGGTGTTCTCTAATCACTTCACTTCCCGGTCGAATGGAGCTGTGACAATTCATGACATTCTTGCCATCGTCTTTTCTAAAGGAAAATTTATATTCTCGATCCAGAGCAATGCAATTTGTCAATATTTTTATGTATCTACCCACTGATCACGGAACAAGAAGTTTGTGTACAACAGCGTCGGGATGTTCAGTCTGCTCGTTTGTCGACAGATGGCGTCGCGCTCGGCGGCCGAGCCAAATCCGCTGGTGCGCCTGGTGTTGGGAAACCACAAGGAAGAGACCACCCGCAAGTACCGCACCCTGGACCCGGTCTGGGAGGAGGGCTTCAGCTTCCTTGTCACAAACCCACTGACGCAGACGCTCACCATGGAGGTACGTGTCCGGCCAGAGGTACGTGTCTGGCCGGAGGTACGTGTCCGGCCAGAGGTACGTGTCCGGCCAGAGGTACGTGTCCGGCCAGAGGTACGTGTCTGGCCGGAGGTACGTGTCCGGCCAGAGGTACGTGTCCGGCCGGAGGTACGTGTCCGGCCGGAGGTACGTGTCCGGCCAGAGGTACGTGTCCGGCCAGAGGTACGTGTCTGGCCGGAGGTACGTGTCCGGCCAGAGGTACGTGTCCGGCCGGAGGTACGTGTCCGGCCGGAGGTACGTGTCCGGCCGGAGGTACGTGTCCGGCCGGAGGTACGTGTCCGGCCGGAGGTACGTGTCCGGCCGGAGGTATGTGTCCGGCCAGAGACACGTGTCCGGCCGGAGGTACGTGTCCGGCCGGAGGTATGTATCCGGCCAGAGACACGTGTCCGGCCGGAGGTACGTGTCCGGCCGGAGGTACGTGTCCGGCCGGAGGTACGTGTCTGGCCGGAGGTACGTGTCCGGCCGGAGGTACGTGTCCGGCCGGAGGTATGTGTCTGGTCGGAGGTATGTGTCCGACCAGAGGTACGTGTCCGGCCAGAGGCACGTGTCCGGCCAGAGGCACGTGACCGGCCAGAGGTACGTGTCCGGTCAGAGGTATGTGTCCGGTCAGAGGTGCGCGTCCGGCCGGAGGTACGTGTCCGACCGGAGGTACGTGTCTGGCCGGAGGTACGTGTCTGGCCAGTGGCACGTGTCCGGCCGGAAGTATGTGTCTGGTGGAGGTGCGTGTCCGACCGGAGGTACGTGTCCGGCCGGAGGCACGTGTCCGGCCAGAGGTACGTGTCCGGACAGAGGTATGTGTCCGGCCAGAGGTGCGCGTCGGCCGGAGGTACGTGTCGGCCGGAGGACGTGTCCGGCCGGAGGTACGTGTCCGGCCGGAGGTTGTGTCCGGCCGGAAGTATGTGGCCGACCGGAGGTATGTGTCTGGCCGGAGGTACGTGTCTGGCCAGAGGCACGTGTCCGGCCGGAAGTATGTGTCCGGCCGGAGGTTGTGTCCGGCCGGAGGTACGTGTCCGGCAAGAGGCGCGTGTCCGACCGGAGGTGCGTGTCTGGCCTGCTGGTCCCGTGGTGTCCCAGTTTGTCTGGCATGCAGTGCTTCTTGATGTTCCTGGTACGCTGGTGCTACCTGATGTGTTGGTGCTCCGCGATGTGCTGGTACTCCCTGATGTTCCTGATGTGTTGGTGCTCCCTGATGTGGTGCTCCCTGATGTTCCTGATGTGCTAGTGCTCCCTGATGTCCCTGATGTGCTGCTGCTCCCTGAGACCACATGTTTTGCATGCTCGGTGGTTCAGAGCCGTGATCGCTAACTACGTTGGCGTAGCTCCGGGGCAGTGGCTAGTACCAGCCTCATGATTTTGACGGCGCTCCATCTCCCAGCTATGAGCTATGGGCGCAATATGACCAGAGCAGTCGAAGCGCCCGAAAGCCCAAATAACTAACCAATCACCTCCCAGCTGCTTCCCAGCTCCAAGATGAACTGCATCGAAATGCAAGAGAAATTGTTACAGAACTAGTGGTGGGAGCCAGCCCGTGGAACGGTAGCTTGACTCTAGTTCGAAACTCGCATGTATTCCATCTGAATTACTTGCTTCGGAAGATCCGTGACGGCTGACAAGATTAGCCTGCCCGCAAGACAAAGCCCTTGCCGTCGGACATATTGTTTTGTCTTGTTTTCTTCCCCATCGGCGTACATTAGTCCGCTGCATTGTATCAGCTGGAGCCTGTGGTCACGAGTCAGGCTGACGGTCGAGTCAGGTATACATGATCACAGGGGAACTCATTAGCTGGAACAGCCCACTCCCATTCTGGGCTGTAATGTCCAGTGATGGCTAATAACCTTGCAACAAAGTGGGCTAAAATACGGATGCTTTAAGGAGAAGGTAGACGGGTTGGGTGCAAGTTATTCGTCAGTGTCAACTGAACCGCATGTGCAATACAGTTACCTCGTCACAAAATTACCCTGCACGTCTGCGAGTGCGTTCACAATGGAACAAAACAACGATTCCATCCGCCGGCCCGAGACCACCACAGAAGCGTGCAGGGCAGTGCACCGGCAGCAGCCATAGGACCCTGTGGTCCACAGGGATACAGTTGTTGGACTTCAAGGATGTCATTGGATGGATTCAGCGCATAATTTCTGGGGAGAAAGCTTTACAAACTTATCTTTCATCTCAAACGTAAAATGTATCCGTTTGACGTCTTATCCATTTACCCGTCGACGCGCCCCTAAACTCCAATCCACCACCACATCATCCATTTACCCGCTGGGGTGTTCTGAAACATCAGTTAACATGATCATTGGATTAGTCGTGCTTTGCTATACTGCAAGGACCGTGCTGACAAACGTCAAACATAACGGCAATGTGTCTTCATTATCTTGTTCGTTTGCGATTGATCACTTCCACCCGCGATGCGCATGGCGAATGCACAGAGTATCTTCACTGACTTATTCTCCCATGACTGACTTTTGAAAGAATGTTGCTGCCAATGCCGATGGCTGAACGTTCAAAATCACTTCGAACTTACAATATAACGCTCCAGTTCCTACAGCATACCAGGCATATTATTTCTTCGTATCGTAGTATTGCGAATTGCGAAGGAACTACAGTTTCAGATATTAGTTCATTACTACATGTTTTCCCTTCGCCAACTCAAACATGACATGACCTTGACGTGACTGGATTTAGTTGGAATTCACCCACTTTATCAGCGAGGCGTTTCTGCTTCGCCGCAAATGTCCCGATGGCTGGAAGTGTTCGCACTATTCGCAAGCAGTTCTGTGACCAGGTATTGTGCCGTCATGCGATACGAGCCGACTCACGAATCGACCGCGAGTCGTGACACAGCCACGTTAATAGTCGACGCTCTGAATTGCTGTTGCGTCCACCATGCTGAGAGATCAGGTCAGTACTTGTCGACCGTGCATCACTCATGCCACGAAGGCAGTCGACGCGCCATAAAGCACAACTCCACCACCACCACATGCCACAAGGGCGTGAACGCCCCACCCCACCTACAGCACAATTTGAATGACTGTCGCTGAAGTGCTGGACCATAAATTACGCATTTCGCGACATCCGGTTCAAAACTTGTAGTTTATCTTGCTGGTGATTTGGAGTGTGTCAATTGAACAGATATCTGTCATCGGCCAGTGTGGTAGGTACCGCACCTCTGTCCTGAGACTGATGGTACGAGGGCCATGCTGAGCGCCTGACCTAGTCTGCGACCGCCCGCAGACTGGGTCAAACCAATCGCTTATCCGAAGCTATGCTTACGCTATATTATGCATGTTTATGTTTCCGAAGCTAAGCTCTGCAAATCCTCGATCGGCAGATAAATGCACATTATGTGGAGAAGGATAGCACCTGAGTCACATACCTGATAAGGATGTAGTGGAATCTGAAGGTTTTACAAGAAGCAACCGTTAAGATTGATCAATCGACATTTTCAGCTTCACTTGAATAATTTAGAGCACGGAGTGAGAACGAGGTGCAGTGCTAAAAATAGGCTTCAGTTAGTCGTGCAATGTCGAAAGGGATACATCAGGGTGTACACATGGTCCATGGAAGTGATATTTTTAGTATCATTTATGTCTATTAAGATCACTTTGTAAACGATAAAGTACTCAGAGTTTTGCCATTTCAGAATTTTGTTTTTGTGCACCAACGATACTTCCACATCAATAACTATTGTTGTAATTATAACATTATCTGTCCGGGTGATCACATTGCCAGCAATTGGATCATGACATGGGCGCGGATCATTTTCGGTAATAATCAGTGAGCACAAGGCACGCTACTGATAAACACGAGGCATGAAGACTGCCTGACTACACGTTTACGATGTTGACACCTTTTTGATAATGATATCGACTTAGTATTCAGCAAGCTCCACCCACCTTCACGAATAGCTTATCACTGGCGAGTGGCATCTCTGTGCCTCGGCGACCGGATGTTAGGAGGAACTGGTACGTGAAATGAGCAAGTGCCTTTTCCATGAGCTTGAGGGTTTTATGTGATTTGGAGAGATGTTTTTGCAAATCCAAAGATGTTTTTCCGTTGACTGCACAACGAATGATACGGTGTTCGATGCCTGTCCGTTTCTGATCGTGTGGTGATACTCTCACCCTGCGTTGATCCTATGGTAGTTCTCACCCCATGTTGGTCCTATGGTCCTCCTCGCCCCCTGCTATCAGTGGTCACAGTGGTCACAGTGGTTCTCGCCCCCCCCCCCGTGTTTGCCTTGTGGTGGCCCTTACTCCTTGTTGGTTCTGTGGTTGTCCTTGCCCCGTGTGCATCCTGTGGTGATCCTCTCATGTGATGATCCTGTGGTGACCCCCTCACGCCGTATTGATCCTGTGGCGGTCGTCGCCCAGTGTCGGTCCTGTAGTGGTCCAGCCCCGGGCTCTAGTCCGACCAGTGGTGGTCCTGTGGTGGTCCAGCCCCGGGATTTGGTCCGTCCAGTGTTGGTCCTGTGGTGGTGCTGTAGTGGTACAGCCACGGCTCTAGTCCGGCCAGTGGTGGTCCTGTGGTGGTCCAGCCCCGGGCTCTAGTCCGCCCAGTGTTGGTCCTTCAGTAGTACAGCCACGGGCTCTAGTCCGCCCAGTGTTGGTCCTGTGGCGGTCCTCGCCCAGTGTTGGTCCTGTAGTGGTACAGCCACGGCTCTAGTCCGGCCAGTGGTGGTCCTGTGGTGGTGCTGTGGTGGTCCAGCCCCGGGCTCTAGTCCGGCCAGTGGTGGTCCTGTGGTGGTACAGCCCCAGGATCTAGTCCGGCCAGTGTTGGTCCTGTGGTGGTGCTGTGGTGGTCCAGCCCCGGGTTCTAGTCCGCCCAGTGGTGGTCCTGTAGTGGTGCTGTGGCGGTCTAGTCCCGGCTCTAGTCCGGCCAATGTTGGTCCTGTGGCGGTCCTCGCCCAGTGTTGGTCCTTTGGTGGTCCATCCCCGGGATCTAGTCCGGCCAGTGGTGGTCCTGTGGTGGTCCAGCCCCGGGTTCTAGTCCGTCCAGTGTTGGTCCTGTGGTGGTGCTGTGGTGGTCTAGTCCCGGCTCTAGCCCGGCCAGTGGTGGTCCTGTGGTGGTCCAGCCCCGGGTTCTAGTCCGCCCAGTGGTGGTCCTGTAGTGGTGCTGTGGTGGTCTAGTCCCGGCTCTAGCCCGGCCAATGTTGGTCCTGTGGCGGTCCCCGCCCAGTGTTGGTCCTTTGGTGGTCCAGCCCCGGCTCCAGTTCGGCTCCAGTGATGCCATGCGAGTGAGCCCTTGGTGTAATTACACCTCCCGGCATCTCCATTGTGCACTGGCTAGTGTATTCCCCGTCATCGCAGGTGGTGGATGGCAGCTCGAACAAGAGACTGGGCCATCTGCAGCTGGAGGTGAAGGATCTGCTCAGAGAGCCCAACCTAGAAGTCAACGAGAACCCCTACCAGCTGAAGGACTCTGGTCCCGTCTCGATGATGATTCTTTCCATCCAGCTGCGGGTACGTGCCAACGGGTGAAATCCGAATGAAGCCGTAAGCTTGAGCAGGTTTCAAAACTGTTGCTGCAATATGTAATCGATTTGGATTGGTGTGGGCACCGCCGATATTCGATTTGTCTCACTTGTGCTGACTAAAACGGAGCGCGGTGATGCTGGCGGTGATATCACGCAGTCTGTTTGTTGACCGGAAGTGGCTGTACAGCTGATCCGGACACGGAATTTTCGTCGAAGGTGTAATGGCGAGATACAATTCGATTACATACGACGTGGTCAGCAGCTGCCTTTCAGCTGATCTGAAAGCCACACTGGGGCGAAACACGTAATGTCCGAGCTAGGTCACCACACAACCTCGACTTTGTGTGTGGCTGCTTGCCCAGTGGCGTCTTGCTCTGTTCTCAGTCACACTGGGTCGAAACACGTATAATGTGCGAGCCGGGTCACCACACGACCTCGACTTTTTGTGTGTGGTTGATCGCCCAGTGGCGTCTTGCTCTGTTTTCAGTCACACTGGGTTGAAACACGTATAATGTGCGAGCCGGGTCACCACACGACCTCGACTTTGTATGTGGCTGCTTGCCCAGTGGCGTCTTGCTCTGTTCTCAGTCACAATGGGTTGAAACACGCAATGTCCGAGCCAGGTCACCACACGACCTCGACTTTGTGTGTGGCTCCTCGCCCAGTGGCGTCTTGCTCTGTTCTCAGCCACCCTGGGTTGAAACACGTATAATGTGCGAGCAGTGTCACCACACGACCTCGACTTTTTGTGTGGCTGCTTGCCCAGTGGCGTCTTGCTCTGTTCTCAGTCACACTGGGTTGAAACACGTATAATGTGAGAGCCGGGTCATCTCACGATCTCGACTTTGTATGTGGCTGGTCTCCCAGCGGCGCTTTGCTGTGTTCGGTCGACCAGCGGGTCTGGACCTATGCCTCTGATGGCGGCTCCCCGGCTCCAGACGGCTGCCGGTAGGATGTACTGGATTGTCCTAATGTTTGTGTTTGTCTCTGGTATATATTGGGGTGTATGCACATTATATATGTTAGCATGATGTTTTTTTAGTGGACATGTGCTGGGTGGTGTATGCATTTAGTACTACATGACACTCAACTAAGCTGAACACTCACGTTGTACGTTGTCATGTATATTCTTGGAGGTCAACTCATCCTTTTGTTCCCTCTATATATGACATTTTGCGCCAAAAATCACACCTGAAGCCCTGACGCTCCACCATCGAACCCGATCCCATCTGATTGTTCCCAGGTCCACAGGTCAGATCCAATGGTTCCCAGGCAGGAACCTCTGATTGTCCTCACACGGTGGCTGGGATTACTCCCACACTGTGGGTGAGATTACTCCCACACTATGGCTGGAAATATTCACGCATGGTGGGTGGGATTATTCCCACACTGTGGGTGAGATTACTCCCACACTATGGCTGGGAATATTCCCACACTGTGGCTGGGATTATTCCCACACTGTGGGTGGGATTACTCCCACACTATGGCTGGGAATATTCCCACACTGTGGCTGGGATTATTCTCACACTGTGGCTGGGATTATTCCCACACTGTAGCTGGGAATATTCCCACATGGTGGGTGGGATTATTCCCACACTGTGGGTAAGATTACTCCCACACTGTGGCTGGTATTATTCCCACACTGTGGCTGGGATTATTCCCACACTGTGGCTGGGAATATTCCCACATGGTGGGTGAGATTACTCCCACATTGTGGGTGAGATTACTCCCACACCATGGCTGGGAATATTCCCACATGGTGGGTGGGATTATTCCCACACTGTGGGTGAGATTACTCCCACACCATGGCTGGGAATATTCCCACACTGCGGCTGGGATTATTCCCACACTGGACGGGATTGGCTGTGTGTGGGGGCGGGGATTGGCTGTGTGTGGGGGCGGGGATTGGCTGTGGGTAGGGGCGGATATTGGCTGTGTGTGGGGGCGGGGATTGACTGTGGGTGGGGCGGGTATTGGCTGTGTGTGGGGGCGGGGATTAACTGTGGGTGGGGCGGGGATTGGCTGTGGGTGGGGGCGGAGATTGGCTGCGTGTGGGGGCGGGGATTATTCCTCAGGCGGTGATTCTGGTCTTGTGCCGATGGTCGCTCTGGTATGTGTAAACAGTGGCTCCGAATATGTGTATACGGCGCCTTCGACGACCGATGGACGATTGCTCTGATTATCTGTGAATGGCAGTTCTAATTGTTCACTGGCGGATGTTCAATGTAGTGACAGCCCCTACGCCTACTGCGGACCAAAAGGATGGAACCTTTCTCGGAGTGTGCGGAATCCATCGCTACTACTGTAGAGAACAAGACTAGCCCAGGCATTCTTATTGTAGCCGTAATGACCTTTCGAGCAGTCGTCCCGATGATACTGGCTTTGTGTCGTGGATGCCGCCCGCTTCCAGTTATATTGCGCACGCCAGCGAACCACGTGCACACCGATGAGCTACGTCATACACACTGTGTAACACGTGCACACGAGAGCGACAGAGTGGCGCTGTGTCAACGGGGTCCCCTGGCCGGGCTGACTGACTCGTCTGTGTTCTCCTGCGGCAGATTCTGACCCATGCCAAGGTGGTGGCTGCCGGGAGCCCGGACGACAAGCTGCCGTCTGCCGTGCAACAGACGCCAGTCGTGCCCGCACAGCCGGAATCCGGTGGGTGGGGCGATCTTACCCCACTCCCCTAAAGTCCAACTAACTCGCTAACCATCTCGTCGCAGTCGGCAGCCGGCACCGGCCTCGCACTCCTCCCATTCGTGGACGGCAGATCATCACGTCGGCACGTCGCCCTGAAGTACATGACGACAGCAATTCAGGTGTTGGACGATCCTCCAAAATTGTTGTTTTTTTGTGGAGGGCTGGTATCGTCGGAGTTTCTATTTTGCTTTTCGGAAAGAGAGGTAGCCGGTATGGTGCCTGGCGAAGTCCGGCCTCACCGAAACACGAGGCATTATAGATGCCCATGTGGTTGTGCCACTGCATGTGGTTGCCTAGACTCGCTCGACAGATGCATTCCCGGCCCAGCTGTCTGCACGGCCCCAATGCGGCGCTATCTCGGATGCCACCACGCGCTCCTCTCAGACCGACATCGACCAGCCACATCGCTGACCGTCAGCTCGGTCTGCTCGCTCGCTGTCTCGCCCCTCTACTCGTCGCCGCGGAACGGATTGTGTGGGAACGGCAGCACTCTGGCATATAGCAGCTGGTCTGATCAATCGTCCGCTCCTGTGGCGCGACGGTGGGAAGGCGGCTCCGGGCAGTCGCGTCATCTCCCCGGTGCCCTATGGCGATTTCACACCTCAGTCCTGCGGAGACATTCATTCTCCCCAATGTCTTGGGTAGATGCCATCCATGGTTCCCAGTGCCTGATGTAGATGATTCATTTTCCCCAGTGCCTTGTTTAGATGTAATTAACTCTGCCCAGTGCCATATGGATGTCATCACGCTTCTCTCCATTCTCTTGTGGACTTCCTCCAGTCCTTATCCACGGTATTCTAAGGAGATGCCAACCCTTCCATCCAGTGTTCTGTGGAGATGCAATGCCTCTTCCAATTGTTCTGTGCATGCGTAGCCCCCTCCCCATATCATTTGTGTGATGTGACCATAGGCGCACCGGAGGGGGGCCAGGCCCCCCCCCCATGAAACCAAAGTGCCCTTTTGACCGAAAAGTGCCCTCTTGGCCGGAATGTCACAAATTCAGCCCAAAAATCACCTGTCTGATGTGCCCCGCCTGTGCCAAAGGTGCCCTTTGGGACCAAAACTGCCCTTTCGGCGATTTTTTTTTCTCACGCCCACCTTCCCCCGGTCAACAAAGTGCCCTCTTGGGCGGAATGTCCCAAATTTAGCCACAAAATGACTTGCCTAGTGTGCCCCGCCTGTGCCAAAACTGCCCTTCTGGGCAATTTTTTCACGCCTCCCCCGGTCAACAAACCTTCCAGTGTGCCCCGGACCGCAAAGTACACATTTTGAGTCGGTCAGGTGCCCTTTTGGAGCCGGCCAAGTGCCCTTTTCGGTCCGGGCTCCCCATGGAAAAATCCTGGGTGCGCGCCTGGATGTGACCCATCACTTCAGCTTCCGCTGGAGATGTGATCGCATCTCCCCAATTTCCTCATTGGAGGTGTAACCCAAATGCCCACGTGTCTTGCGGAGGTGTGATTCTGTACCAGCATCACGATAATCTGCCTTTGATTCGCGAAGCACGTTTGTAAGAGGACGGTGGAGATGAGTTCTGGCATGTTCGGAGTAAGTAGTAGAGGACAAATGTGAACGGCACCGGCAAATATGTTCATTTTGCATTGCAGAAGGGCATTCACAAATTATGGTGGACCGCAAAGGGGACTAGATCAGGTCAAAGGCTTCATTGTGTATTTCCACAAATAATTGAGATGCTGATAACTATTGTGAGTAGCTAAGGACTTATTCTGACTGAAAGTTTGTTTTAACGTCTCCACATGTGCAAAGGCATGCATGCTCTTCAGTGTCGTCAGGTGGCAAACCAAAACAAGCTCGTTTGCTACCAGTGGACAGGTTGTTAGTCTGAAACCCACTAAGTGCTGAATTTTGACCATATACTAATATATTTTACTCCCCAGGAATATTTATGCAGATTCTCCTTCCAAATGTTTCCTGGTACCATTTGGTGAATGTTGATTCAAATCTGGGAGACAGGCATAGTTGAAAGTCAAGGTTACTTAGAGGTCATGCTATTTTTTAAATTAATTTCAAGTGCTGACATTTCTTCTTCTTGATGTAAATTGTGTCGGTACATGACGTTGCGACAATGACAATAAACCAGGATGTTGCGAGGTCTGGGACCGATTTCACCACTCACTCACCTGGCCACCAATTTTTTAAAATAAATTCGATAAGTCTTCGTGCAATGAGTCTTTTGATAAGTCTCCAAAAGTATAAGCAATTGTGTGCTGTCCCTTGTATCGTAACATATCACCGATTTTCATGTGCAGGCGTTACAAAGGGTCAAAACCTGCAGTTAGAGAACGCGTCAAATTGACGTGAATTCACATGTACCGAATTTCAACAAAATTTATGTTTTCCGGCTTGATCCAAAAAATATATGAGTTCGTCAGGGAGCCCGTGCAGTGGGTGGTAAGGTGTCGATCTGGTATCAGCAGGTCGTTTATGCTGCGACAGGGGACGGTGTTGGCGATGCAGTTCCAGCTGAGGTGCGGCCTTCTGATCCTGACAGACCGCAGCTGGCATCACCGCAGACCATCAAACCGGTGCCAGTACCCGCCCAGGTCAGTCCCAAGTCGCCAGACCGGTGCCAGTACCCGCCCAGGTCAGTCCCAAGTCACCAGACCGGTGCTTGTGCACGCCAAAGTCACCAGACCGATGCCAATGGCCTCCCAGGTCAGTCGCAGGTCACCAGATCGGTGTCATTGCCCTCCAAGGTCAGTCGCAGGTTACCGGACCGGTGCTTGGTCAATCACAGATCACCAATCTGGAGCTGGTACAGGCCCAGATCAGTCGCAGGCCACCAATCCTGCGCTGGCACACGCCCATATCAGTCACAGATCACCAGTCTGGAGCTGGTACACGCCCAGATCAGCCACAGATCACCAACCCTGAGCTGGTACACAGGTCACCGGTCTGGAGGTTGTACACACCAATATTTGTCACAGATCACCAATCTGGGCTAGTAGACGCCCAGGTCAGCCAGGTCATCAGTCTGGAGCTGGTACACACTCAGGTCAGTTGCAGGTCACCAGTCTGGAGCTGGTACACACTCAGGTCAGTCGCAGGTCACCAGTCTGGAGCTGGTACACACTCAGGTCAGTCGCAGGTCACCAGTCTGGAGCTGGTACACACTCAGGTCAGTCGCAGGTCACCAGTCTGGAGCTGGTGCACACTCAGGCCAGTCGCAGGTCACCAGTCTGGAACTGGTACACACTCAGGTCAGTCGCAGGTCACCAGTCTGGAGCTTGTACACACTCAGGTCAGTCGCAGGTCACCAGTCTGGAGCTGGTACACACTCAGGTCAGTCGCAGGTCACCAGTCTGGAGCTGGTACACACTCAGGCCAGTCGCAGGTCACCAGTCTGGAGCTGGTACACACTCAGACCAGTCGCAGGTCACCAGTCTGGAACTGGTACACACTCAGGTCAGTCGCAGGTCACCAGTCTGGAGCTGGTACACACTCAGGTCAGTCGCAGGTCACCAGTCTGGAGCTGGTACACACTCAGGTCAGTCGCAGGTCACCAGTCTGGAGCTGGTACACACTCAGACCAGTCGCAGGTCACTAGTCTGGAGCTGGTACACACTCAGGTCAGTCGCAGGTCACCAGTCTGGAGCTGGTACACACTCAGGCCAGTCGCAAGTCACCAGTCTGGAGCTGGTACACACTCAGGCCAGTCGCAAGTCACCAGTCTGGAACTGGTAGACGCCCCGGCCCATAAAAGTCACCGAACCGCAGTTGATGCCCGATTAAGGGCGTTTTCATTTTCTACGCCTGAGGTATACAAGAGCATGGGTCATCCATAGATTTTAGAGCAAGCAAGTAGTCAATATCGATGCGCAATTCTGTTGAGAAGTAGGCATTCTGTTATTTGTCATGCAGGTTGAGACTTAACCTATTTTTTTACTGGATGATCGATTGCAATGCAAAGCTTTTCTGTATACTTTGAATATCAACTTCCTTGCCATTGTCATCGATCCTCAAAATGTCACAACGTTGCAATCGATTATTGGCTGGTTTGTACAGACGTTAATTCATTGATTGATTATTTTTGCCTCTGTAATTCAACGTATATACATTACACCCTTGCGGTGGTATCTTCAGACGGTGTGTCTGTGTAACACTGTGACGATGCGGCAGTGTGATGGTGTGACGGTGTAATAGTATGGAAGTGTAACAGTGTAGCAGTGTGACAATGTAGCAGTGTGACGGTGTAACATTATGACGGTGTGACAGTATGACGGTGTGATGACGTGACGGTGCGAGGGCGTCACGGTGTGATGACGTAAGTCGTGACTTGGCTGCCGCCCACCTGCAGCGCCAGCCATTGACCTGAACGGCGCTCCCCACGTGAGCCGGCGCCGTCAATAGCCATCTTGTCGGCGGGAGGTGACGCTCGACGGCCGTCTGGCTGCTTGCCGGAGCCATTGAGCGCGGACACGGCGGCTCCGTGGTGGCCGCCAGTCACCGGGCCGGTGGTGACGTCACGGGTCGGCCGTGCGGTCGGCGGGTGTCCGGGCGGCGGCCACGTGTTGCCACCACGGCGGCTGTTGGTGTCGCGTGTGTCAGACCCGGGACTGCTGGTGTCGTGTGAGGCAGGCCCGGGGGACTGTTGGTGCCGTGTGTGTTAGACCCGGGATTATTGGTGTCGCGTGTGTCAGACCCGGGACCGGGACCCGGTGCCGTGTTGGCAGACCCGGGACTGTTGGTGCCGTGTGTATCAGACCCGGGACTGTTGGTGCCATGTGTGTCAGACCCGGGACTGTTGGTGCCGTGTGTATCAGACAGGGGACTGTTGGTGCCGTGTGCGTCAGACCTGGGACTGTTGGTGCCGTGTGTATCAGACCAAAGACTGTTGGTGCCGTGTGTGTCAGACCCGGGACTGTTGGTGCCGTGTGTATCAGACAGGGGACTGTTGGTGCCGTGTGCGTCAGACCTGGGACTGTTGGTGCCGTGTGTATCAGACCAAAGACTGTTGGTGCCGTGTGTGTCAGACCCGGGACTGTTGGTGCCGTGTGTATCAGACAGAGGACTGTTGGTGCCGTGTGCGTCAGACCTGGGACTATTTGTGCCGTGTGTGTCAGACCAAGGACTGTTGGTGCCGTGTGTGTCAGACCAAGGACTGTTGGTGCCGTGTGTGTCAGACCCGGGACTGTTGGTGCCGTGTGCGTCAGACCCGGGACTGTTGGTGCCGTGTGTGTCAGACCCGGGACTGTTGGTGCCGTATGTGGTAGACCCGGGACTGTTGGTGCCGTGTGATCCGGTGACCGTGACTCGTGTGTGGTGTGTGGCAGACCCGGGAGGCGGTGGAGGAGCTGCTGCAGGAACTGTCTGGCGAGTCGGCACACACGGAAACCGGTCTGCGCCACCGGAAACCGGAACAGTGAGTGACACCGAAACCAGTGGCCGCCAGTAGACGCTGTCCGACTGGTGCAGTGATCCAAGAGACGAGAGATGGATATAATGGTATACAATGTCTCTCATGGTCAACCAGTGATCATCTGGGGTAGGTCAACGTTCAAAGCTTCCCGAAGGGGCGGGGATCGGTGGCTGGTACCGGGATCATGCACAGTATATCTCAATAATATGTTCGTGCGCAATGTATTTGCCACTTGCACTGACCAATTGCATGTGATATTGATCCTCCGACTAGTCGACATAACGTAGTTCATACTACTACAGATCCATTGACACCTCAGTTTAGCATGATGCACATCGCGCAAGGACAGACTGATCGATAGTGCTACCTCGCAGAGGACTACTCGAGAGCGAACAAAGATAAATTTGGTTGTTATATGCCGATCCAGTTTGTAAAAATGACCAAGGGTGCATTTTGGGCTGAAAAGCTCAACCGAAGTCAATCGAGTTCAGGATCGACATTCCAGCCGGAAAAAGTCACTAGTGATATATGAGACCTTTTTACAATGCCTACTAAATCTCAATTTGCTATATATCCCAGCGGTTTAATGCGTCGTAAAAGAACCCAAGAATCTCAGTTTCCCAAAGATTATCATTTATTTAATATATCTGTCGTGCCCTCTATATAATGACCCGGGATCTAAATTGTATGTAATTCAAAGCAAACTAGGCATACAACATCTGGAGTTCCGATGAAGAGGTCATTTTCGCATAATTTCGAATAAATTTGCACCGTCTTGTCTGCAATGCCCCTGCTCCTTCCGTTTCCTACAATCTTGCCATCACCCATATTACGCTCACATCCGAACTAGCATATCAGTTCAGATTATTCCTGAGTTATATTTCATAAGATGAACATCAGATTTTGCTCTGAAATCAGACCTGATTTAAATCCCATGCTTGTGAAATATGATGTGGTCTCCGGACTGCAGTACTTCTCAGACTTGAATTAAAACGTAGCAAGATATCATGCTTTATGTGAATATCATTGGCTTTTCAATGGATTTGATTTATTTTATGCGTGCCGCTAGCAAGAGTGCCATTTTGCTATACCAGTAAAGTGTGCAACTAAGGTGGAACTCTCCCCAGGTGAAATGTATATGCATTATTGTTTGTATGTCAATTGGACCTATTTTGTTGTAGCGACTCCGCTGGTCGACGCGGGGCGCCCGGTATGCGTGCAGTCTGATTAACGTCAGAGACAGACCCAGGGTGGAGACCAGCGCCGGTAATTTGGTCCACCGGCTGACTGGTGATCCAGACAAACAGACAGACAGACAGACATACAGACAGACAGACAGACAGACAGACAGACAGACAGAGAGACATACAGACAGACAGACAGACAGACAGACAGACAGACAGACATACAGACAGACAGACAGACAGACAGACAGACAGGCAGACAGGCAGACAGACAGACAGACAGACAGACAGACAGACAGACAGACAGACAGACAGACAGACAGACAGACAGACAGACAGGCAGGCAGACAGACAGGCAGACAGACAGACAGACAGACAGACAGACAGACAGACAGGCAGACAGACGCCGATGTCTGACGGCCGCTCGCGTCGCGGCGCCGCTCGTCGCCGTAACGATCGTGGCGGCGTGACATTTCCCGCCGGCGCAGCGGTCTCCGCCGCCCCATAAAGGCTGCGCCCGCCGGCTAACGGCCTGCTCAGCGCGCCGCCTGTTGCGACTCGCTGACGTCACGGCCGCCGGTGTGACGTCACTGTCTGGTTGCGGCACCGACTGGGGTTGGGACGCCGGAAAGCCAGCGAGACACCGACTGGGGTTGGGGTGCTGGGAACCAGCGAGACACCGGCTGGGGTTGGGCACCGGAAGGGAAGGAGATGCTGGCAGGGCGACGGGGGCTGACTCGAACAGGTGCAGAGAGTGGGAGCTAGCAAGGCGGATGGATGCAACCTTGGGCATGTGACTTTGGTGGCTGGATGCCACCGTTGTTACGTGTCGTTGGCGGCTGTATTCCACATTTGTTACGTGACGTTAGCGGCTGGATGGCACCGTTGGTACATGACATTAGCAGCTGGATATCACCGTTGGTACATGACATTGGCGGCTGGATAGCACCGTTAGTACATGACATTAGCGGCTGGATATCACCGTTAGTACTTGACATTGGCGGATGAATATCACCGTTAGTACATGACATTGGCGGCTGGATATCACCGTTGACACATGACACTGGCGGCTGGATATCACCGGTGTTGCGTGATGTTGGCGGCTCGATGACACCGTTGGTGCGCGACGTTGAAAGACAATAAACCGGTATGTTGCAAGATGTAAGACGGGTTTCATTACTCACTCTCTGGGGCACCCATTTTGATAAGTGTTAGTAGTGTTAGTAGTATACAATTGGATAACCACGCAACATATTGCAAGCTTTCGAAATTGAACTGCTCCCACCGCGCCAAGTGTTAGTGGCGTTAGTACATGCTCGTGAAAGCAAGAGAAGCTGTTCTACCAAGCGCTTGTATCTAATCAAAAGCACGAGCTAGTTATCTCAATAATTTTAACCGAATGTTGCTCTGTTGCTCTGTTGCTGTGTTACTGTGCCGTCAGTGGTCCGCAATTGAGTGGCGTTAGCCATGGACATTATGTCACCGGACTCCCATGTCCCAGTCGACCACCACCAGACGTCCTGCCGAACACCGGACTCCCATGTCCCAGTCGACCACCACCAGACGTCCTGCCGAACACCGGACCCCCATGTCCCAGTCGACCACCACCAGACGTCCTGCCGGTCACCGGACTCCCATGTCCCAGTCGACCACCACCAGACGTCCTGCCGGTCACCGGACTCCCATGTCCCAGTCGACCATCACCAGGCGTCCTGCCGGTCACCGGACTCCCATGTCCCAGTCGACCACCACCAGACGTCCTGCCGGTCACCGGACTCCCATGTCCCAGTCGACCACCACCAGACGTCCTGCCGGTCACCGGACTCCCATGTCCCAGTCGACCATCACCAGACGTCCTGCCGGTCACCGGACTCCCATGTCCCAGTCGACCATCACCAGACGTCCTGCCGATCACCGGACTCCCATGTCC
Organism: Imbricaverruca yamaguchii; assembly: GCA_034440575.1. Classification (NCBI taxonomy): domain Eukaryota; kingdom Metazoa; phylum Arthropoda; class Thecostraca; family Neoverrucidae; genus Imbricaverruca; species Imbricaverruca yamaguchii. The sequence goes on from JAOTOL010001585.1 coordinate 643,827, forward strand.
CAGTCGACCACCACCAGGCGTCCTGCCGGTCACCGGACTCCCAATGTCCCAGTCGACCACCAACAGCCATGATGTAGTGTTGACTTCGGGCGTGTGTCGGTGTTGTTCGCACGTGCCCGGCTCCCCGCCACCGCCTGACTGGTGTGCATGTGCTGTTGCAGCCCAGCCGGCAGTTTCCGGCTCGGCAGGATCGAGCTGACGCTTCGCTACAGCGAGACACGCGCCGCCCTCGTCATCGTGGTGCACAAGATCGCGTAAGTGCGCTCCTCGCCCCCGGCCCTCACCCAGTCTGTGTATGTCGTGACCCAAAGTGTTCGCCGGCGCAGCAGGTCAGAACACGGAGACAGCTGTGAGGTTGGTTCGGGGCCGACTCAAGGGTGGGCGCCGTAAATATTGTTAACGTGTATAGCCATGCGTGAACGGCAGCGGAAAGGGAAAGTGTCACAAAGCAGTTGGCGTCGCGGATTTCACCGTGGCATTGCCAAAAGGGAACATTGATTGATGTTGGAAATATGATTTAAAAAATGAAACTTAAAAAAAACGCGCAATTATGCACTTACCGGGTCAAGAAGTCAGCGTGATCTTAAAAATACACGCCCCGTGATGTACAAACTTCAAATACGTACAAAGTTTGTTCTGTATAAATGGTCTGCTTTCGCGCCAGATATTATTTTCTTTAGTAATGATGTGTAAACGAGAAAAATGTCAGATTTTGTATGCATTACGAACTAAACAAATGACTAGTCTTAACCTGCGCCGTCTTTCCGGTCAAATCCTCCCACCCCGTCTCGGGGGCGGTTGAAGACCCCCCTCTAAAATCCAAATTAAGCATCGCATGAAAACGAAAGCGGTGTCATCGGAAAGCGCTCGACGAGTAGGGTCCGGGGGTCCACCCTTCAAAACAATTTCCCCCCAAAAGTGGCGTCACCAGGGGGGCTAGATTTTCACTTTTCACGACTTACATTATGTTTTTGACTGAGGAGTTTATTTTGGATATATGAAAAAAAAACAATTTATTTGGAATGGAGAAAAGGACAGCGAAATCGACCCGGGCTATGATCTTTTCGGGCCCCCCAAAATAATTTTGGGTGGGAAATTTCAAAATGTTGAGTTTTCAAGTTTTCTTTAATTTTCCTATTCCGATGGGTAGAGCAGGTCGAGAAACGTTGTTGGAAGTCAACTTGCACCAATACAAAATGCTTACTTTAGCCAGAATTTTCAATAGTAATTCAATTGAGTGAAAAAAAAATAGTACCTTGATAACATATTACTAAATTCAATTCGATGTCTTGAGTTACTGGGGCGAACTCTGATCGCTTCAGTAATTCAAAGCATCGAGCACGTCGCAAAATGTATGTATCCCGCAGTCTGTTGGTACGATATCTGGACAAAAGAAAATGGGTCAGCTTGTGAAGTCGAGATGGGGAGAGGGGAAAACAAGAAAGTTTGGCAGTGTTGTTTACGATATACCATGTGGTGCGTGCGAGTAAGTGTACCATGGGGAAACACTTCGAGGCATAAACACGGGAATTAGAAGGCATAAGACAGACCTACGCAAACACAGGGTGTCCAATGCCCTAATAATACACGCGGACAGGGCAGGGCACAAACCGGGATGGACAGGAACAGTCTAGCCTTCAAAACAGCCTTACCGGAGCTGAGCAGCGAGCGATGGAGGTGGGGCGGGGACGGCCGAGAGGTTAAGGTGTCGGGCTATGGGTACCAAATGTCCCGGGTTCGACTCTAGCGCCACTCAGGACATTTCCCAATTCAGCGGCCCACCGGCGAAACTGAGTGTGCGGCGCCATTAGCCGTGAATGTGCATAAAGTGTGTCGCGAACCAACCAATAAACAACAACAATAAGCGGTGGAGGTGGCATACATTGCCACTGAGGCCACGACAAATACATCTTTTTTTTGTAATGACTTCTAACATTACAACTGAACCGATCATGCAAATTGCTGTAACATTGCGATGCACTCACCCTGGATAAAGAAGCTGTGGTCTTCTCTGTATTTGTATTTGCAATCCTTAACCTTGTGCCTGGCATTGAACCATGAATCGAACCATGTATCTGGTTTACATTGTGTTGACGGCTTTGTAATATTATGAGAAGGTCCTGGACCCAGAGGTAAGAAAAGTGAAATTGATCGTAATTGTAAAACAGAAATGCTTAGACATGATTTCAGTTTTGGCCTATGCTTTGTTTCCCAGATAAAGACTATCACAATGACACACATAGACTAGCTAATGTAGTGGAAAAGACGGGAAGTGTCTTTGGGGGATTGAAGTATTCATTTTTACATTCATTTGATATAATTTATCTGTCATCATTTTGCTATTTTTGCCAATATATCTCCGTCAAGTCAATGGCATTACATATTCGGCACCAAAATCCTGGAACAATATAATTTGCCAAATGTTTCCCAGTATAGAACTGATGTCAGGACAAAAAAAGTACTGAAGAACTTCATTAGACATTACTTTGTGGAAATATAGACATAAAATGCAAACTGAAGATCAATTATGGTACATATTATCATATGGTTACTTCATAAGTGTACTTTGCTACGGTGTGTCACAGTTGGTGCGAGTTATGTCAACATATAAGAATATGCTGATGCGAGCTGTGTCAACATACAAGAATACGCTGGTGTGAGCTGTGTCAACATATAAGAATATGCTGGTGTGAGTTGTGCCAACATATAAGAATATGCTGGTGCGAGTTGTCAACATACAAGAAACTGCTGGTGCGAGTTGTCAACATATAAGAATATGCCGGAGCGAGTTGTCAACATACAAGAATATGCTGGTGCGAGTTGTCAACATACAAGAATATGCTGGTGCGAGTTGTGTCAACGTACAAGAATATGCTGGTGCGAGTTGTCAACATACAAGAATATGCTGGTGCGAGTTGTCAACATACAAGAATATGCCGGTGCGAGTTGTCAACATACAAGAATATGCTGGTGCGAGTTGTCAACATACAAGAATATGCTGGTGCGAGTTGTGTCAACGTACAAGAATATGCTGGTGCATGAATGAGCGTTTTTGTTTGTTGATGATGACATAATTGTATGCATCTGCAATGCACGTTCTGTATGAGTTTCCCCTTTATGAATGTGTTTATCAATGCTACACACCCCTAATGTTCTCACTTTGTGGCCTTGGGAATGTTGTGGGCTTGCCTAGCTTGCCATCTGTTCACTTTCTCAGGGTGGAATTTCTTACTACTAACTGGTGGTTACCTATCCACAAAACAAACAAAAAGGGATGTACGTTGTACTGGTTGTATGTTTACACTCAGAGTATTTCTCGTTTTCTTCCTCAGGCACCCTAGTGCAGGCTCTCCTGATGTATCGGCAACTTACCAATGCAAGCCCCACATTGGAAGTTCGTATGAGAGTGCATGCAGCTAAACATGATAGGCTACTGCATGCTGTGAAGGGACAAAAACACTCTTAAGAGCACATGGTTTGCCACCATATGTTCCAAATTTTGCAAATGTCAATTGGAGACATTAATGCATGTTGCTGACATTTGCCTCAGTTTGATCCGCCGACCGGATCCGAAGTCATGTTCTATGTTTATTGTATTTACTCGTTTGTCCAGGCAGACATATCTAGGCTAGTCTTCCGTTGGTTCATGAAAATATGTTCCGATGCACGTTTAAGAACTGCACTGAGGCGAAGCCTGACATCACACTTTGAATCCCCGTAACCACCTGAGATCATTTAGATGTTCTGACCACTTTACCGAGTACGGCCTGGGTCTGATACCTTGTGAAGTGTCTGGCTGTATGATCTGACCGACTTAGATGGTCCGACCTGCACCCTCTGTCAGATGGTCCGACCTGCACCCTCTGTCAGATGGTCCGACCTGCACCCTCCATTAGATGGTCCGACCTGCACCCTCCGTCAGATGGTCCGACCTGCACCCTCTGTCAGATGGTCCGACATGCACCCTCCGTCAGATGTCCTGCGCTGTGGTCTTTTTGGCTGCATGTGCCACTTCAGTGCTGTGGGTTTGTCATAGGTATCTGGCCGTCCGTCGCGGCTGTCCCTCGGCGCGGCGTGGACACGATAGGCTCCTGCAGTCCCGCGTCAGGTCCGCCGGTCGGCCGGCCGTCGCGGCTGTCCCTCGGCGCGGCGTGGACACGATAGGCTCCTGCAGTCCCGCGTCAGGTCCGCCGGCCGGCCGGTCGGCTGTGTCTCTGTCACTCCGTGCACAGGAGCCATTCGCCGTCTGGCTGCGGCCGAACGCCAGCGCCCTGTGTCCGGCCGCAGATTTACGGCCGTGTTTTTGTACCGAACAAAGCAGTGGCGGCCGTGTCCTGCGACGCTTTGTCTCCAGTTGCGACCATTGGAGGTGTCGCGAGAAGTTGTGTTGGCTGTGTTGTTTCTGCAGCGCACCATATCACGACAAATGCCGCCGGTGGGACCGTACTTGTCGTGTCTTCACCAGCCTAATCAAGTTTTTTTTCCAGGGGCGGGTGCGGGGGAGGGGATACTCTGGGCGTGTGCAACCCCCACTCACATGGGAAGGTTGTTTTCCTCTGAGCAGAAAGGGGTGCTCCTTTTTGGGGACTCGAGTGTACACTCCTCCCCACTCAGCGGATTAAAACAAATTAATCAAAGGTGCTTCTCGTAGAAAATGCCTCTAGTACGCTGCAATGCCTGTATCCCCCACCCGTCCTGGCGGATTTCAGCTCAAGTCACCCCTCCGGGGACGCTCGCAGTGGTGGCCTCTCGGGGAAATAGCAACTCCAGATGAATGCCCTCCCCCCCCCCTACCACACCGATGATGATTCCGGGATCTGCCCCCAGTGCTTGATATAGGTAACTATCATGGCGATCTGTCACAGACTAGGCCCAGGAGCATGCGATGGCATGTGCTGGACCTTTTCCGGCAAGCTACCGCGGTGGGAATTGCACTGTCAGGTGTAGCGGTATGACCGCCTCGGCATTGTGCCCAGTGGACAACCGCCAGGCTCTGACTAAACGCTGCGTTCGTAACGAGCCCAATGCATTGACCTGTTTGCATGTTACAGTGGATCCAGTGGTACGTTGCTAGTATGGTATGTTGCGGCCTCAAGGCAGCAGAACGTTCGTGCATTTGATCTAAAGTAGACCTTTGTGTCGATGGATTCGTTGTACGAAAGACGTTTTCTTAGAAAACATTTTTATTTAAAAACACATACGTATCTAATCTTAATATGTGAAGACATTTTAAGCGTTCTTACTGTTCCAAAAAGAAGTTAGGTGGAAAAACTGCTATCTTATATTGATCTAAAAATCTGTATGGTCCTCAAAGTACACGTGATAATGATACACTCAAAGTACATTAATAATGCACCTTTCTCAATAACGTATTCAAAACACACATTTCATGAGCACGGCGTTCTTTTGGCAGACTTTCCCATGACAGAGATCAATGATTAGAGCGTCGGTAGACCAGTGGTTGAGCTGATCGGCTGGGAGACCAAAGGTACGGGGCCGAATCCCCGCGGCGCCCACGCCCCCTATTTGGGCGTGAGACAGACGACGCCATGTAGCGGCAGCTGCTTAGTGCGTTGCAGAACCACAGACAAGAGACGAATAATTACACATGCTTCTTTTTTGCCTTGGCGAGACGGAGTGTCCGTCGGCCCAGGGATACATGTTGTCGGACATCCGTCTTTTCCCATAGGACGGTCTCCCGGACAGAACACGCTGGAAAGAGAGCACGCCTTTCAGGAGAGCATGCCCCGCACTGTGCCGCAGAACATTGTTTTTCCAGTGCCGAAGTTTGGCAACACTGGCTGGTGAAAAGACAATCTCGCTCCCAATAGACAAGCTTCATATCGGCACAAGCCGTATTTTTTCAAGTTGCACTTGTGATTTTTAATTTTAATGACGGTGGTGTCATTCATTTATTTCTTTAAAAATCACTAAATTACTTCGATAATCCAAGAAGCACCCCAGAATGCCTCGCTTTGTGATTGGTCAAAATATCTGTAAAGTTACATATATTGAGTTCAGTGATGCTCGACTAGCGCCCATTATATCTTCAATTTGGGATGCTGTCAGTTCGAAATAATCGCGACAGTTTTAGCTTGGATCATATCCGATCGCTAAGGGCAAATTGATCTTAGAAAACGACGTTATTATTCTTGTTTGTGCCGATGTATATGAATGCAATTGCAAGTAAGCCAGAAGCAATGTTCATCGGCCTCCTGACGGCCGACAAGACGAGGACGTCGAACGATTCTGCACGCCGAGACAGTCCTCTGATCTCTGCTAGTAGCCCCTGCGATGAACATGTATTCTATGTATATGTTGCACTGATAGACAGTGGTACGAGTATTTTGATAGGCGTGGGCACGCCTAAGGATGAGGGGAGACTGAAACCACAGTACTTTAATCGGAAGTGTGAACATTGACGTTTTTCATATTAAGGTTCAGCTTGAAAGCGTTGATTTAATCTTCCGTTTGTGTGAAAACTCCCACAAAATAGAAATATACTTTTACAAAGCTGGGAACTGTGAGTTGTTGATATCCATCTTGTTGGAAACATGGATGTTTACAGCCATTTCATATTTGCATTAAGTGAAGATAATTGACATTCCCTACCAACCAACCAAAGACCCATTAGTGAAACTTGTCCATTGCAATGTGCGAAAATATCAACTCGGTGGTCGGACAAAACAGTGATGAAAACCTTAAAGAGGAAATACGTCTCTCTGTTAACGGACGCACACGTCGCACCGGGCAACACTGGCGCAAGTAGTACATTGATGTTCTGTAGCCCAATAAGTCTGCAAACAACCGATAGGAATTGGCATAGGATGACTGAGTATTAGTTTTAATATTACGATGAGAACAATACTGCATAGCAGCAGTGCTCGGGGCTTCGGTATTTTACCTTGTTCAATGTACCAGTTCTGACCGGATAACTTGTTCAATTTTTCCCCTGAGGAGGGTATAATACCGAAACGTCGGGCATTTTTGTCGTGAAATTATGTTCTAATCTTAACACGCGCTCTGGAGGGCCTCTGAAAATTACGCGCACTGGACGGGCGGCGGATTCCGCCCCCCGAAGATCTCGGCTACTATTAAGGCTAGAGCAACGAAATTCGCAGGGTGGATGGGCACCATAATAAACTCTATTGTGTGAAAATGTCATGACCTTAGGTCAATATCTTCAAGGTCAAATAAGGACAAAATAGTCAAATTTTCTGGTTATTGATCCTTGTGATTGTGTTTAAATGCTCCAAAATTGACAATAATGATGTTTTGGAAAATACGAATGATGCAATACAGATGCCAGATCCACCATTTGACTTCAGGTCACCTATATAGGAGCACTTTATCAGTCACTACCTGCTCCAGTTCCGGAACCGTGCTACCGACCCGACTGCTCCGTTGGGTGGCTTCGCACAATCGGCTTCGCAAAGAAAGGAGTTAAATACATGAATAAAGTATGGAAACGCTTAGGCACACAATGACAAACTAGATTTCGGGATGTATAGGGAGTAACATGCAAAGTGACATCAATCCCATGCCAGTCATTTACATTTATGACAACATTCCTGTTGACCAAGTTTGGTTCCATTAGCCTGTCATGAACTTGACCTAACTTGACCCCGGCGACCTAACATGACATTTAAATTACATAGCATAACAACATGCATCAAACAAGTCGCTAGTTTTGCCAAGAACACTTGCCTTTTGCAAATATACGGCAAGCGAATCAGCGCCGATGTTTGTGGTCTGGCGCCTTTCATTTTTTTTTACTTTAACGACCCTTGACTCAAAATATTTTCGGTCGATTTTCATTTTTCTTACTTTAAACAACGTGCCGGTCATTTTAAAGTAGGTACACCAACAATGGCGTATATCAGCCGGTAAAATCTGGAGTTGCCTACAAAAAACCGGAGCGGTGGGCGGATTTCCCCCCCCCCCCTCCAAGGCGCGTGTTAATATTAAATCTAACAGTCAAGGTCATCCAAGGCTAATTTGAAGTGTATGTCATTCAAGAGCTTAATGGAGCAAAATGCGCTGAAGCGACACTTGCCAACCGAATCCGGATAAAAGTAAAAAATATGCAAGACTTTCTCTCTGACAACATTGGATATAAAGGTGGGGAATAACAAGGTCGTAGAGAACGTGTTGCACTGACAGCTCCACACTGTCGGGGAAGGGCGTGGGTTTGTCGACTCCAACCTCAGGTCCTTTTCGGTGGCTGCGAAAAGCAACCGTGGTGAAGGTTTGCGAGGCATATTGGACATCGCTTCCACAACTTTTGGTGAAATTTCATGGGTGATGGAGTCGTCGTGTGAAGTTATGAAGTCGTGGTGCCACCATTTAGATCTCGTATTGGTAAAGCCTGGATATGTGCAGATAAGTTTATGATACAGATAAGTTTGACCTTCATTGACATTGACCTCATTTGACCTCGAGTAGCTTATGTGGGTGTGTACTGGCTTTAAATTTAGCTTTGGATTGGAATTCCGCACCCTTGTATGCCCCAATTGACTAGAATGAAACTTTCTGGGCGTCTTTTCATATATTTGAAAATTAATGGAAGAGGCTAATAGTCGGGCCTGACGGCTTCATAAATATTACTCTAAACATATGGCAATGTACTAATGTGAAACTAAGTGGCACTTGCATTAGTTGTTCACAGCTTTTGAAACTTGAGCATGTCTCGAAATTTACGTATGTTTGACTTCCTCGTGACCTTGAAGTTCAGATATTTGTCTGAAAGCTAAATTCCAATTATAGCGGCCCGTCGACTGCGACGCGTCCGTTTCTTCTTCGACGATTCAACTCGTAGCTTCAAACCCGTCGACCCTCTAGCCTGTAGCTTCAGCCTATGCTCTCAGTATGTATATATATATATATATATATATATATATATATATATATATATATATATATATACATTTATATATTTAGTTATATATTTATATATTTATATATACATATATATTTTTTTATATATTTACATATTTTTATTTATCCCAACATGTTTATTTTGCCTTGGTTTTCCCCAATATGTGTTGTTGCGGGTGGTGCCCCACACGGCAACGTGAAGGAAACATGAAGGAAGATGCGTATCGATGTTTTGAAACATCAGCGTGCTTGAAAACATATTGTTGTAATGGTCGTCTGATCACGAGTATGCTAATACCCAATTGGTTATGGTAGCTGTATGACGAGGACTATTGTAGGACTTATTGTTGAAAAAAAATTATATTGTATTACTATGACTAATTGTGTTACTATATTACTATAGGACTTGTACGAGTACTTATAACCATAAATGGGTACGAAAACGGTTACAATTCCCACCTAAACATTTACCTAATTCGCCTAGCCTAACCACGCTGGATAGATACGCAACAGAGATGAAACAGTGCGTGAGTGGTGTCCTGACACGTCTGTCAAAACAGCTCGGCACCTGAAGGCCGTGAATGGTCGTCCTGACACGTCTGTCAACACAGCACGGCACGGCACCTGACGCTGCCGCTGCTGTGTTGCCGCGTCTGCTGCCAGGCCCGGCCAATATAACAGGCCGGGCGGGGCCGGTCGCCATTAGTATGACAGCGTGAGCTGTGTGCTAGCCGTTGCGTGTCGGTTCCAGCTAGCACTGGCGTCGTTAGGTAGATTGGGCGTCGAGCTGCGGCCGGGCTGTGCCGCTGTCGGTGCGGAGGTGGACGTCCAGCCGCGTCCTCGTGACGCCGGGCTGTGCCGCTGTCGGTGTGGAGGTGGACGTCCAGCCGCGTCCCCGTGACGCCCGGTTGTGCCCGGGTTGGCGCGGAGGTGGACGTCCAGCCGCGTCCCCGTGACGCCCGGCTGTGCCCGGGTCGGCGCGGATGTGGACGTCCAGCCGCGTCTCCGTGACGCCCGGTTGTGCCCGTGTTGGCGCGGAGGTGGACGTCCAGCCGCGTCCCCGTGACGCCCGGTTGTGCCCGGGTTGGCGCGGAGGTGGACGTCCAGCCGCGTCCTCGTGACGCCCGGTTGTGCCCGGGTCGGCGCGGAGGTGGACGTCCAGCCGCGTCCCCGTGACGCTCGGTTGTGCCCGGGTCGGCGCGGAGGTGGACGTCCAGCCGCGTCCTTGCGACGGTCGTGTTGCTTTTCGATTGGTGCCTTTTGACTGGCTAATGTTGAATTCCTGTATATTTCCACGTGCCATAATAGTGGTGTCGCAATGCCATGCCACGCAATGTCCCAATGCACTAGTTCTAGGACAGCACAAGCTCATTCCACCACGCCCGTGCACAGATGCTTACTGTATTATCCGTAATTGCTGGAACGAAGATTTGGGAATCGAATAAGTGTACATGCATGCAAATGAAGACGAAATGCAAGACATTCTAGATAAGAAAAGAATACGCACATGTTTTGTCAAGCTTCTGCAGCCTGAGTCCGCGCCGGGCTTAGTGGGTGTGCTGCTCACGGTTTGGTGTGCGTGTCTGATCACGGATTGGTGGGCGTGTCTACTCACAGCTTGGCGGGCGTGCTGCTCACGGTTTGGTGGACGCGTCAGCCTATGGTTTGGTGGACGTGTCTGCTGATGGTCTGGTGGACGTGTCTGCTGGTGGTTTGGTGGACGCGTCAGCCGATGGTTTGGTGGACGCGTCAGCCGATGGTTTGGTGGACGTGTCTGCTGGTGGTTTGGTGGACGCGTCAGCCGATGGTTTGGTGGACGTGGCTGCTGATGGTTTGGTGGACGCGTCAGCCGATGGTTTGGTGGACGTGTCTGTTGGTGGTTTGGTGGACGCGTCAGCCGATGGTTTGGTGGACGTGTCTGCTGATGGTCTGGTGGACGTGGCTGCTGATGGTTTGGTGGACGCGTCAGCCGATGGTTTGGTGGACGCGTCAGCCGATGGTTTGGTGGACGTGCTTGCTGGTGGTTTGGTGGACTTGGCCGCTCCCGCCCACGTTTGATGGACGTTTCCGTTGCCAATCCCGACCAGCCGACCGGTCACGTCGTCGGTCGCCTGATTTGCGCTCATGTGGTTTTCCTCCGGCGCGTCTGTGCGTAATCTCACAATCAGATCCCCAATCAGCGGGCCCAACGTTAGGTAACCGGAGAGATGTGGGCGATCGACCCTGAAGTGCGCCTGATGAGGCGGCCTGCACTCACAGCCACTGTTGGCCGGCGGTAGGCTGCGCCGGAACTGACGCCGGTAACTGCGGCTGGTGCTCGGCACAGCCAACATCATGGAAGAAGAACCGTCCTGGTGCCCGGCACAGCCAACATCATGGAAGAAGAACCGTCCTGGTGCTCGGCACAGCCAACATCATGGAAGAAGAACCGTCCTGGTGCCCGGCACAGCCAGCATCATGAAAGAAGAACCGTCCTGGTGCTCGGCACAGCCAACACCATGAAAGAGGAACCTTCCTGGTGCTCGGCACAGCCAACATCATGGAAGAGGAACTGTCCTGGTGCCCGGCACAGCCAACATCATGAAAGAAGAACCGTCCTGGTGCCCGGCACAGCCAACATCATGGAAGAAGAACCGTCCTGGTGCTCGGCACAGCCAACGTCATGGAAGAAGAGCCGTCCTGGTGCCCGGCACAGCCAAGATCGTTGGAGAAGAACTGTCCTGGTGCCCGGAACAGCCAGCATCATGGAAGAATAAATGTTTTGGCTTCCGGCACAGCCAATATCGTGGAAGAAGAACTGTCCTGGTGCCCGACACAGCCAACATCATAGAGGAAGAACTATCCTGGTGCCCGTCACAGCCAACATCATGGAAGAACTGTCCTGGCGCCCGTCACAGCCAACATCGTGGAAGAAAAGCTGTTCTGGTGCCCTGGACAGCCAACATCATGGAAGAACTCGCCTGGTGCCCGGCACGGCCAACATCATGGAAGAAGAACTGTTGTGGTGCCCGGCACAGCCAACATAATTGAAGAACTGACTTGGTTTGTCCACGACTCTTTCTTTTATGTTCTTCAACCTCTGCCTCCCCTCCGACGCTATTCCCTCGGACATCGGTGACGGACGTTGGCGCAATGCAAAGGCGCCGTTTGCTGTAATCCCTGTAATCCCAGCGGCGATAACAGGCAGAATGGAGTATGCGCCACCACGGTACTGTAGTATCTCTGAATTGGCCAAACCCCAGGTGAGCCAGAATTAGCATAATAAATATGATCCCGCACAACGCTGACCATCAACACCATGACAACATTAACCATCACAACCATCGCATGCTGTGTATACCCCCTAGAGCTTGTCCCGTCGACAAAGAGCTTACGTTCCCCCGAATACAGGATTGAAATAGGCCATAGTTTCCAGTATGGCAGAGAGGGTATTGACAGCGTCCTCTGTGTCAGAATGGAACTAGGAAGTGTCAGGATCGAAGACGGGGTGGGGATCGATTGGTCCGGGGATAAGTTGCCTCACAATGAGGGGACTGTGGATTCGAATCTCAACTGTCAACCGGTGTGAGAGATTGACGATTCTATATGACCAAATGGTCGACGTGTCGTAAAAACTATAACCACCAGAATCAAAGAGTAGGTGTTTGCCGTGAAGAAATGGATTCAAATGTGGCCTGCGAGAATTTGGGCGTTTATTCGTTATTGTTAGCGTTGCATTTCATGCAACGTGAAACCACGTTTCTGTCAATTGAAAGGGATTAGTTTACTCATTGATGGGAAACGACTCTTTTTTGTGACCATTCGTCGCACTCGTGTTCGAAGCCACAGCAGATTGTAACCATTCGCCCCACTCTCGCTGGAAGTCATGTCGGATTGTAATCATTCGCCCCATTCGTGCTGGAAATCATGTTGGATTGTAACTGTATGCCCTACTCGCGTTGGAAGTCACGGCGGATTGCGGCGAGAAAGGTTTTATGTTGGTATGTATGCATTTGGGCTCTGTATGTATTTTCTGCATTTCAACGAAATATGGAGAGGGTCGCGTGCGACCCGGTATTATTTTCTTGTCTCCACGAGAGGTGTTCCGTAATGTTACCAGTAATATTTATGTAATGTCCACAAGCAGATTTTCGAAATGTTGCTTCTTTAATCGTTCGGGTTATTCTGGAAAATTTAGTCCGTACGAACTCTGGTATGTTCCATGATATGAAGTTTCCCACCCACAACATTGTCAAAGGTGAGCAATTGCATTGAAAGTGATGTTTAAATATAGTCGCCTTTCTACCCTCACCCCTGTCTACGATTAACGGCTATGGCGGTGCCGCTGTAACTCAACGGGTAGGGAGTTGGACTGTTAGTCGTAAGGTCGTGCATTCGAATTCCACAGCCAGAGGGATTACCGAGCCCACCCTCGATCAATCTGCGTGAGAGGTTGTTTACGCTATGTGACCCACCAGCCGAATACGTCGTAAAGGATCCCAATCGCGACTTGTTTTATAATGGTTCTATGGCGGGATTTACTTGCGCATTTATGTTTTTTTGCAATTATGTATGCTGGTCTTTTCCTGGATAGGAACCCGTGATGTATGCTAGATTGCCTTGAAACAAATCAAATAATATTCCAGAAATTCGGTGCAGATAAGCGCAAAATCAATTCATGGATGCACTTCTTACCGAGTATGTCAAGTTCAGGCCACCTTTCACGATGCATTAGTACTTCTTCAATGTGTTATATACCGATTCTGATTCCGATCTTCTGTTGAGCACAGACGGTACACAACGACGGAGTACGAATCACCTTTGGGTATGGACAGTGATGAATCGAGAGGACCTGTTTGGAAGGAGATTATTGGTCATTCATCACTGGTCCAGACCACGTTGTTGTCAGGGTTTGAAAAGATAGACTGTTCCTGGATTTCTTTTTGCATCGAGAACATTATTCTCTACAGAAACATGTAGTCTTTTTTTTGCTTGGTTGGGGATTGAATGGTGCTATTCATAGTGAACTGACATGTGACAAAGTAGTCAATATTCACTGGGGAGTGCAATCTGAGATTGTGATGCTCCAGATTCGATGAAAAAAAAACATCCTCGCCATGTTCGACTAGTAACACATTTTTCTCTTCCACATCTATGATTAAAAACCATAAATCCGACCCTAGTTGTGGAGATGCTTCCTGGCGATGGCGCCCGGAAGGATTCACTGCATGGCTGAGTGCGATAGGTAACGATAATTGATGGAATGAGCCACTATATATATGGTCATTGGCAGATTCGTAGTGATATTTTTTCCCCAAGGGACCGAGACGTAAACAATGAAAAAAAGGCAAAGTTTGATGCCGGGTGAATGTCATTATGGCAAATAGATAGAATTGACATGAAGGGAGAACAATAAATATGTCATTTTCCCTCCCTTCCGCTGAAGAGGTAGAACTTGGTTTTGCCTTGTTGATTATAACATGATTAGAACATCGAATGGCTTGAGACTCGATTTTACCTCTTGTGCTACCATTGACCTACTATTGATAGATGAAAATCATGGCAGGGAGTTGGCGAGAGCCCATAAATACATGGGATAAATACAATACTTAAATACATCGCTCTCCCTCTCGCTCCAGCTCTTGCTCTATCTCTTGCTCTCACTGTCCTGTTTCCATTACTCTATCTCTGACTCGCTGCTTGCTTACCCATTTACCCACTCGCTTTTTCGTATCGCTCTTTCGCTGAGCACACAAGAACCTAGCTGTCGACGCACATGCATCATCACTAGCTGCCTGACTCGTGCTCGGCGTCGGGCCTGAGATGGTCGTCACCGACGCAGTCGGGTCGTTGGCGGCCGCGATCGATGCTGGCCGACGGTGCGGCCTGGGCCCCGGCCGGGTATGACGCCCGACCGTCTAGCTCGGCTCGGGCCGGATATGACGCCCGGCCCTCTAGCTCGGCCTCGGGCCGGGTATGACGCCCGACCTCTGCCGTCCGTCTAGCTCGGCCTCGGGCCGGGTATGACGCCCGACCGTCTAGCTCGGCCTCAGGCCGGGTATGACGCCCGACTGTCTAGCTCGGCCTCGGGCAGGTATGACGCCCGACCGTCTAGCTCGGCCTCGGGGCCGGATATGACGCCCGACCGTCTAGCCCGGCCTCGGGCAGGTATGACGCCCGACCGTCTAGCTCGGCCTCGGGCCGGGTATGACGCCCGACCGTCTAGCTCGGCCTCGGGCCGGGTATGACGCCCGACCTCTGCCGTCCGTCTAGCTCGGCCTCGGGCCGGGTATGACGCCCGATCGTCTAGCTCGGCCTCGGGCAGGTATGACGCCCGACCGTCTAGCTCGGCCTCGGGCCGGGTATGATGCGCGACCTCTGCCGTCCGTCTAGCTCGGCCTCGGGGCCGGATATGACGCCCGACCGTCTAGCTCGGCCTCGGGCCGGATATGACGCCCGCCCGTCTAGCTCGGCCTCGGGACCGGATATGACGCCCGACCGTCTAGCCCGGCCTCGGGCAGGTATGACGCCCGACCGTCTAGCTCGGCCTCGGGCCGGGTATGACGCCCGACCTCTGCCGTCCGTCTAGCTCGGCCTCGGGGCCGAGTATGACGCCCGGCCCTCTAGCTCGGCCTCGGGCCGGATATGACGCCCGCCCGTCTAGCTCGGCCTCGGGACCGGATATGACGCCCAGCCGTCTAGCTCGGACTCGGGCCGGGTATAACGCCCGACCGTCTAGCTCAGCCTCGGGCCGGATATGACGCCCGACCGTCTAGCTCGGCCGTCTAGCTCGGCCGTGGTAGGACGGGCGAGGCCTCACCAGCCGTCAGATCGCTCGCGGGCACCTGGGGCGCCGCGGACGCGCTGGGCTGGGCTCCGGCTAGGCGCTGCAGGCCGCGGTGGAGCGGCCACGTCTGCAGGACTGCTTGGGTTCTGGGCTGCGGCCCAGGGGTGCCATTTCATAAAGATGCATGGGATGCATCTTTCCGAAGGTGTATGCCGCCCCAGTAGCTCAGCTGGTTAGGGCGCTGGCCTGCACTGGCCTCCCCTATACTGGGAACACAGGGTTCGAGCTTCACGCGCTCGTATTTAGCCCCCGGCTGGGAGGGTCAGTTGGCTTTTTGAAAACGTCATTCCCCACAGTCTGAAATTCGGGGCTCGCTGGCTAAATCCCAAGTCAACTGGCAATTGTGCAATTAACGTTTAGCGTGCCGGCAGCGCATCGACTGGACGACTCGGCCGCCCGGCTAAGGGTGACGCTTCCCGACTGCTAACTAGCAGACTTTTCCAAACTGATCAATATCGACCACCTTGTCAGGACCGATCTTTTCCAAACTGATCATAAATGGACAGCCTTGCCGGGGCCGGTCTTTTCCAAACCGACCAAGTATCGACCGCCTTGTCAGGGCCGGCTCGACCCTATCCCCAGATCTGCGATCCGCCAACCAAGCTAACCCGACGACCAGCAGCAATTCCGCATGCCATGAATGGTCGGCTAGTGATCGTAAATTTTCATGTTTGACCATAACCGGAAGACGAACTGTTGGCACATGACGAGCACATGAATAGTTCCATATTTGTAAAGCCAGATGCATCATGTGGAAATGATGTGTTATGTAATTGCCAATTGCGATGCATAATATGAAGCAAGCGTTCTGAAACAACTCCATTGACTGCAGTCATTTTAGGTAACAATATAAATAAATGTAAATATGCCCGATAAAAAGTGGCCACATGGAGATGTGTCTTCCATCCACGGATACAGCTTAACTTGAACACTGCGGGCGAATATGGTTTTCTTATTCCGAATATCAAACCATGGTAGTTTTCCATTATTTTGGTCAAGTTATATTGTGCGCTAAGCAAAACACTCACGGGCCCAATTGTTATATATGGACTATAATTGTATGCACAATCAAATGGTAGGATCAGATGTGCTACCTGTTCATGTCTTGCTGTTTGAGACAGAGCTCAACAACTGTCTCTTCTCATTGGGCAGACTGCCGTTGGGCAAGAGTTCTGGTAATGCTAGCGGACATGTCAGCCCGGTAATACTAGCAGAAGAGAGCATTTCATGGGTTACCAATTAAGAGGATCCAGATACATTTACAGTAGTGCATGTGTACATGTGAGGAACAAATCAATGACGGCTATATTCCTTCCTGGACATGTTTGGAATTTCCACTGATATTCAAATGTTCATGATTTCTTCTTCAAAATCATTGGGATGGCTCATATCCTCATTAGAATGGTTCAAGAGACCGTTGGAGTGACTTGATCCGTGCCAAAAAGATACAAAACGTCTGTTTGGGCTGTGTCGGTGTAATTATGGCGGAGCACATCACGTGGCATTTAATGCTGCTGAAGTAGGAGTCCCATGGTCAGTTGAATGTCGGGGAGGAACTGCTGAGTGCCGAGGAGGGAACTGCTGAGTGCCGAGGAGGGAACTGCTGAGTGTCGGGGAGGGAACTGCTGAGTGCCGGGGAGGGAACTGCTGAGTGCCGAGGAGGGAACTGCTGAGTGCCGAGGAGGGAACTGCGAATGCCGGGGAGGGAACTGCTGAGCTCTGGGCTCCTGATGAGAAAACAGCACTTGCCTTCCGATGTTGGGGGTGCTGGTCCCTGGCACTGACACCACATGTCTTGGGCATTGTGAGGATAGAGCGAATGTGGGTAGTCTTGCGATGGGTGAAATACCGCACAATGGCCACGGTCCGTGCCATCGTTTTTCCACCGTCATGGATGGCACCATGTGCACGTGCTTTTGCCGACAGACGGCATACGCCACAGTCCCAGCATCAACAAATGTCACGCCACAGTTCCATCACCGGGACATCCTGCACGCTATAGCTCCATCACCAAACATTGACATATAAACGCGTGTGCGAGTTTTCATTGCATTCAATGTATTGCTAGTACCTTGTTACGTGAACCGTCATTCAGTACAATCAGCGTGGAAATTGCGTAGTGAACATATCTAGGGAAGCGGATAGCATGGCGATGGCCGCCGCCTACTCGAGCTGTTCCTCTGCCCGCCCGCGATGCTTCGGGTAAGGACGGCGACGATAATATGAGGGTCCCAACAAATTCGGAGGATTTCTCGTAGCATCGTTGCGCTGGTCTTTTCGTCATGACTCCTCGTGCAGGAAATTTTGGAAGAGATTATGGTATATTGCGTGCGTGAACAGAACATAGTACGCCACTCACAGGTACTGTGCGATGAAGACGGAGTACAGGCCGCTTTCTACTCTCAGGTCCTGCCTTCGCTGAGGAACGGAGACGTTGCTTTGGGGAATGGTTCCTTCTTATCACACGTCATTTTATTCGAGGTGAATAATCGCGTCCCGTGGGTGATATTTGCATACGGGTATCATTATGTACAGACTCAGTTTGTCGTTGCTCATGGTGACGCATGGATAATCTAAAAACGTCTGCATTTTGTCGGCAGTATGCTTGCCTACTTGATGATGCGCTCCCATTCCCAGGCAAACAATCAGTACAATGCCGCCATCTGCCAGTTCGGGTCGTTTGTGCCAACATTGCGCTGCCGGCTGGCAAAACCTAGTCGCCAACGCTCGTTGCTATGGTGCTGTAGACTGGACCTCTGACGTAGGCCCCGCGGTGCGACGTCACATACTCGCCGTGGACGCCGGTCTGGCATCATGCCGAGGTCAGGTGCAGGCCTGGAGTGACTGACCTGACGGTACCCGACCTGACGGACGCCTCGTGTGGCGCGTCTGACGGATCAGACCTGACGCTACAGACCCGGTGGGAGGTGCGGAATAGCCGACCTGAGGCACCTGTCTCCCTGGCGAGCCGGCGTCGCACGCTATCGATTCGAGCACCGTAATGCGCCGTGATCACATCAAGCGCGAGCATCCCCACCGGGTACGGCGGCGGGCGGGCCGCCTTTGTGCCTGCTCCGGGTGTGGCGCCCATTGGGCCTCTGGCGCGGTTGCGTGACGAAGCTGCCGGCACCGGTAATTCCGTGGTGGCCCGCCTGGGGCGCCAGCGCCAGCGCCAGCGCCGGTGTCCCGGCCCGCTCGGGGGCCAGTGCCGGTGACCCGGTGATGACGTCACCGCTCCGGCTGTTGGGGTGAAATATCGCCGCACTGGCGTCATGTCAGGCCGCTGCCCTCTGGCGGAGGCTGCTCCGTCTGAACGCCGGAATGGCATCAGATGTGGCGAGCGTCACGCCACTGGCAAGTGGTGGCTAGATGCTCAGCGTCGTGCCCACTCGTATCTCACGTCCGCTGTTCGGTATTGTGCCCACTCGTATCTCACGTCCAATGTTCGGTGTTGTGCCCACTCGTATCTCACGTCCACCGTTCGGTGTTGTGCCCACTCGTATCTCACGTACACTGTTCGGTGTTGTGTCGACTCGTATCTCACGTCCACTGTTCGGTGTTGTGCCCACTCGTATCTCACGTCCACTGTTCGGTGTTGTGCTGTTGTATCGAGCGGTAGGCATTCTTCAGACAACATTTTTTTTTGTGCAAAGTGGCCTTAATATTATGTTTACTCCTCGGGCGGCGGATAGTCCAGGGGCGAGATGCTCGTTACCACGACCGAGAGCCTGTGTGTCCGAGTCGCACCTGTCGCTGCTCCTCGCCGGCCACCAATTGGCGAGGCAGACCGGCGACGCCGCGTGACCAAATCAGTCGACGCGTCGCAGGGCAGATCGCCAATCAACCGAACACGCTTACACCTGTAGTGAATGATGCATTTCAACTCTTCACATTGCGTTACAATACTCGCAAATGTGTCAGATTTTCGCATGGCAATTACCATAACTACGTTCCAAGTTTCTATTTTATGCAGAGAGAAAACAGTGCAATATTGTCCTCCTTGAAGAATGGCAATCTTCTCCTACTCTTCCCCGTCCATTCTCACACTTAATTGAAGCCACGCATCAGCAGGCCCAGATTGAATGACAAAAGTTAGTCTGAAATCCTATCAGCTACACATCAAGAGAGCAACAGCCACTGCTGAATATTATTCAAAGCATCCTAAGCGTCGCGAGATGTTTGTCCACAAAAGGACGAGCTCTGGACCATGCAGTCCCTGTGCACTGATTTATCCACTGAACGATGCTTGTTATAAGCATGGAATATTTGTTCGCAACTTCGTCGGCCACCAACGTCTTTCATAGCAATTACGTATCATCTAAGTAGCCAGATTAATTTGTTTTGCTGCCTCCCTAAAATAATTAATAGCTTTAAACTTGCCAGGTAAATACGAAGTATTTGAAGCATCTACATTAAGCGCAACATTATTATGTTCTTTGTGTATCGTGGTGGGCAGCATAAAGAAGCTTTGCTGGAATCACACCTTTGTTTTCACCATATTGTCAAGTCTTGCGCAACCTCAACTGAATAGAAATACGTAGTAAATTTCGCCGTTACACCGCGCTTTCCCCGAGAAGTTGTGTATGTCTTGAATTGGAATTTGTTTTTTTCCGAAGAATATTGCAAGATAAGATGCTCGTTGTCTGGAATGCCAATGGATTGCTGCGCGCATTTCGCGTATCTGGCACCAACGAACGGGTTGAAGTACCGCTGGTGAACTGGTGCAGTTATTATTGATGGATGACGGCTGAGCTCACGGGCAGTTTCGTGACGTAGGTGGATGTGTGTGCGCACGGGTGCGTGATGTATGCCAGTGAGGTATGTAGACGGGTGTGTTCGGGTATACGGGTGCGAGGTGTATGCCAGTGAGGTATGTAGACGGGTGTGTTCGGGTATACGGGTGCGAGATGTATGCCGGTGAGGTATGTAGACGGGTGTGGTCGTGTATGCGGTGCGAGGTGTATGCCGGTGAGGTATGTTGACGGGTGTGTTCGTGTATGCGGTGCGAGATGTATGCCGGTGAGGTATGTAGACGTGTATGCGATGCGAGATGTATGCCGGTGAGGTATGTAGACGGGTGTGTTCGGGTATGCGGTACGAGATGTATGCCGGTGAGGTATGTAGACGGGTGTGTTCGGGTATACGGGTGCGAGGTGTATACCGGTGAGATATGTAGACGGGTATGGTCGTGTATGCGGTGCGAGATGTATGCCGGTGAGGTATGTGGACGGGTGTGGTCGGGTATACGGGTGCGAGATGTATGCCGGTGAGGTATGTAGACGGGTGTGGTCGTGTATGCGGGTGTGGTATGTATGCCGGTGCGGTGTGTACGCGTGTGTGGCCTGCCAGCCGTCTGAAGCGTGGCTCGGTGGCTGGTCGGCAGGAGTCTGCCGATGCAGGATGACGACATCCCTGACCCGTACGTCAAGACCTACCTGCTGCCGGACCGGTCAGAGGACAACAAGCGCAAGACCAGGGTGAGTGCACGTCGACCGGTCCGTCTGCCACTGGTGATGAAGGCCCGTCACTGGTGATGACGGCCCGTCACTGGAGATGACGGCCCGTCACTGGAGACGACAGTCCGCCACTGGTGATGACTGTCCGCCACTGGTGATGACAGTCCGCCACTGATGATGACAGTCCGCCACTGGTGATGACTGTCTGTCACTGGTGATGATGGCCCGCCACTGATGATGACGGACCGCCACTGATGATGACAGTCCGCCACTGATGATGACAGTCCACCACTGGTGATGACAGTCCGCCACTGATGATGACAGTCCGCCACTGATGATGACAGTCTGTCACTGATGATGACGGCCCGCAAATGCACACTGATAACTCGAGGGAAAAACTGGCCATAATCACAGCGGACAAAATATGCTAGCTACAAATGCGATTTTGGTCTTAGTCCAAAGAGCTTCGAATTTGGATCATATGAGGAAGATTTATTGTCTTAAATATTGCTTAACCCAGGAATTTCAGAGGTTATACCCGCTAGAGGGAAGGGAGCATTCCGCTCCACTCATTTTGCTTCCGCGAAATATCTCGGGAACCAATTGAGATAGATAGCTCAAATTATGCACACACCTACATGAGTATCTAGTGTACCTTGTGTTAGAAGATCGACATCCGGTCATCCATTATGACATGATGACGTCATAAGCGAAGTCCGTTGGCGCTCATATATTGGATCATTATTGGTGAGCGTTTATAATGCGAGTATTGTGCAGGGTAAATGTGACCTTACAATTGCCACGCAGAATAGATCCAAGATCTTGTCCTAAGTGGCTGAAATTACGCCAAAATACATCACTAAGATATGCACTCAGGTTGGCTCACTTCAGAGCTTCTGAGAGCCCCACGAATCTTGCCGGGCCGATTCGGTGATAACCCCACCTGTCGCAACACGAAAGCTGCGTCCTTCATGCCCTCAGCACGAGCACTTTGCCCAGCGATCTCCACGAGCTGCAGGTAACTGTGCTGTTGAGTAACTCTTCAGGATGCCCGACGCTGAGAACGGGCGCTGAGATGATTGTAGATTCTAGTTGGTGGCCTCGCGCTCTCTTCACGGTCTCGTGATCAAGGCCGGTCTTGGCTTCAACATCACTCACAACGTGGTCACCACGCTTCAGGGACACGGAGAACACCTGGTCTCCCGAAAGATTAGTCGCAAACTGACTTCTGAATTTGTCCTGGGCTCGCATGCATTTAACCCACTTCATTTTAAGTTCATGGCGATAAGTCGGTCGCCTTTCTCAAGTCCACAATTGACGACTCACTTCAGAGGCATTCCTGAGGGATTTTCTTCATGATCAATTGCAGACTATAATTAAACACCGGAGCATAATATTTCCTACCCCCAGACGCCTTTGCACTGTTTAACAAGTCCACCAATTCCTCTGTTGACGCGCACCTCCATGTTCACTGTACGCAAAATCCAACCACAATGACCCGAACCTTACAGGCAGACAGCTTCCCTGCCGTGGGAGACGCTATGCGTGACCTATCTCGACTCAGTCGCCTCGTCAGTTAGGGGACTTTTTGGCATAGTAACCATTGGATCAGTTACCCGGTCAAGACACCCCGCCAGCCGACGCGTCGCGGCGTCCGGCTCGGGCTTCCCCGTGCCGCCCGGGCTGGCCACCGCACCGCACCGCGGCCTGTCTGGATACAATCATCACTATCAGGGTTAGAGCAGCCAGGTGCAGCTAAAACTTGCGGCACATATAGTCAAAGGATGACTGATTTCATTGGGATTGGTCTTTGGTTGTGCGCTATTGTGCGTTTTTTAACCTTATTTGAACTTCCAGGTACTCAAAAGTTGAATGACTATTGCAATTACTGATTGCTTCATAACAAATAGCATATTTTCAATAGGTCTATGCCTTTTTTAATTGCTTAACGCAATGATAATGGTCTCAGCTATCGTTTCGTATCTCACTTGTCCAGGTTTTCAGAATGCAGCTTACGTTTATCAATCGTGAAACTGCAACAGCATTTGTGCACGTATGCGTCGTTTTTTTTTCCACACGTAATGTTGTCCATGTTCATTGACTTATTACTCTATCAAATCTCGTGAAAATTTTCATAAAAACTGTGACTTCGTCTGCTTCAATCATTTGCTGATACAATGGCGCCAGAAGTACGGCATAAAAAATAGTTGGTAAATGCATTTATACCCAGTTTTTCCATTGAGATATCACACTGTGCGCTGGTGATGACGGCCCGCCACTGGTGATGGCAGTCCGCCACTGGTGATGGCAGTCCCCCACTGGTGATGATGGACGTCACTGGTGATGATGGCCCGCCACTGGTGATGGTGGCCCGCCACTGGTGATGATGGCCCGCCACTGGTGATGATGGCCCGCCACTGGTGATGACAGTCCACCACTGGTGATGACAGTCCACCACTGGTGATGACAGTCCGCCACTGGTGATGACAGTCCACCACTGATGATGATGGCCCGCCACTGGTGATGACAGTCCGCCACTGATGATGACTGACATCACTGGTGATGACGGACATCACCAGTGGCTGGCGACAACCACGTCACATTCAGATTTAGGCAGGGGATGGAGGGACGTAATCATATTTGGAGGGATTTCTCCACGGCTAGCTCCACGATGTGAGTACTAACTTGTCGTTTGAGGCGAGATGTACAGCGCGCCTGCGCTCGACAGCTTCCGCCGCCCCTGCCTCCATTTTATTTATTTCGGGTGGCGAGCGGCGAGCGGCTCGTCGGAGCCACCTGGCTGCGTCTCTGGTGGATACCCGGCCGTAAAACTGGCTCAATTTACTGCCCGTGTTCGGCGGCGGTGGCGAGCATCGCCCACCTGCGGCAGCCGGTCACGTGACCGGCTGGTCGGGCTGTGGAGGCCAGAGGTGTCGCATCATGTCCGAGTCTGCTGACCGTGACTGTGGCGGGCAGAGGTGTCACATCACGTCCGAGTATTCTGACCCTGGCTGTGGCGGCCAGAGGTGTCACATCACGTCCGAGTATTCTGACCGTGGCTGTGGCGGCCAGAGGTGTCACATCACGTCCGAATCTCCTGACCGTGGCTGTGGCGGCCAGAGGTGTCACACCACGTCCGAGTCTCCTGACCGTGGCTGTGGCGGCCAGAGGTGTCACATCACGTCCGAATCTCCTGACCGTGGCTGTGGCGGCCAGAGGTGTCACACCACGTCCGAGTCTCCTGACCGTGGCTGTGGCGGCCAGAGGTGTCACACCACGTCCGAGTCTCCTGACCGTGACTGTGGCGGCCAGAGGTGTCACACCACGTCCGAGTCTCCTGACCGTGGCTGTGGCGGCCAGAGGTGTCACATCACGTCCGAATCTCCTGACCGTGACTGTGGCGGCCAGAGGTGTCACACCAGAGGTGTCTTCTGACCGTAGCTGTGTCGGCCAGAGGTGTCACATCACGTCCGAAT
Source organism: Imbricaverruca yamaguchii (assembly GCA_034440575.1). Taxonomy (NCBI): domain Eukaryota; kingdom Metazoa; phylum Arthropoda; class Thecostraca; family Neoverrucidae; genus Imbricaverruca; species Imbricaverruca yamaguchii. The sequence goes on from JAOTOL010001585.1 coordinate 668,462, forward strand.
CTCCGGGCCAGAGGCGGCCAGAGGTGTCTCCTGACCGTGACTGTGGCGGCCAGAGGTGTTACATCACGCCCGAGTTTGGAGGCAGCTTCTAGAAGGCCCTGATGCGGTAACATCTGAGCTCGTACGAACCACCACGGCCCGTTGTCTTATGAAGGCCGCTTCAGCAGACAACGCGAGCACCATCGTGCGACCGCGTGGGTGCGTCCATTTGCGTGCATCGCCATAAAGTAGCCCTCCTGGTATCCATTTACACCGTCATTTAGCAGGCGATCTGTTAGCTGGAGTCAAGACCTCGCCTCAAATGCCTGGAGATAAGTCGTCAGCAGACTGCAGATTCATTCCATGGCGTCCGAGTTAATCGAGCGTACGAGATGAACGACGGCATCGATCCGTGGTAGAGCTCCGGAAATTGCACTGCTCCGGTCTGATGATTGGGCGTGTCTGGAGGCATCCACTCTCGCTGGTGGAGTTGATCTAGTGGTGCTGTAGCAGACGTATGCTCGGCAGCCACGACGGCAGGGTTAAAATATTGGTTTTTCGTTCGGTGTGAGATGGTGAAACGAGCCTAGGAGGATGTCTAAATTTGCCATGGAATTAGTGTCATTTAAAATGCTTTTGATATCTCAGACTCAGGTTTGAGCTAGTGGTGTAGGCACTTACGACTGTACCTTTATCATTTCCTTTGAGATTCATGCAAAATGTTCTTGTATGCGAAATGTTCGTGTCACTATTCCTAATCGAGAGCATATACATGCTACTCATACACGAGCTACTGCTAGAAAGGAGACAAAAAGCCTTGATAAGCATGCATCAAGGAGCAGGATGTCGATACCTCTTGGAGAAGGATGACATTGGGTGTTTAGAAAGTAGTAAATTCCACCCTATTTCACGAATAATTTAGTTCTGCACGACGGTGTGTGTGTGTGGAAATGGCTTGAAAGTTGGCAGGTTGGCGCCAGTGTTTAACGCCTATGACACAACGATGTCCCGAGCAGGGTCATGAAGCTGACGTTGAATTTTCTGAAATGAACCTTAATACTCCCAGACGTAGTGCAGCGGTTCATACGAATCGAAGCGTTTGGTAATCTGGTGAAGCAAAAATGTACCATTGTTTATACTTCTGGTTGGTGCACATTGCCTTCCAGCCGAAACTTACAATCCTCTGCAACACCAATTTTGTTCCAAAAGACATGCCGCAAAATGCGAAGTTTTTTGGACACCGCTTAGATTATTTAGCTGTTTTCTAAGACATGCGTATGACGAAAAGAATCAAAATCACACATCGCATGTGTTATTGAAGTCCACATCGGGTCGCTTCGGTATATATATATATATATATATATATATATATATATATATATATATATATATATATATATATATAGATGTGCACATAAGGTATGTGCACATACACACACACACACACACACACATATATATATATATATATATATATATATATATATATATATATATATATATATATGTGTGTGTGTGTGTGTGTGTGTGTGTGTACACGTATGTGCACATCTATGCAAATGGGTGACAAATGGGTCCTGCTGACAAATTTAATGGCAAGTTTTGAAATATAGCTGTAGTGGTGGGAGAGCGAAGTGCATGGTTTTCGGTTGCACATTTGTGTCAGATTGCTCCTAATGCAAGGAAGCTTGCGCTGCCCCTTCCGTCTTAGTTAAAACGAGAAGGACTTCAGCTTTTAAGACCACGTGACCAACGTGTCGCATGGCGATAACCCGCCTGGACGAATCCCACAGCGCTCCAATACGTCGTGGTTCTCGATCTTGCGCCGTGTTCTTGTCTATTGTGCCATATCAGGTCGACGTGACCGCAGCGTGAGAAGTGTGTTCGACTCATACGTGTCACGACGTTCGCCGCAGATGATGAAGGACCAGTGTGACCCCGTGTACGATGAAACGCTCGAGTACAAGGGCCGGCTCAATGAGATCCACATCCGAAGACTGGAGGTGATGGTCGTCAGCAAGAAGGTGTTCGGCCGCAACCCCACACTTGGCATGGTTAGTGGGATAGTGGTCACCGGCTCGGTGACCACTAGGCAGCAAAATGCCGGTGGTCTCCGGTTATAGGTAATGTATTCTTCTGATAGGCACCGATTAAGTTAAACACTTACTTTTAATGCACTTCGGAGTAAGGTTTCTAAATATCGCTTGCAATGCGCACTGTCCTTCCATCACTAAGTATTTTGTTGTGGCTTATGTTGTTAGGTTCATTTGCATGCCATCTGCTTGAAGCTACTGCTGGATGGCTACAGTTGAGCCTGAGTAATGTACTGCAGTACGGGTGCCTCTTCAGCGGTGTTCCCTGACCTGCACCAGTCTACCTCTCTCTGGCATGACACGTGGAGTGCTTGTCTGCTGTCGGCTCAGCGTCTCAGCTGCTGGTGTTGTCTGGAGACGACCGGCCGGCCAGATCCGAGCCGACGTCCGACCTGACCTGTTGCAGATCCACATCGACCTGAGCGACATGGATCTGGGCGCGGGCGTCACGCGCTGGTTCGATTTGGAGCCGGAGGACCGTTTCGACGTGTAGACCGGCGGCGGGGCGGCCGGCGCTGCCCTGAGCGATCCTGCAGCAAGGAGACGCATTGGCACCGGCAGTCGCGCCGGTGGCCGGGGCAGCCGCGTCTCCGTGTGATAACAATGCAGAGAATGGCATATCTGCGCGTGATAATGATCAGCTACAGCGCTTCACTGGTGATGGTCCTGTTCACGGGTAGCTTATCGGTAGTTTTGTGAACGTGTTCGTCTAACTATGGTGCGCCTTTAAATCCGTCTCCTGCGCCTTTTGTATTTGTCTGCGATAAAAATCGGCGAGAATAGATTTATCTTCGTTGTGCAATCGACGCAGTTCTCTGTCGCTTTGACACGTGTCACGCAAATTCAGCGGATTCTGGTGTGCTCCGGTGTTATGCTGTTTTTCTTCGAGTGTGCTTACTGTAAGTGTCCCTCTCCATCGAGCTCTTCGCGAGCGCGGTCGAATCGGGTATTCAGCTTATCGCGTGTGTCGCGACTGTAGCGCCTACATCGGCTACTGGTCGAAGTAATGACATTGGGTGGGTCTGCGTGGCCACTGATGACCCAGCACGTCATCAGGAGTGCTTCCCACCCTGCAGGAATGGGCGCTACATGACCAATGTAGTCGATGCGCCCTAAAGCCCTAATAACCAACTAATTAACCACCCTGCTGGCCGGCCAGTTCAGCTACCGCCAAAGTTTAAACCGCCAAACAGACAGCCATAAAGTTACTGTACTTCTGTTGACTGCTATGTACGCAGTTGTCGAAGGCATTTTCGTCACATATATCCCGGTTATGCAGTGAAGTGTTGCGGAAGTCTCGTGTTAAAGATTAACCTCCCATGTGGTTTCTGCCTTGGAGAAAACGTCCCTTGTGCCCTGGCACAGTTGCGGGCGTCATGCAATAGGCGAGCGATGTCGCGCGCTCTCTTCTGTAGCGCCTGAAGCAAATTATATGAAACTGTATGGCAATACACGCTGAATATTCTAAGGGTTTGAGTCGGTATATAAGCAGCTAATGCTCTTCCTTACTCAGGTATGACGATAATTACAGGAAATATTCTATCAGATCCACGATTTGCTGCGAGGTGTCGATGAAGATTAATATGAACAACACGGCTACATGCGTAATAAAACATTGTGTTCTTACTATGCTATCAAGCTTGCCTCAGGTTGTGATTGGGCTATGGTCTAGATTAGTACTTGCTCAACGGAGATGATCCAATTCACCTTCCTGAATATGTCACGTCGACAATTGAATGCAGAATATCAGTAAAGAAACATAACGGACTGTTTTCTGTCCGCTGCTCAGGTTTTCTTGCTCGTCGCTAATGTTTTCCTGCCTGCTGCTACAACGAATGCTTGGTAATGTGGAGAACAATGGCAGTGATCCATTAGATATGCATGTATCATGCGACGTGCGACGTTTGTCAGACGCCGATTCAATGATATGCCACATCGTATTTGCAGAGCAGAACATTGCATTAATGACAACACAATACAAACGACCATGAACTGGGTTACTATACAGTGTTGTTCTGGATAGTACATTCAGAACAATTATTAAACAAACTGCATGCTGTACCCGGCCAGGGTACTGCTGGTGGTATGCTGTCGCCGGTCTGCTGATGTACCCGGTCAGGCTACTGCTGGTGGTAGGCTGTCGCCGGTCTGCTGCTGTACCCGGTCAGGCTACTGCTGGTGGTAGGCTGTCGCCGGTCTGACTCGGTCAGGCTGCTGCTGGGAGTAGGCTGTCGTCGGTCTGCTGCTGTACCCGGCCGGGCTACTGCTGGTGGTAGGCTGTCGCCGGTCTGCTGCTGTACCCGGTCAGGCTACTGCTGGTGGTAGGCTGTCGCCGGTCTGCTGATGTACCCGGTCAGGGTACTGCTGGGGGTAGGCTGTCGCCGGTCTGACTCGGTCAGGCTGCTGCTGGGAGTAGGCTGTCGCCGGTCTGCTGCTGTACCCGGTCAGGGTACTGCTGGGGGTAGGCTGTCGCCGGTCTGACTCGGTCAGGCTGCTGCTGGGGATAGGCTGTCGGTCTGCTGCTGTACTCGGTCTGGGTACTGCTGTACTGTTGGTGGTAAGCTGCCGCCGGTCTACTGCTGTACCCGGCCAGGCTACTGCTGGTGGTAGGCTCCCGCTGGTCTGCTGCTGTACCCGGTCAGGCTACTGCTGGTGGTAGGCTGCCGCCGGTCTACTGCTGTACCCGGTCAGGCTACTTCTGGTGGTAGGCTGTCGCCGGTCTGCTGCTGTACCCGGTTAGGGCACTGCTGGAGTTAGGTTGCCGCCGTTACTCATTCTCACGACGGATGCGTTCCACGACATCTCGACGAAAAAATGTCAAATATTACACCCACTAAATTTGTTTTTTGACCAAAATTGGTGCACAGAGTAGTTTTGAGGGGACGAGTGGTATAGGGGTAAGCTGTTCGTCTCACAATCAAAAGGTTGTGGTTTCGAGTCTCACCTGTCGCTACTCTTCGCCCGCGACCAATCGGCGTGAGAGATCGGCGACGCTACATGACTGAACGGTCGATGTGTCGTAAAACCAATACACCCTCCCTACCCCCAACAGAGTAGTTTTGTGCGCTGAACACACATGAACAAGTTTCTTTTTTCCGGTCCGACTAATAGTTTCGGAGTTACAGCATACGGCAGTATTTTGAGGTCACACAAGGATATCTTTGGCGATAGATACCTCATCAGTAATGAAGAGGAAGTGTGACATATGCATCTTTGAGAAGAAAAATGATTACAGAAAACACATCCGTGATAAAATATCAACATTTCTCGCTTTGACCTCGTGACTCCATGACCTCGTGCCCTGCTGTGACCCATGGCCTATTGAAATTGATAACTTTGATGGCAGAAATACAAACGGGTCTAATTTATCTGCCATGAAAAATGGGTTTTGCTTTTAAATATCCCATACATGCGTCCGTTCTCCATGTTTCTGTGATTTTCCGAATTTCGGAACTGACGGATTTCGAGTAGGTTGTCTTCCGTTGGAAAACTACGGAGGATCGAACAATGAGATAAAGGAGGGTGATATACAAATGTTTGTTTAACCCGCGTACGTCCGGGGGGGCAGATATCTGCCCCCCCCCGGTTTTTCCTAATTTTCCGCCGAACTAATAAGGTTAGCAGGGCCAAACCTCGCATAGCTATTCATTGGTCGTTTCCGCATATCCTCATACATTTTTAATCCTGGGTCATCTCAGGTCAGGTCACCAGGTCAGGCGAAGTGATCCAACTGCACTTGGAGTTCTAGGTGGCATAACTTACACAATAATTGGGCGATTTATTTCAAACTTATAGCATGTCATGATCTCATCAGGGACCGTAATATGTATATCGGGTTTTTTTTCTTAGCATTGACCTTAGGTCAGGTCGCGGCCATGGCTTCCCCATTATAGGGCTATGGTAAAATATACAAATGTTTCCTGGTTATATATTTGCGCTCGAAATGATCTCACAACGGTTGTGGCATGTATATGGAAGCTATGCTCAATGTTGCCGCTGACATTTTTGCTCAGTGGCCTCCCTGAGCAAAAATGTCTAATAGTTTCGGAGTTACAGCATACGGCAGTATTTTGAGGTCACACAAGGATACCTCTGAGATCACCTGAGATGACTACACATTTCTGCGCATTACATCGCACTGCATTGAGCTAGAAGGCTGAAATTACCGTCATTGTGCTTGTATCGTCAAGACGTGTCGATTGATACCTTACATGACCTCCCTAGGCCTTGACCCGAGGTCATGACTTCATGACCTTGACTTTAGTTTCGGTTGACCTGACCTTAAATTACACCGCCTATTGTCGGTAGCGCATTTCAAGGACTGTCGAATAGCGTTCGCCATTTGTTTCTGTCTGTTACAGGTCCTGAGATATGTGTTAATATTTGAGTCCCACCTGGTCTGGTCGAATTTGACCTATGATGGCCCAGTGACCTGAATATTGACCTAAGCGAAAATTACCGAAACACTTTCGATAGAGCCCGTCACCAGCTATCCAACGCCGTTTTCCGTTTGTCGCTAGCTAGCATAGTTCCAGAGATCCTATGGGGGGGGGGCAGACATACGAAGTTGGCGCGGACCGCCGGACGTGCGAGTGTTAATAAAAACATTTAAAACTTATTCATGAAAGTCTTATTGCTTGACCCAATGAACTTCACAGGGTTCAATTTCACCCGTTACCGACAGGTTGGCTATTGGAATTTATGGACATATCGACTGCATCGAGTCATGCAGCGCTCATATCATCGTCAGTCAAACGATGGCATGTGCACGGAGATCATTCGACGAGTAACTGCATGTGAAGGGGTCGATGTGCGTGTGACGTCATGCCGCGCTACTACCCTCATTTTGTAATTTTGTCAGGTGTAAAAGCGAGTTAATGAAGGGCATAAATCACAGAAAATGTAACTTCTGACAGGAAGCGGAAGAGCTTCTTCTGACAGGAAGTCGTCCCGATTGAACAATTGATGACTTGTCCGAGAGAGAGAGAGAGAGAGAGAGAGAGGAGAGAGAGAGAGAGAGAGAAATAGAGAGAGAGAGAGAGTGATAGAGAGAGAGAGAGAGGGTACGTCAAAAGTGACTCCTTCGCTCATGGGTAAGTCGACTACAGGAAATCAGTACGTGCCGCACTGACAGTTCAGCATGGCACCTTGGGCACAGCGGACTGCCACCGTCGGTCAGAAGGTATTACCGATAGGTCATCCACAAATTTATATATGCGTAACGACGTGATTTTACTTCGGAATACCTGGTGGTCTGGTAATGGACGCATCTGATCATGCTGGCTTCACAACAAGAAGTATCATGCTGGCCTTCATTCTACATGCAGGCATCGTTAACATGATGGACGTAATCGAATCCTATCGTAATGCAAACATACGCGTTTTTCTTTCTTTTTTGTCACGGTATACCTAGCGTGACCCGGAAAACGGACATTTTCACAAGCTTCTCGTGGTTTCATTGTTCGCGTTTTGGGCACTTCCCGCGTATAGCACGACGACGATGGGATAGAACAACTAAATTGACATCAGATGGCGCGAGCTCGTTTTTCCAACTTGCACATTTGTATATCTCCAATGCAGCTCTTTTAGCTTCCTTGGCGGGGATTTAATATTTTATGATCACCATAGTGTCGTGGCTAATTTCCGTGTAGCGGCGTACTTTTACTTCGGAACATTTGGTAGTTACAGCAAGTACTGAATGACATCAAACATGGCAACGATGCAGTCTGACCATATTCGACCATGCTAGCATCGCAAGAAGTACAATTATCCTTTATGTTCTCCTGCAGATCATAATTTATATTGACATATAGTCGGACACCTATTGCAAGGCACTCTTTGCCGTCACAGTGCACGTAGGCTGTGCCAGGAATCATAATTTTCACAATCTTCGTGTGATTTCATTCTTCACGTTCCTGAGACACTGCGCATGTGGACATTCCGCATGGGACACTACTACACAATGGTGCATATGTTAGGAAAATGAAAGCATATCAAATGGCGTCAAAGTTCGTCGAAACCAAATTCTAGTATTGAACATGGAATCCTGAGGCCGTGGGCACCTTATGAATCTTCAAAATATTCTCGGAAATTCCGAAAGAAGAGCTTAACGTTGTATTTTTTGCGTGATGAGTGAAATAGGACGTTTTCAGGCCGTTTTCTGTTATTTCTGGTGACTGCAATTCCTAGTAGGGCATCAAATCTGGTAATAAAAACGGGCGAACAGCTCGGTTTCTCGGAAATGCTTTTTGGCACAGTAAATATCAGTTAACAAATGATTTTAAGATGGCATCTGAAACGACTCATCCTGGCGTATCGCGTTCGTCCAGGATATAGTTTTATTCATCGGCAAAAGTTTTCTTAACGAGCTAAATTTTAAATTGCATATGCATTCCAAAATGTGTAGAGCTTTGAATATGGCATATTTCAGGGACTTCTCAAATGTTACAAATAGCCAGCAGCCAGCGGAACATATTTTATTTCTTGGAAAATAAATTTTAAGTTCAAGCATTTCCGCAAGATTAATTTTACATACTTGTCAATTTAGGCATGTTTTGTCCTTCTAAGCCTGCCATAGTTGCGACCTTTGTTTGGATCAAGTATCCCTTCGGTGCATACCTTCTCCTTCTTTTGATTTCTGATGCGGATTATGAAGAAAAAATCTTTAAGTATCGGCGATATCTTTTTCGAAGTTTACAAAATTTGAAATTGGAAGTTTCACACACAAAGCAACACCTTTCACTGTCCTAATGCCCTTCCAATGTCAGGGTGTTCAGACTGGCCCTGGCATTGATGCGGCTGTCCTGCGTCGCGCTTTTCCTCGGCGAAATGTCTCTCCTTCAGCTCGGTGTGTATCCCAATGTATTTGTGATGTCATGGGTATATCCGGGTGTCTTTGTGCCGTCTGTGGATTTACCGCAGTGCCTTTGTGACGTCATGTGTGCACCATAATGTCTTTGTAACGTCTGTGGATTTACTCCAGTGTTTTTGTGGGGTAGTGGGTGAACCCTGATGTCTTTATGACGTCCGTGGATTTACCCCGGTCTCTTTATGGTGTCGTGGGTGTACTCTAGTGTTTTTGTGACGTCGTGGTTTACTCTGGTGTTTTTATAAGGTCGTAGGTGCACTCCACCTTTGCAACGTTTGTGTAATTATACTGATATCTTCGTGACGCCTGTGGATTTACTCCAGTGTCTTCGTGACGTATGTGGGAGTGCTCTGCACTAGACTGCATGCAGTTGATAAAAATATGCGATACCACATTCTGCCCCGCCAACAACCGTCTGCTACACACCACCCGTCAACAATCGTCTGCTACTGCTACACACCACCCGTCAACAGCCGTCTGCTACGCACCATCTGTCAACAACCGTTTGTCGCACACCATATATGATATATTTCAATGCATCACCAGCGCCGGCCACGGACAGCTGAATAGTGCACCCGCCAGACAACAAACTGGTGGAGCTCCACTGACGGCCGGAGCCGGCCCGCCAGACACGGTGGAGCTGGTCCACCAGACACGGTGGAGCCGGTCCGCCAGACACGGTGGAGCTGGCCCGCCAGACACGGTGGAGCCGGCCCACCAGACACGGTGGAGCTGGTCCGCCAGACACGGTGGAGCCGGCCCGCCAGACACAGTGGAGCCGGCTCGCCAGACACGGTGGAGCCGGCCCACCAGACACGGTGGAGCTGGTCCGCCAGACACGGTGGAGCTGGCCCGCCAGACACGGTGGAGCCGTCCCGCCAGACACGGTGGAGCTGGTCCGCCAGACACGGTGGAGCCGACCGACCAGACACGGTGGAGCTGGCCCGCCAGACACGGTGGAGCCGGCCCGCCAGACACAGTGGAGCCGGCTCGCCAGACACGGTGGAGCTGGTCCGCCAGACACGGTGGAGCCGGCCCGCCAGACACGGTGGAGCTGGTCCGCCAGACACGGTGGAGCCGTCCCACCAGACACGGTGGAGCTGGTCCGCCAGACACGGTGGAGCTGGTCCGCCAGACACGGTGGAGCCGTCCCACCAGACACGGTGGAGCTGGTCCGCCAGACACGGTGGAGCCGGCCCGCCAGACACGGTGGAGCTGGTCCGCCAGACACGGTGGAGCCGGCCCGCCAGACACGGTGGAGCCGGCCCACCAGACACGGTGGAGCTGGCCCGCCAGACACGGTGGAGCTGGCCCGCCAGACACGGTGGAGCCGGCCCGCCAGACACGGTGGAGCTGGTCCGCCAGACACGGTGGAGCCGGCCCGCCAGACACGGTGGAGCTGGCCCGCCAGACACGGTGGAGCCGGCCCGCCAGACACGGTGGAGCCGGCTCGCCAGACACGGTGGAGCTGGTCCGCCAGACACGGTGGAGCTGGTCCGCCAGACACGGTGGAGCTGGTCCGCCAGACACGGTGGAGCCGGCCCGCCAGACACGGTGGAGCTGGTCCGCCAGACACGGTGGAGCCGGCCCGCCAGACACGGTGGAGCTGGCCCGCCAGACACGGTGGAGCCGGCTCGCCAGACACGGTGGAGCTGGTCCGCCAGACACAGTGGAGCCGGCCCGCCAGACACGGTGGAGCTGGTCCGCCAGACACAGTGGAGCCGGCCCGCCAGACACGGTGGAGCCGGCCCGCCAGACACGGCTGAGCCGCACTGACGGCAGAAGCTGACAGGCGGCTGACAGGCGGTTGACAGGCGGCTGACAGGCGGCGGACAAAACCTCCGCCGTGAACGCGCTCTGTCAACAACACGGCAACAGGGAGCAGAAGGCCATTATAACTCTCGCTCGCTAAGGTCTCAAGGTGGACAACGATCGCCCCTTCGCCTCCTGCCCCTGGATCCGTTCGTGGTCAGCACAGGTGTGAGTCTCCATAGCCGACAGTCCCGGTCTTATGAGCAGGGATAATGCAAACAAGTGACCACCGCAAACCAGTTGACAGTCCTGCCGAAAGCAGGAGGTCGACATTTACAGAATGCATGCAGTGTGTTTGAAGGCACCCGGTCTCTCACCAAGGCAACGTGTGGGAGTGGCCAGTAACGCACCATATGTGAACTTGTGCGTTTAAAAGTGAACAGACACACATCTCGAGTTGGAACACATCCATCATCATGCCTATCGAAAACGGCTAAGCATTTGGCCATAGTCAAGGCACGTGGCGACATTGAAAGAGATGAAATGGACCCAAGGTGGCCGGTATGTACACTATATCACAGGCCGTGACGAGTTGAGCTGGTAATGTACAGTCAATTTTTATACTTAATTTTCTTTCTTAAAAAGTGCAAACGGTTGTGACTCGGTGCGAAAGGTAGTACGGCAGTATGTTTGCCAAGAGTGAGTCTGTGCTGTATTTAGCTTGGAAAATGCTCCCCAGTCCATACATACACCCATGACATCACAAGGTGCCTTTTCCATTACACCCATACATACATCCATACACCCATGACATCACAAGGCATTTCCACGAATAAGCGCCTGTTCAATTTTCCCGATCTGAGCGATTTAGGCATAAGGTTCACATATCTGTTGCGGACCAATGGGGAGGCTAATATGGATCCCTTACCGCCTCGCCAGTCTGTATTTCTCGGGTTCATTAGTCGTGAAGCGCTAAGCTGCCCATGCAGTGCAGTCTTTAAACTAATCTCGAGAAACTTTTGCTAGAGCCGTAGGGCATGTTATGGTTCTCATAATTATTTCCGCATGCGCCGTGAGACAACTCCGAAACAAGCATATGATAATTTCGACCTCTCTTTCAATCATAAGCAGGAAAGTTGCACAGATGAAACCAGCTTATGCCAGAATTCTTCACTGGTGTGCGTCTTTTCTACGATAGCTGCGATGCTAACGACTTCGGTAAGTAGGGGAGATTGATGGCACATGCAGTGGTCCATCACCCCACTGCAAACTGGTGCCCTCAAATGGTACAATCCCTACCGCGATGTAATGGTTATGCACTAGAGTAGCCATCATTAGAGTCTGAATATCTGCACCGAGCGGCTTGGATGGATCTGTTTGTTTTGAGTGCATTTATTGAATAGACAGGTGGGTGTTTGCTGGTTCTGACTACGAGTGATATTGTTAATTAGTTATCAACGAACTTTTGTTCTAATATCCAGACATGAATATTGCAGATTTAGGACTAGAAGTTGTTCAGGCTCTTGCCGGTTACATTTTGGAGTAAACTAATGATGCGCCGGACATTACATTCCTTGATATGCCACATGGGACAACCATGCAAGCATGGGAAGTTGCATGTTTTTTATGTATTCCATTGACGCCATATGAGAAGGTAAATTAATATGCAACTGAAGGAAATGCATCCACTCGAGCCATAAAATGGCAGCAACCAATTTCAAGAAGATGGTTTTGACCAGAGTTTGAATCAGTGAAGGTGCAACCAAAGTCAGCAGCCATAACAGCACTGATTAGCTCAGCTCCTCCGACAACTTCCCCGTACCTGCACACAGTAGGGAGGCTAACCGGAGCTTAGCACGGTTATAGGCGAAACTGGCCAGCGGCGACCACGAGGAGGGCCACTAGCAAACGAAACAAAGAAGCCACCCATTCGCTGTGCATCTCTATCTTTTTCTCTCTCTCGCTCTCTCTCTCCCTCTCCCTCTCCATCTCCCTCTAGCTCTCTCCCTCCATCTCTCCCTCTCACTCTCTCCCTCCCTCTCTCTCGCTCTCTCCTCTCCCACTCCCCTTCCCTCTCCCTCTCCCTTTCCCCATCCCTTTCCCATACCTCTCCCCATCCCTCTCCCTTTCCCCATCCCTTTCCCATATCTCTCCCTCTCCCCGTCTCTCTCCCTTTCCCTCTCCCACTCTCTCTCTCTCTCTCTCTCTCTCTCTCTCTCTCTCTCTCTCTCTCTCTCTCTCTCTCTCTCTCTCTCTCTCTCTCCCCCTCTCTCCCACCCCCTATCCGTGACTTCACACGTCCCACATGCCAAGCCGTTGGCCAGCGGCGGCGATCGAAAGCCTGTGACGTCACGTCTAGTGACGGCGGCGGCCTCCATTGATTTCAATGGCGTCAACGCTGATGACGTCACGCTGCAACACTACGGGCACGGCCCAGGCGGCCGGGCGCGGTACGGTGGCGCTGGCGCCTCTCCGCGGCTCGGGGCGGTCACGTCGCAAGGCCGACCGTCACCGCAGCGCCGCTCTGATGGTGACGACATCTAGCTGGCTGCCGTGGTCTCTGCCAGGTCTTGTTTCTGCTTCTCCTCCAGGCTTCGCATGGCCCGATTGCGTCGCCTCGCGTTGAGTTTCGCCTGAAGATGAATGCCGGTGAGACGGAAGCGCACTGGGAAGTGCACATTTTCACGGATTTGGGCTGGGACAAAATTTTGGACATTTCTGCATCTCATAAGCGGACTGGTGGGAAAACGAGTCCGCTTGAACATTAAATCGTCGAGGCAATTCATTTTTGATCCTTTGGCACCGTTTCCAAGATCCTAGCTGTCTTACTACCTCAGATTTCGTCTTCTGAAGTATGGAAGATTCGAGCGGTTCCCTGGGCTGCCAACAGATGCCAGGCCTAGCGAGCCCGGCTGCCTTCCAAATGCCTTACGACGGATGCGTTTGTACTTTCCACCAAGCGTGGTTTGGCGTCTTGATGCACTGGTACCGTCTCAAATAACTTATCGATTATGTTTTATGTGAATTAGAGATGCAATATACAAAAATGGTAACGGATTCTATAGTGAAATAATCGCACATATTGGTTGAAAAGAGGTGGTACTGCGCAGAACATGCCCTGGAAAGCCTGGCCTGAATCACAACAAGGTAATCAATACGAAGTCAGTGTCACCACTCATGTCTGTATGTATTTTGTAAAATGTGTATTATATGCATTCCGTCAGATCATGACATCACCATTCCGCCGCCGACACCGGGGCACGCCGCAACAGCCCGCCGCGCTGAGACTCGCCGCAGCGGCGCTCACTCACTCACTGGCCCGGAACCGGCGACGAAAGGCCATCTTATTCAGGCTTATTCAGGCTATGGCCGTCCTGGCGGTCCCTGCCGGCGACAGCCACTGCCGACTCCATGGTCAGCTTTACACTTCGCTTCGTCGCCTGCGTGTGGCAGGGAATTCCAGTTGGCAGAGGCTCGTCCAGCCGATGCGCCAGCCCATCGCCACCAAGTAGGCGGGTCAGGGGCGGCTCGATATCTGCCTAGTGGTGCTGCAAATCCATCAACTCCATGAAGTTCCTGGCCCGGAGATTGATTTCCGGGCATTTGTAAGCCCAGACTGGTTGCCCAGGCTGCCGGCGCTGACGGGCCTCACCGATGAGCTGGATAGCTCGGACCCGGATCTCTCGGCGTTCGTCCCCGAGCATGCCGCGGACGACGGCCTCAGAGTGCGCCATCATGGCGTTCCCGCAGTCTCCTCTGCACTTCAGCCAGATCATCGCCGGTCATGTGGCGGCGCTGCCGCTCGAGCTGGTCGTACAGGTGGCGCGGCGCCTCCACCAGGTCCGGCCGGTGTCTGATTGCCAGCACTGTTGGGATGTAAACACCCACAACGTACAATGAAAGCGTATGCAGCTCGGCACTGGGGCTCTGTTTGGCCATGTAGACACGCAACAGTCTATTCTGTGCGGTGTGCCACCGCGCCATACTGAGCTGGCCGTGAACGCGCTGCGCTACTTCGCTTCCATCGCCCAAAGTCACACACTGGGCGCACTGCACCAGCAAGTGCAGATCTGAGCTCAGATTGCTTCTGAAATCTGACAGCGGCGGCAGCTCAGCTGTTGTCAGGGGCTGGAACTCAGCGACAAGCAACTGGTGCACCGAGCCCAACAGCAACTTGCCGATGGGACCTGAGACGCTGGAGGAACTGGTGGTCGGCCCATCGAGCCTCTTGAAGAGGGCTCTATAGGGCAGCTCGGCCCGACACGGCCCGGGTGGCAGGGATCCGACATGAAAAGGTTCACAACATATCCGTGAACGCCCACCCGGGCGATGTATTTGTCGTATTTATTTGTCTCAGCATGGCGCGGTGGCACAGAGCAGACTGTTGCGTGTCTACATAGCCCAACACATCCCGAGTGCCGAGCTGCAGACGCTTTCATTGTACGTTGTGGGTGTTTACATCGCAACAGTGCTGGCAATCAGACACCGGCCGGACCTGGTGGAGGCGCCGCACCACCTGTGCGACCAGCTCGAGCGGCAGCGCCGCCACATGACCATCGATGATCTGGCCGAAGTGCAGAGGAGACTGCGGGAACGTTATGATGGCGCACCCTGAGGCCGTCGTCCTCGGCATGCTCGGGAACGAACGCCGAGAGATCCGGGCCAGAGCTATCCAGCTCATCGGTGAGGCCCGTCAGCGCCGGCAGCCTGGGCACCCAGTCCGGGTTTACAAATGCCCGGAATTCAATCTCCGGGCCAGGAACTTCATGGAGTTGATGGATTTTCAGCACCACTAGGCAGATATCGAGCCACCCCTGACCCGCTCACTTGGTGGCGATGAGCTGGCGCGTCTGCTGGACAAGCCTCTGCCAACTGGCATTACCTGCCACATGCAGGCGACGGAGCGAAGTGTAAAGTTGAACATGGAGTCGGCAGTGGCTGTCACCAGCAGGGACCGCCGGGGCGGCTATAGCCTGAATAAGCCTGAATAAGATGGTCTTCCGTCGCCGTTTTCGGGCCAGTGAGTGAGTGAGCGCCGCTGCGGCGAGCCTCAG
The DNA here is from genome assembly GCA_034440575.1 of Imbricaverruca yamaguchii. NCBI lineage: Eukaryota > Metazoa > Arthropoda > Thecostraca > Neoverrucidae > Imbricaverruca > Imbricaverruca yamaguchii. Next base: position 684,208 of record JAOTOL010001585.1, read on the forward strand.
CACAGCGGGCTGTTGCGGCGTGCCCCGGTGGCGGCGGCGGAATAGTGATGACATATGATCTGACGGAATGCATATAATGCACCTTTTACAAAATATATACAGATATGAGTGGTGACACTGATTGCATGTTGATTACTTTGTTGCGATTCAGGCCAGGCTTCGCAGGGCATGCTCTGCGCAGTACCACTTCTTTTCAACCAATATGTGCGATTATTTCACTGTAGAATCCGTTACCATTTTTGTGTATTTGCATCTCTAATTCACATAAAACATAACCGATAGGTTATTTGAGACGGTACCAATGCATCAAGACGCCAAATCACGCTTCATGGAAAGTACAAACGCGCCCGTCGTAAGGCATCCGGAATGCAGCCGGGCTCGCTAGGCCTGCCATCTGCTGGCAGCCCAGGGAACCGCTCGAACCTTCCATACTTCAGAAGACGAAATCTGAGGTAGTAAGACAGCTATAATCTTGGAAACGGTGCCAAATGATCAAAAATAAATTGCCTCGACGATGTAACGTTCAAACGGACTCATCTCCCCATCAGTCCGCTTATTAGATGCAGAAATGTCCAAAATTTGGTCCCAGCCAAAATCTTCAAGTGGTCGGGGCCATCCAAAGATGTGAGAAAGGTACATTTATGATGCTTCCGTCGTGTTCAGCGGCCCAAAATTCTTTAAATGAGGGGGAGCTGCTATCAATTTTCGCAAAAAGTGTGCAAACCGGACCACCCTAATGGTGGTGTGCCCTTGATATCTTAGTTTTCTATCTGCATTTCGGATAGAGGAGGTATTTTTATGAGGCCTACGAACAGCCCAGTACTTTTGTCTCTTTTCCTCCCCCTTCTCTCTTCCTCTTCATCTCCCTCTCCCTATCCCTCTCTATTCCCCCTCCATGTCCTTCATCATCACCATGTCCCTCTGTCTATTCACATCCATCAACCTGTGCTTTTGCCTGTCCTTCTCCCTCTTTCTCTTTCGATTCCTCTTTTTCTATTACTCTTTCCTTTTTACGTGTCGAGCGCGGACATTAGCCGCCGGCTGTCGGGCGGCGAAACTGGCGCCGCCAATCGGCCGACGGGAGAAACTATAGGCAGAGCGGTCCCATGTTATCATAATTTCAACAATACCAAGAAGCCATTCAAGAAATGTAAAACAGCGTTGCAGCACTGCGTTGCAATGCCATGAATTCGGCCAACGTTAAACTTAGTTGCGATCATTTTGTTGAAAATTAGATTCGAGATTTGATCCCCAGAATAATGCCGCCATTGATCCATTCACGAACTTGTAATTGTTCGCCGTGATATCAAGAAAACCGGTCACAAATCTAAAAAGTCGCAAAACTTCCTAATAACATCATGAATTCGGCGATCATTAAGCTCAGTTGCAGTCATTTTGTTAAAAAATTTGGTTCGGGATTTATACCTCCAAAACAATGCTGTCATTGATCAATCCACGAATTTGTAATTGCTTGTCGCAATATCAAGAACACTGGCCACGAATCTCGAAAAGTTGCAGCACTGCGTTATACTATCATGAATTCGGCGAACGCTAAGCTTAGTTACGATCATCCTGTTGAAAAATACGCTTCGGGATTTCGACCAAAAAAATATTGCCGTTTTTGATCTATCCACGGATTTGTTATTGTTTGCCGGGTTATCAAGCAAACAGGCTACGAATCTCAACAAGTCGCAGCATTGCCTTATAGTATCATGAATTCAGCGAGGATTAACCTCAGTTGTGGTCAGATTGTTGACAAATTCGGTTCAGGATTTGAACCACCAAAACGACGCCGTCATTGATGCATCAGTGGAGTGACGACGTGCTACTTTCAAACCAAAAATGACGACACCTATTTTCGCGCAGGACATCCGGAATACTATGCATGCAGAGAAAACAGCTGAAGTTGATTACCCACAGTAAGGCATTTTTACAAAAATGTATCAATTTAATCTTATAATCGATAACTAGCGACCCTGGCGGCGGTCCTAGTCGTGTGTTCCGCATCCATGAATGTATAATTGCTTGGCGCAATATCAGATGAACGGACGAGGAATTTTGCAAAGTCGGAGCACTGTGTTATAATGCCATGAATTCGTCGAACGTTAAGCTCAGTTGCAAACATGACAAATTATGTTCTGGATTTTGAAAAAAGACCATCAGTGCTTTATGCACGAATTTTTAATTGTTTGCCACATTAGCAACACAACAGACGAAGAATGTGCATAAATCGAAGAGCTACGATGTAATGCAATTTTGGAGATGGGGACCATCAACATTCAGGATATGGTTCCCTGCCCTGCCATATTATGAATTGCGGGTAGTCGAGGACGCGCCGCGGGCGACGAGCGTCGCCTCCGCGCCGGCCGCCCGCCGACTATGGCGGAAAATAATTCCAGAAGACAATACATAAAGTAACGATATGCGCAATATATCACTGTAAGTGGCAATGAAATTAACATCTGAAAGGAAGCTGACTTTCATAAATGGACTATGCATCATATTTTATGGAGACATAGTCTCATAAATTGTAACTATGTTCTTCGCGCACACACTAGTGAGCATCCTGACACGCTTGTCGCGGTCGCATTTTTCAGAGTTGTTGAATGGCATCAGAAACCGACCTGTTTTCTTTCTTTACTGGAGACCCCCCCGATGTCGGCATTAACATTGCGCCTCTTCACTGACGTTCATTTTATTTTCCTTTTTGTTTACATTTTTTCCTTTTCTTTTTTGCTTCATTTCTCGTTATGTTTTTTCCTTTTCTTTCTCTCTTTCTCTTGTCTTCTCTTTCTCTATTTCTCTATCTCTTTCGTTTTCACCTTCTCTTTCTCTTTCTCATTCTCATTCTCATTTCCTTTCCCTTTTTCGTTCTTTTTCTTTTTTCTGTTATGCTTATTTATTATTTTTTAGATAGTATTTTTATTGTTGATTTGTTTATTTACTTATTTTTATTATTTTTTATTATTATTTTTCCTTTTGAACTGTTTATGCTTATATTATTCTCCTTCTCGTTCGCTTTCTCCGTCTCTAACTATGTATCTATCCTTTATTTACTACATATTATATGCATTCAGGAATGCGATATTAAGCTGCGTAGCCATATTCATGTGCGAGAGTGTTTAGCTAGAGCTACTTATGTGAGGATTTAGCATCGTCCCCTGCCCCTCCCTCAACTCCCTTTATGCTTCGGAGACGCAACGGCTAATTTCTTCGCAAGGTAGCGCAAATAAATTCGGACGAAATTTACCCATCCACGTTGTAAAAATGTTTAAATTTGAGCAAAGCTGGACCACAAAGCGAGACTTTAGGGATTCCTTTCTCAGTGATAAACTTATTCAGTTTTGGTTGCATCTCCATGCGTAATCTTGCTCCTGAAGGTCCATTCTTCCATGTATGCATAGAACTTGCATAAGTACCACTTATGCATAGAGCAAACTCGGCACAGTCGGATTACCTCTTGTAACATATCGACCGACGCATTGTAGTCTAAGCCACTGATTGTGAACTTTGTGTACGCTTCGAGTGTTTTACTTCGATCCCGTCTGGAAAACCTCCAACATAAATATGTTCAGACTTACGGACACATTTGATACATTTTGTCTTCCCTCAAAGCTCGGCACACACAATATAGCATGGGCGTTAAATGACCAAACCTGGTCGATGCGCCCCAAAACTGAAATATCTAACCAACCAACCAACTACAATACAGCGCCATGTTTGCATGTTTGTGCACAATGCTTTAATAGTAGGATCAATTCATTTAATTATTGGCGTATTCTCCGATTGTGGTCGGCAGCGCGTGGAGACGTCGTCCATCTTCCACCTGCCATGTGCCCGCGCTATCACGTCTGCGGACAGCCCCTTGATTGGACGAATTGACTTGACAGGCGAGGAAGTTGGCCAATTGCATTGGATATTGGGACATATATTCAGCGGACTACTTGGATCCCTTCGGAAATCGCATGTGTGACGCAGTTTAGTACACTGATTCTGAAGATTGCTTCATTTATCTAGCACCGGCAAACAGTTGAAGGTATTTGAAGGTTGAAGTTCAAGGTCATGGAGAGCGGACTACTTGGTTATCGCGGAAAATCACAGTTCTTGTCGTGGTTTGGCACGCTGATTCGAATAATGACATCATTTCACTTCGATTAGCAACATTTTTGGAGATATCCGATCAGTTTTCCGTAATCATCGAGGCAGATTACTTGGTGTACTGAAAACATTCTTGAATCAGGGTGCAAAGCTGCATCGGGAATGTGAGTTTTAGCAAAATCTGAGCAGCGCGCGTCCGATGGCCTTGTATTTGAACCCAGAAAAACTCCAAACCTATTGCCGGTGCCCGTAAACAGAAGCCATTTTCTGCATCAACATTGAGTCTGAAGTTGAATCAGACCTGCGACTTTTGAACAAGCGAAATCCAAGTAGTATCTCGAAAAGTATTGTCGGTGCCAAGCAATGAAGCCATTTTCGGAATCACCATGCCCACCTGCATCATACGGATTTTTTTTTTCAGCGACGTTCAGGTAGTGCGCTGAATATTCAACATCCCGACATCCCACGCAATTGATCAATGTTAAGCCAACGAGTTTCCAAGAAAATATCGCCATGCTCATAACCATTTCTATGCTTAAGAGACAGCGTTGTTGTTATTCCCTCAATCAACTGTCAAATTGGTATATGCTGTCTAAAGAATGCACCAACCCACGTACCTGCAAGTCCCCACGAACTTTCTCCACCTGCCGTTCTTGTTCTCTATTGAACTGGTCCACATCCGAGTCAAGCTGCTTGCTCATATTCTCCAATTCCTCTGCAATCAGATTGGAGCGAGTTGGTTATGGCCATTCAGTGACATATATGTGGAGGCGGGCAACTAGTCAATGCGGTATCGCCAATCTCAGGTCAAGTGGTCTCACTTCTCACGACCCGAAAAGGTCAGTTGGCCCTTACCAGTCGTGCATACACACACACACTTCACATCTTCACAAAGAGATCACTCCATCCTTCACCTTCCCAGTCAAGGAAAGCAATGCAAGACAGCAGGTTGTTCGTTTTGGTAAAATAATAGTATAATCTCAGCTTCGGGCGTATGTGTTTCAATTGCTCCTAATGGCGGCACTTTGAAGATTTTGGAGCATTGCTCACTTTTACCTGCCCCAAGTCAATGATCTTTGACGATCTGGACCTGAAATTTGTACGAGCTATACACTAAACAATGCTACAAGAAACTCTTGAAAATGCTTCCTTTTTGTGAGTGCTTTTTGTGTGCGGGGGGGATCGGCAGCTATCTCTGTATCTACTTATTTGGAAACTATCTATGCGTCTTATCGTTCGGCAGCTATCTCTGCGTCTACTCGTTCAGCAGCTATCCCGGAGAAGCTCTAGGGGACTCTCAACAGCCTCTTCCTCCCCCGGCCCGGTAAGAGTTAAACAAAACTAAATATAGTGTGCTGACAGCTAATTCAAATGAGGCTGAATTAAGTGCCACTGAACAATAACAAATCGAGTTAGGAAAATTGGAAGCCGGCGACAATTAGCACAAGCTGCGTGTCGGGTGTGTCGCCGTGGTATGTATTAGCCAGAACGTGCGGTGATATCCCTGTGTCGTCCACCGTTCTCCCAGAATACGGGGGCATTCGGCGGAGAGGTCGGGCCCTTCTCAGCTTTCTAGTCCAGCGTCCTCCGAGAATGTGAAGGCGCTGAATTGCAATCATTTGCATGCTTTTTCTCAAGAAGGCAGAGTCGATACTACACCGAATTGTCGACAATACAAGTAATTTCAATATATTATTGCATATCGCAAAGCACATTTCATCACGAACAACATTTTTATCAGGCTTTAAGAAAACAATGCTTGCACCTTATTGTGTCACATCACACATAAATGATTAATTTCCACGACTCCATGACCTCAGTGGTCCCTGTAAACGCACCATGGGGGCCTCTGAAAATTACGCGCACTGGAGGGGGAGGATTCCACCCCCTAAGATCTCGGCTCCGATTAAGGCTAGAGCAACATAATTCGCATGGTGGATGGGCACGATGGTGAACTATATTGTTCGCAAATCTCATGATCTTAGGTTAATATCTTCAAGGTCAAATGAGGTCAAAATAGCACAAAAAAAGGTTTTGCGTGGCTTGGCTTGTCACTGTTATGGATCGCTGTGATTGTGTTTAAATGCTTCAAAATTGTCATTAATGATGTTTTGGACATTAATAATGATGCAAAACATATGCCAGATCCGTCATTTGACCTCATGCCACCTATATAGGAGCACTTTATTGGGTCATTACCTGCTCAAGTTACCGGAACCGGGCTGCCAACTCGACTGCTCCGTTGGGCGGCTCGGCACAATCGGCTTCGCAAAGAAATGAGTGGAATGCATGAATAAAGTATGGAAACGCTTAGGCACACAATCACAAACAGTAGATTTCGGGATGTGTAGGCAGTAACATGCAAAGTGACATCAATCGCATGACAGTCATTTGCATTTATGACAACATTCCAGTTGATCAAGTTTGGTTCCATTAGCCTGTCATGAACGTGACCTGATTTGACCTCGGCAAACTAACATGACTTTTAAATTATATAGCATAACAATATGCATCAAACAAGTTGCTAGTGTTGTCAAGAACACTTGCCTTTTGCAAATATACGGGAAGCGCATAAGCGCCGATTTTATTGGTCTGGCGCTTCGAATTTGTTTTAGTTTAACGGCCCCTAACTTGAAAATTTTTCGGGTGATTTTCATTTGTCTTTCTTTAAACAATGCGCCGGTTATTTCTAAGCAGGTACGGAAAAAAATGCGTATATCGGCCGGTACAATATGGAGTTAAGTACGGAAAACCGGAGGGATGGTGGATTTCGCCCCCCCCCCCCCGCCTCCAGGGCGCGTGTTAAGTATGGATACACTTAGGTACACAATTACAAACAGAAGGTTTCAGGATATGTAGGGAGTAACATGCAAAATTACATCAATCGCATGAGAGCTAAATGCATTTATGACAACATTTCAGTTCAACTCGACATTCCACGTAGAACACGCTTTCGGTGAGTATAAATTTACCTTGCATCATATCCTCCGTTTCCCCTCGGGTTTCAGATGTGTTCCAAAATATCTAGCAGGCTTCAGTTCATATCTGAATGATTCATGATTCCTTTTAAGCGATGCGAACATCCCTGAGCAAAGGAGCAAGCACCTTGTGGGATTCGGGACTGTGGCCAGCCGTGCCAGCAATCTTGAACTGAGCTATTAGGATTAGGCCATGAACATCAATTAGATTAAGCAGTCTTGATGAGGAGCTTTGTCCAACGTAGTTGTTTCCGTGGTTGTATTGTCTGTGGGAGCATTGCAAGCCCGCCTGAAATGTCACTCGTAAATCTAGCCGCCCATATAGCACGGAACACGTGGCAGCGGCCGTGTCAGTACAATTAAGTATGATGCTGATGTGTCACTATTGGCGCAGCCAAATGTGGGTGGGGCGAAGTAGGCCGCCCCCGGAAGGTCAGAAGGAGCCCGCAAGGGCCCTTGAAGGCGTCGATGCAGCTTGTACACGCAAGCGCCACTGGCCGACGTGAAGGGTCCCTGGACCAACGAAAGGGGACCGTGCTGACGGAAGGTGTTCCGGCCCAAATAAAGAGGGCCCACAGTCAATGGAGAGTGCCCTCGGGGAAAATGCTGGGGCCCTGGGCTGGACCAACGTGAAGGGCTTTCAGGTCGACAGAGTGGGCTCCGGTCGTTGTAAGGGACTCTGGGCTGACTGAGAGGGCCCCCAGCCAATATGAAGGGCCTATGAGCTGACTACAAGGGCCAAGCCAAATAAAGCCCCTGACTTGATAGAGTGGGCCCAAGCTTGTGAAAAGGGGCTTCTGGCCTGCCGAAAAAGGTCCTGTGTCGTCAAAGAGGGCCTTGGGATGAAGGGAGCCCTAGTTACCGGAGAGAACCTCGGGCCGTCAGAAAGGACCTTTGGGCCGACGGATGGGCCCAAGCCATACAAGGACCTCCGGCCTGATAGAGGGGCCCAAGCTGTTGAAACAGGGCCTCCGGCCCGACAAAGCTCATGAAGTGGCCCGGGCTGTTAACAAGTCGTGGTGTATCCAAGGGATGAAGGGGCAACCGCTCCCTGGCCGTCTCCTGGTAAGTACCTCAAACTTAGCCGTATTGCGGCAGAGGCTCAGCGTTCCCCCATAATTGAGTCTGTAGCCCCTGCACACTGTGGACGATTACCCTGAAACTGCTTGAATTTCCTCAAAATACTTTCTATATGGGGTGTAAATCTTTTAGCTACATACTCAGTTCAGTGGTGGCTGCAGGAGGGAAATTTGAAAGTTATGCTTGGATGAGCGTCACACTTTCCAAGAATGGAAAAGTTTTCTGCTCCTGTCAGATCGTTAAAAGATTTCTGCTTGGTTTCTCCTGTCAGTAGTTTGAAAGTATTTCGCCATTCATTACCGAACTTGACATCGAATGTTGGAAGACCATTAACTAGTTGACTTCAGAATTTTTGTTCTTATGTTTATCAGAGGTGCGTACAGTATGGGTGAGAGACGGGTAGAAGGTGCTCTTTCGACTTTCATGCAATTGAGGGCCGAGGCGCAGCCAAGGGGATCCGGGATCCCCGCTCCCTTAGCAACCAAAAATACACTAGATCATACAAGAAATTTGGAAATTTTCACTACGCAAAAGCACACATTTTCTGCGCTCGAAGCGTGCGGAGAGCATTCTCTTTTTATTATACTTTACATATTGTACTGTTTGGGTTCGCGCTCCAAACAGCGACACCAACGATTTTAGTGGATGTGAGAAAGCTTAAAAATGGTAATTCTAAAGAGGCACCAGACGACACTTTTAGAGGAGCACTTTTGTGAAGGAACACTTTTGTGAAGCCAATTGTCCTTGTGATTCCTTCAGCTGATCTGATATATTACCAGTTAGTTATTAGGGCTTTAGGGCGCATCGACTACATTGGTCATGTAGCGCCCACTGATATATTACCAGAAAACTTAGCAGCATCTATTATAAATATATTGTGAAAGTACTTCAGAGCTTAAAACATGCATACTTACTAGGGGCGGGCGCAGAATAGGTACGATGGGGGCTCAGTTTGGTACTGTCGTTGAATACAATCACTTAAATTGTACTTTGTATCCATTTGTGAACATAATTCAGATATCTCGCAAGAGAAAATCCTGAGGTTTAGAAATAGTGCATCAGCCAAGGGCGGGCTGCTAATGCTCCAAGCTGGCCAGTCGGGAAGTAGCTTTTACCAAGATGTGTCAATTTGTGATGTGTTAGTGTGTCGCTTTTATCAAGATGTGTCAATTTGTGACGTGTTATTGTGTCGCTTTTCATCAATTATGTCGACCATAATTGCTAGAAAGTGTAGATGTGAATCCCGGTTTGCCTGAAATGTATAGGTACATCAAGCGCAGTTTCAGACACTGGTAAAATAAGCGCGGAACACTTTCCCAACTGGGCATTCAAGTACAGACGTCAATGCGTCGGACTGCTGTCTGAAGATTTGAGACGACAATATCCCGTTTTAGTATTTTCGAACAGGGTTTATGGCATACAATTACCAAGCGTGGTGATGGTGGAATATTTTTGGATGAGAAACTTTATTTCAATGGTCCATTTTAAGAACTTGCTGGTTTAGTCTGTATGCACATCGGATTGTGATGGCGGCGCTCACTGTGGCACTTACTCCGCCTATGAAAACATTTGATGAAGGCAGTGTCCTTTTCGAAAGGTTCCAAGTCAGGCGACGTGGACTTGAGGTGCTACGGATCTTTGATCACCAGTATTTCAAACAACGCATTTCGCTCTTCCAGATTCCTGATTCCGCCATTGCCGAAGTGTGCTACTGTGCTGTTGTATGCCATCGGTTTCCTATGTCTAAATTATCCTTGTCGAGGACACACAACTGTGTTCATTCAATTTGGAAGTACGATAGTGAATGAAATTGACCTAAAATAAGTTCCACGATTTCACCTGCCCCGAACTTGTCTATAATTTCAATTATTAAATTATTCAATTATTACTTTCTTTCTCGGATGCAAACAAATAATATTTTCTTTGATTGTAAATGGAATGGGGTACATTGATTGACACAATTGATTATGAAATGCAGGAACACCACGATCTGGAAAATATACAGATTCCCCCCCCCCCCGTTTCTTGTGACTGCGTCGCGTTTGTCGCAATTGTCTAAATTTATTGCATGGATCGCCACAAGGAATCGATTTCCGTTCCCTGCGATAAATTTGGCCCTTTGGTTTCTGAGATACCACGGAACACTTCGACCACACCCGCATTTCCTGTGGCCATGAACCGCGACTGGCTTCTCGCGACACACAGCAGGGAACTCACACGGCCCGGCTGCCTGGCACACAGCAGGGAACAGACACGGCCCGGCTGCCTGGCACACGGACGGTGACTGACACTGCCCGGCTGCCCGACGCAGCAGGGGACTGACACTGCCCGGCTTCAGGGCGAGCAGGTCACGTGGTGGCACGGCGTTACGTGGTGGCACGGTGTCACGTGGCGGCACGGTGTCACGTGGCGGCACGGTGTCACGTGGTGGCACGGTGTCACGTGGCGGCACGGTGTCACGTGGCGGCACGGTGTCACGTGGTGACGGGACCTGGAGGTGGCTGGCTGACCCTGATCCACTGGCGCTGGATCGTCACGGGACGATTTCCGTTAAGAAAATTTTTCTTTGAATAGAAATCGGCGAACTTCAGAGAAATCTTGTGATTTGCTGAAAGCCAAACTTAAAAAGCCGGATACCTCCCTCACCACCGTAAAAGATAAACATCGGCGTGCTTTTACCTTTCGTTGGTGAAGCAGGCTAGCAGGATGAAGTTTGTCTGACTCTGGGTGAATGAAGTAGGGGATATAAGATAATAATAAATTGACACTGAAGTAAAAGGACACCCAGACTGTCCGTAACAGCCACTGCACGTGGAGGGCATGTATTGTTACATAAATAAATAAATAAATAAATAAATTATAAAAACGACATAGGAAAATAATAAAATGAGGTTTAAAAAGCATGACATTCCGATCGGGACGGATCGGGCTGGATCGCGCAGATGAAGCTGAGAACAACATGCATGGGAATGGACTTTCTCCAGTGCATGGCTCGTGATAATGCATACTCTTGCTCATGGTGATAATTCTTAAACCGGCCGGCCGAATCACTTGGAGGATTTCGTCAAAGCCAGAGGCAAGCTACGCCTGCACACACGGGTGTATTGCGGTACAGTACACTTTCTGTGAGCCGGCTGTTTTCCTGTGGCTATTTAAGTTGACTTTTCATATGGAGCATGTTTCTATATTAGACATGCCGTTCACACACCGGTGGATACTTTCGTTAAGAATAAGCTATTTATTGTGCGTTATTGGAAGAACACAAACACACAAATATAGGCACAGCCAAAGGCCGCCCCCTTAGCACCCATGAATACACTGAATCAAGCGAAACGTTTTGAGATTTCCACCACTCAAAACCCCACATTTTCGGCACACTTTGTACACCAGAAGCCTTTTCCGTCCAATCACACTTTTGTTTGTCCACACTTAGAACAATCCTGGCTGCGCCACTATAAACACATACATACCTCCCTACCACACACATGCAAACAAATGCACAGACATGCATACACAAAGATACACACACACATAGACACGCACACGCATGCGCGCGCGCGGGCGGGAACGTGTACAGACACACATGAAACTGACGTGACGTTTTGAGCATTAGCCAATCCATAGCATGCCGGCACGCACGGACATCTGGGCTCTGTGCCGCCGGCGTGAGAGCCTGACTCAGAGGCTGTGGGTGTCGGCGTGAGAGCCTGACTTAGAGACTGTGGGTGTCGGCGTGAGAGCCTGACTCAGAGGCTGCGGGTGTCGGCGTGAGAGCCTGATTCAGAGGCTGTGGGTGTCGGCATGAGAACCTGACTCAGAGGCTGTGGGTGTCGGCGTGAGAGCCTGGCTGTGGCTGTGGGTGTCGGCGTGAGAGCCTGACTCAGAGGCTGCGGGTGTCGGGGTGAGAGCCTGACGCAGAGGCTGTGGGTGTGGACGTGAAAGCCTGATTCAGATGTCTGATGATGGCTGTAGGTGTGGGTGCCCACCTTTGAACTGCTCGTAGGTCTGGCCGAAGATGGCCTCGGTGGTCGGCATCGGCGCCATCTCGTCAGCGGTCAGCGGCGGCGGCGTCATGGCGCGGACGTCGTCCTGCCGTCAGCCGGTCAGGTCAGGACAGATCAGAACAGATCAGACCAAGTCAGCGGTCAGCGGCGGCGGCGTCATGGCGCGGACATCGTCCTGCCGTCAGCCGGTCAGGTCAGGACAGATCAAGACAGATCAGACCAGATCAGACCAGATCAGACCAGATCAGACCAGATCAGACCAGATCAGACCAGATCAGACCAGATTAGACCAGATCAGACCAGATCAGACCAGATCAGACCAGATCAGACCAGATAAGACCAGATAAGACCAGATCAGACCAGATCTGACCAGATCAGACCAGATCAGACCAGATCAGACCAGATCAGACCAAGTCAGAGGTCAAGCGAGGCGTGGCAGGGCTGATGAGATCAATCAGCCAGATCAGATCACATCCAGCTGGATGAAATCAAGTCAGATTAGAGGTCAGCTTTAGTGAAACAACGTCAAGGCGAGCCGGTCCAGGTCAGTTCAGGTCAGCTGAGCACAGTCAAGTTCAGGATGGATCAGACAAAGACAGTCTAAGTCAGCCGAGAGCAGCCTAGATCAGACCAGGTCAAACCAGGTCTGGTCGTGTCATATAAAAAAAATCATGCCACATAAGCCTAGGCTAGCTAGGGCAAACTTGGATCATTCCAGGATGGCTTAGATGAGGTAAGATGCATTAGGGTTGATTCAGATTGTCTGTAGCTAGCTGATATTTTCATATAGGTCATTTGAGACTTCATGTCCAGGCAAATAAAACCCTCTATCCCTCGCCTGGGTGGGGGGGGGCAAAATCCGATTTACTGGCGTGAGATTCAAGAATATGGCCGGTGATCGAAATTGTGTAGACATAAAGACATAAAAGATTAGTGCAACTATGAGCCACAAGGGCCCTTCTTGGTTGCACTCTGTACACTGAACCAGTTGCACACCAAAACTGTTAATCAGCCCTCCCTGTAATCAGGGGTCAAAAAAGTCACCGATCTGCCGACGTCGTCGGAGACCACACACGCTAAGGTTAAGCTGATTTGAGAGACCAACAGCGAAGACTAACACACGCAAAACCCAAGAAATCAAGGACGTGCTTTTATGTTGCTTCCATTCGCCGGACCGTTATACTGTAAAAAGTGGCACCTCTTCTGGGCTCTGTCCGATCAAACTCCGCAGACTGCAGCCCATGAAGGCAGCCCTGTCGTAGGTGTGCTTCTAACATGAAAAAGCTGCCCTTCAAATACTAATTTAGCACATCTTAACAATCTAGCATATATTTTTAATATACCAGATTTATGGTACACAAAATACCAGATATCCACGGCGGACAACGCGGCCCGTCGGCCTTTCTCGGTGGTCGCAATGAGACCACCCGTGTTAAGTCAATGGGCTCAAAAAAAGGCGAGAATCACCGACAAATGGTCGCAGGCTGGTCGCCGCCCCGTGTCTTAGTAGGAACTAGCAACAGGAAATAGTCGGGAAAGGGCAGCTGAGCTGGGAAGGAAGAGATTTCGATTTTGAATGTGAGGAGGGAATCGCTGAAGTGGACATTTGTTGAACGAACAGAAGTGGTGGCCTAATTGTTAGTGAATGGGTATGGTCGGAGTGGAAACCTGTTTTTATCTAGCTTTGATGATTTCATCTATACATATATGTACCTGAAGGTGAGAAAAGCCTGTGCCATTACTGAAACTTAAATGGTTTGGTGCGTCCGTTCAACTTGGAACGAACCGTAGATAACCAGGCGATATGCATGCTGATTTTGGTGAACTTCAAGTCAAACTGTTGGGTTAAATTTTTACCCATTCAAATTCATTGAGATCACTTCTGGTATGAGGAATGATCCAAGAAAGAGGCATTACCTGTTGTCTGTTCCCTCCAGGCATTACATAAAATTTGGTGGATTGAGGGGGGGGGGCGGAAATAACCATCCACCCCAATTTGTAGGCCATATGAAAGAAAGATCAGCTATGCTTGACATGATATGAATGTTAGAAGTGATTCGCTGTCAATATTAGATCTTTAGATTGGTTAAAAAGAGAAATCTTAGTGTGACTGGTTTCTATTATAAATCATTTTCAAGCAATGAGTCCTTGATGCTTGTGTGCTTGATCATAATTTATAATATAAACTGGTCAAACTAAGTTTTATCTTTTTAACCAATCTAAAGAAATAATATTGCCAGTGAATCTATTCTAACATCTTTGTATCATGTCAAACATCCTGCCAACCATTCTCCACCTACTTTCCCACCTATGTTTCTGGAATTTGTGCCAGCCTTGCCCCCTCCATATCAAGCCAGGTAAAATTTGCAACTGAGCCTGCCTATCTCTGGTGCTGACAACAGTGTCTGGTGCATTGTTGCACTATCTCCCTGCCATGTTAGTAAATGGGGAAAAGCTGTCCATGCAGCATAAACTTCAATGTCAATTTGATGTAGCTGAAAGTTGTTTAAGTGAAAACATATTTGTGATAAGCAGTGGTGGATCTATATTAGGGCAAAATGGGCAATTGCCCCCTTCCCCCATTAAACTGCCAGATTTTTCTTTAAATCAATGTTCTTGGCACTTTCGTCTGTTTCTAACATTTGCCTCCCCAAAATTTGCCCTCACTAAACAGGCCCTGTAGATCCACCACTGGTGATCATCACATCCAAATGCAACATAATCTGTGTATAAATTTAATTTTTAAAAGTTTAAAAGTGACTCAGTTATGGAAGAGGGTGGTGTAGGGGATTGTATGGGGGTATCTGGACATGTTATGTTCCTTAACACCTACCTTTTGATGTTGCCCTCATCATGTTGAGTACATAGATAACAAAAACATTATGGTATTCAGAAATGATTGACTTGTTTCTACCAAAATATGAATGTCTGATTACATGGTTCTACTAATTCTTTGTGCACAGAGCATGCAAAGTTCACAGGCATGATTTTTGGCTTCAAAGAGCAGTTGGCTTAAGAAAACCATAGGGAAGTGATTTACTTTTTTTTGCAATTACACCAGCATATTTCAGTCACCACTAATAGCTTGTACTGCAATTGTTACAGTGAGGTATTCCTGCACAGCAACATTTTTATGTTCAGAATACAGCATATCACTACAAAATAATGATCTATTTTAAGGTTCCTCTTTATAAGTGGTTAGAGGATTTCAATTGAAAGGAACTGTTTGAATATGGATAGCTTGTTCATTTTCGTTTTCAGTAAACACAGTAGAATTGCTGGATCAGCCATACAAAAGCAGCAGTAGAGCTATTTGTTGCATGGTGCCTTAAGTGTTCAGAACCCCCCCCCTTCCTCCTCTACACTAATTTGATGAATTTTTAACCAGCTCTCCCATGTTATGCTTATTTCCCCATGTAAATGCATGAGTTATGCTCCACCTAGTGATTCCCCCAGACAAAAGTTTATGGACAGGTGTGTAAATGATCAGGGAAGAGTAGGCCAAATTAATGGTGACATTTAACATAGGGATGGTAAAAAAAGTTGGCTTAAATTGAATTTATGCCAGACAGTGGCCTATTATTATTTAAGCTGGCTTAAATTCACAACACTTCTAGGCCTCACAATTCTAAGGCTCTCAAACCATGGGTAGGGAAGAGTGAGGCAAAGCAGACCACCTAAGGTTTGACATCCTGTAAGTCTAAGATGAGATGTCATATGGAGGTATGACCAACTCTTTGATTGAACCCAATGCCTTGTTATCCTTTCTTTGAAGTGGAAATTTTATCTATATTTTATATAACAAAACTGAAATCCTTGCTCAATGAGAGCACCTCAATTTTTATATTTTCAAAGTTGTTGGGCAAAGTGGACCATTTCAATTGCAAGCCATTTGTGTTAAATGTAAATGTCAAGGGACATACTTTGTGACTTGTGCATGGTAGCTTGTCTTAGAAATAGGAGTTGCAAGCAATTTCAGCAAAGGAAGCTGCACTTTAGTGGCATAGGCATGTCCAGGGAGGTAGAAATTTACTATTTGATTCTCAATCTGAAATGTATCCCAAAATAACAATCTGGGACAAATGTAATATATTTCGTGGGTTGCTATGACCACCTATTGCACCCACAAAATGGAACTGGATCTGCCACTGCAAACAATGGGTTGCTTTCTAATGGGCAGTCCACTTTGCCCAAAAGTGAAGCTTGGGATCTGGGATTTGTCTTGGGGTTATTTTTGTAAAGTATAACTCCTAGCTACTGCAAGCTTGTATAGCACTGAAATTTTGATTTTAGGGAACATAGGTATTAGAGACAAAAATCGGTCTTACCTAGTTGTTAAGATTTACAAATTTCTCTGTATTGAAGAAATTGTATCCGAAAGTGGAAAAACAACATTTTTAAATCATGACACAAGATTAAAGCTTAAGACAAGATCTGAAATAGCCAAAAGCATGCACACTCCATGGGTCTTTCCACAAGGCAAATGAAATCTGGCTTGGTAAAAGTCTATGGCAGGGTAGAGGGTGGTCTGCCATGCCCCACTTTCCCATACATCATAGTAGCCAGAATAGCAAGAAAATATGAGTGAGTTTTGTGAGGACATACTGTGGATTGCTCTAAAAATCATTCAAATTTGCTTTAAGCTTTCCCCATTGGGGGTTTGTTCCAGCTATCCACCATTGACAGCTCAAGAATGATGTAGATTATTTGTTGATCATTTGTGTATAGTGAAGCATCACATGCTGACCCACATCCCAGTGCCCATAAATTGTACCAGTCCAGGATGGTGGTCAAAATGTTTGATAAATGTGACAACATACAAAGGAAAACAATTTATGCATCACAGTGTGGTGTTTTCAAATGTTGTATCCAAAGCTAAACCAAAATTTTAAAATTTGTCTCATATGTAATCATAAGAGGTCAAATGAGTGGCCTATGGAGGTTAAAATGCCAATGGTTACCATTTGTTTCCCACCCAAAAAGTCATGCATTTATTGACATTGTCCTGCCCTCCCCCTGCCTCTCCTGGAAGGTGTGGGCTCCAGTTTTCATTATTTGCTCCATCTTACATCTTGCATGAATTTATTCACATTGTACCCTAATTGTTACAGAATGAAGCAAACAAAGTTGGGATTTGGAATTACAGAAGAAGAATAGAGGGTTGATGATGGTGATGGTGATAAGCCAGCAAAAAAGAGGACAAGAAAGGTGTGCAAGTGTGGGTATGATGGGTGCACATGGGCAGGCTCTGAACAAAGCATTTATCAGCACACACAAAAAAGCAGCATGGTGATTGTGGGCCTAAGAAGACATATCCATCAGAGAGCCAGCTGGGGACAAGTGGCCAGTGGTCTAGCTGGATGAGGGGCAAAAATATGTGCCACTAATTGGCCAGAAATGAAAGTAATGATATTATATATAATCATAGGGGGAAAAGTGGCAAAATACAAAGGCTGCTTATTTCCCTATCTAAATAGGCTAGGCTTCTTTCCATATATAAATGAACGACTCCTAGTATTGATAGGGTTTGGATATATGTGGCACTGTTAGTCTTTTACAACCTAGCTACCAAGTTTAACTAGGCATAATGATTTTGGGATGGCTGTTCACAGAGGTGGATCCAGAAAGCCACCCAGGGGGACCCAGTTTGGGCTAGGTGGGCACATGCTGTGCTGGGGCCCCAGCTGATATGTCATTATAGGGGGGGGGAGTGATGTCTGATGGGACCATGCTGGTATGCAATCTTCCAATCATGGGGGGAATGTGATGTCTAGTTAGGCCACATGTATTCCATGTTTTGATCCTGGGATGGGGGAGGGAGCAGTGTGGTACATGCTGTCCGGAGATGTAAGTATTGATGTCCTTTGGGGTGAGGCAAAAGAGGGACTGGATCCCTCTTTTGCTTTTGGGGTGTCATGACCCAATTTGCCCTCCTGGATCCACTCCTGGCTGATCACATAACTCCAAATTGCACAATTTTATTCTTACTGTTCCTGATTGCAATAATCTGTGCTTCAAGCACGCCCATCTGGTGACACTGCTCACTGTGTAAGGGAGGAGGCTCCTCTGCCCACACCCTCATCAATTTTCAGTGATGGTGAGCAGACAGACCAGACAACCACAATTTCAGTGGATCTATTCAGTGCTGAATGCACATCTGCAGCAGTGCACAGATCCTCAGATATTTATAAATTGTCCAGATGTTTTCCAGTGCCTATTCACTCATCTGTTCTTTTCAAAATTTGTGGAACCCAATGCTGCTGAATATTGCAATAATGGCAGTTCTCCAGGAATTAATTTCACCTATTTCTGATGTTTCAAGATGATGGAGACATGCATATTACAAAACAAACTTTTTACCTTAAAGTTACATTTTATTGCCCACAGTAAACAGGACACTTCATTGCTGAAAAGTTTGTGGTGTTGCGTTTGTGAAAGTTTTTTGTTTAACTTTTATTTGTGATGTCCCTGTTGCCATGCAATATAACCCTCATAATGTGATGGCTAAATAACAAATTCCTGCAAATTATGGAAGTTTGCAACATATGTGGCACCACATAAAGTCATAAAGTCATAAAGTGTTAAGGCTTAATAAGGGCCACAAGGGCCCATCTGGGTCAAGCCTGTCTAGAAGATATTAGAAAGTACATGTTCACACCTATCAATTCCAAACCCATGCAATCCCTCCACCTGTGCCACCACAGCCAATCTCATCAGTATGACATCGCAAAGGAAGTTGCCAAATCCACTGCTAGGTACACCCCATATAGTACAACATAATACTAGCATAATGTTATACCCTATATAGCTAGTGAAAATACTCAATATCCCATGCATCACAAGTTAGAATTCAAAAACAACATTTTCCTGTCTAAAAAATTTATCCACCCTACTTTTAAAGACATTCAATGAGGGACTCCCCACTGCATCAGCAGGCAGCCTATTCCATTGGTCAACAACCCTTTGACTGAAGACCTGTTGTCGTTTAACTGTCCTGCACCTCATTTTGTCTAACCTGAATTGATGACCCCTATGGGATACTCTAAACTGCAGAGCATCATTCAAATTGACCTGATCTAGCCCTCTAACAATTTTGTACATTTCAATCATGTCTCCCCTTAATCTCCTATACTTGAGTGAGTACATATCTAATGCATTAAGCCTTTCTCCATATTCTAAGTTACTTAATCCACTGACGAGTCTAGTGGCTTTGCGCTGGACTCTTTCTAACATATCTATATCCTTTTCTAGGTAGGGGCTCCATGCTTGTACAGAGTACTCCAAGTGGGGCCGCACATATGCTAAGTACAGCTTTTTCATGACTTCCCTGCTCTTATATTTCACACTTCTATTAATGAGTCCCAGCATTCTGAGTGCCCTATTTCTAGCTGAGATACATTGTTTTTCTGCTTTAAGGTCTTTTGAGACCAACACACCTAAGTCCCTTTCCTCTTCAATAACATCCAGTTCCCTCCCTCCCATTTTATAACTGAATGTCTCGCCTGCAGACCCTATATGCATAACCTTACACTTATCATAGTTGAAAGTCATCTGCCATTGATCAGCCCACTCTTTTAGGTCGTCCAAATCTAGTTGAATATTACTAGATTGATCTCTGCTGTTAGCCACTCCTACCAGCTTGATGTCATCAGCAAATTTGAACACTCTATTCCTCAGCCCTACTTCAATGTTGTTCACAAAGATGATAAAGAGGAGGGGCCCTAGAACAGAGCCCTGTGGCACTCCACTCAGAACATCTTTCCAACCAGATTTACATCCATTCAATACTACCCTTTGTTTCCTTCCCTGCAACCATGCTTCAATCCAATGTAGAACTTTTCCTACAATCCCATGTTGTTGTAATTGATGAATTAACCTTCCATGTGGAACTTTATCAAAAGCTTTGCTAAAGTCCAAGTACACAACATCCACCCTGCTTTCATTGTCTACTTCTTTGGTAACATACTCAATGAACTCCAATAGGTTAGTTAAACAAGACCTTTGAGATCGAAATCCATGTTGAGTATCCCTTAAAAGGTTGTGCCTATCAAGATGAATCTGAACATTCTGTTTAACCAGCTTTTCTAGTACTTTGCAAACTAATGAGGTCAAACTGACTGGCCTGTAGTTTCCTACACTCTTCCTATTTCCCTTTTTGAAAATTGGTACTACACTTGCATTTCTCCAATCTTCAGGTACTTCTGAATACTCCATAGATCGCCTAAAAATGATACCTAGGGGAGTTGCTAAAGCTTTAGCACACTCTACTAAGATCCTAGCATATATTTCATCTGGTCCGGAAGCTTTATTAGGTTTTATATTCTGCAACTGCTTCTCTACGGCTTCTGTAGTTATTGTAAGATCCTCCAGCATATCACCTGCCATGGCATGGCCTACAAATGTTCCTATTGTACCAGAATTATCTTTAGTGAAGACTGATGAGAATTGCTTGCTTAGGGATTCCACAATGTCGCAATCATCAACCACTATTTCCCCATCTACCTCCAGTGGTCCTACACTACACTTTTTAGCCTTAAATTTATAGAAGCTAAAGAATCTCTTAGCATTACCTGCTGAACATTCTCGAGCAAAGTTGATTTCAGCAAGTCTTTTAGATGCTCTAACACACCTCCTAACTTTATTTCTAGCTATTCTATATGATTCTAGGTTTAACCCAGAGTTAGTATCTTTTAGTTTCTTGAATGCTTGTTTCTTTGAGTCCAGTAATTGCTTAACTTCCCTAGTCAGCCACGAAGGGTGCTTAACCCTGTTTGATCTAATTTGCCTACTGGGAATGAACCTATCCTGACCCTGAAATAGCTTATCTTTTATCATTGTCCACATTTCATAAGCATCTAAGCCATTCAATATGACTTCCCAATTAATTTCACTTAGGAAGCTCCTGAACTCACTGTAATTCCCTTTTGTAAAATTCGGAATCAATGTTCTGTTGGTTGCTACCCTTCCAACATATAATGAGAAGCGTATAATGTTGTGATCACTATTACCAAAGGTCTCTCCTACGTTAACATTTTGCACAAAATTGTCCTCATTAGTAAGCACTAGATCTAATATTTTATTTTCCCTTGTAGGCTCGTGTATCATTTGAAAGAAGAAATTGTCCTCAAAACAAGCCATGAAACATCTTTCTGATTTGCTTACACCTATTGTTTTGTTTCCCAATCCTGCTATGTTGAAATCCCCCAACAAAATAGTTCTCTCCTGTACTCTCCTACTTATCTCTTCCTGCATCAGCCTGTCAGTGTTTTCATTCTGGTCTGGAGGTCTATAGAATGCCCCAATCCTAAATTTTGTTCCATTCTTCAGAATTATATCTAACCACAAAGATTCTACTCCTGCACTATGTACTCCATCCTCTATGGAATGACATTTCATTACTTGCCTAACATACAAGAGAATGCCACCTC
The DNA here is from genome assembly GCA_034440575.1 of Imbricaverruca yamaguchii. Classification (NCBI taxonomy): domain Eukaryota; kingdom Metazoa; phylum Arthropoda; class Thecostraca; family Neoverrucidae; genus Imbricaverruca; species Imbricaverruca yamaguchii. The sequence continues at coordinate 705,796 of JAOTOL010001585.1, forward strand.
CTATCCTTGCCTCTCTTTGATAGGCATGCATGTTGTAGCCTGTCAATTCAAATTCTTGCAAGTTGTCTCCAAACATGCTTTCGTTAACCCATGCTTCTGTTATGCACACCAAATCTAGCTGTTCAGACAACATATATGCATGCAGTTCCCCAATTTTGTTCCTAACACTTCTGGCATTGACATAAAAACATGATAAATTATTCCTTCCATTGCTTGCTATGCTTCTCTCTTTATCAGCTACATCCCCCCATGTCCTGCCTAGTTTCCCTGTTTCCTGTTGAGAGCCTCCTCATACCTATTGCTGAGCAATTCCACTCCTCTCTTGCTCAGATGTAATCCATCTAAAGCAAACATCTCCGTCCTCCCCCAAAACTCCCCCCACAAATCCAAGAACTGCACCCCAAGCTCCTTACAAATCTTGGCCACCCTGGTATTGAGCCCAATGGCCCTCGAATACCACTCCATGCTTGCATGGACCATAGGGAGGATAGATGTCACCACTCCTCTTTTCCTACTTCCTGCTAAACTACCTATCAAAGCCCTATAGGCTTTCATTGTTTCCTCTGTATTATTTTTTCCTACATCGTTCACTCCAACCTGCACAATTACCGTTGCACCCTCTCCACTTCCCATCATTACTCCCTCCAGCCTATCCCTAACATCTTTCACCTGCGCTCCCGGGTAGCAAACACGCATCCGTCTGCTGGGGTTCTTACTACAAAATGTTCGATCCATGTACCGAACCCTGGAATCCCCTACGACTAAAACCTCTCTCTCTCCATCTCTATCTTCAGCCATCTGGTCATCCCCACCTCCGTCCCTCTCATCATTACCTTCCCTCTCCTCCAGTGCCTCAAACCTATTTTTAATTGGGACGCCCATGTCCACCTTCCTTAGCGCCAGTCGGGTGCTATGGCGCCTTGCCACCTTCCAACTGCCACCATCCCGGACCAAGCCATCCGAACTCCCATCAGTCCTCCGCTCGGGCACCCGAGTTGCCTGGCTGGCACCTCCCATGATGGGTCCCGCCACCAAACACTTCAAGCGCTCCACCTCCCCCGTTAACATATCTAACCTCTTACTCAAGTCCCCAATGATTCCCACACACTTACAATTCCCACAGTCTCCTTCCATTTTTGTTGTTGTTTTTTTTTTTTCTTTCTACTCTTAGTACTAAGTCTAGGTACTGTAAGCTTGTAAGCCTACAAGTATCTACTGTAATATATCTACAGTAATACAGTAATATAGCCTATAAGTATCTACAATACACTATAATCCCGTATAATTACACTAGATATGAAGATACCTACTCTAATTTATGCCCACCATTTTAGTCCTAAAATCTATCTTAAACTTACACACCAATTTGACACAAACTTATTCACTACAGAAGCCTACACTATAGAATTATACACTCTAGATGTCTAATCTAATTGTCTTCCACACAAGTAGACAACTATATAAATATCCCTTTGATATCACTTATGGCTAGACAGAAAAATGAACAGTCACAGCACTTATGAATACCCCCAACTTACTACTAATTAAACTATCTTAAACTTAAACTTAAACTACTTAAACTACTACAGAAATCGAAGAGTCGAGAACACGCCGAAGCCACGAGGCCTCCCTTTTGGCGCACAAGATGGCGTCCTGCGGCGTCGCTAGGTTAATATAGTATAGTTTGCGTGCTACGAAAATGCTTATAAGATAAAACCTAATGAAATATAATAAGAGAAGTAATTGCTAAACACCTATCCACAGCTTAGACTAGAGTACTGCCCTGTTCTTCTACCACATACTTCTTATCTGCAATAGTCAGCTAATCGTGTTCTGTCCCTTTGGTGTGCATTTCACCCTGTGGCCCAATGGTTGGGTTTGGTTATGTAACCCAAATTGACAAAAAAGTGTGACCCAACTTGGTGTATAAGGTGTTGATCAATTTCAGGGCAACTTATTTTGTTATGGTTCCGTGGTTGAATAATGCTGCACAATTTGTGGGTCCCAAGCTTTTTGTTTAGCGTTGATATGGCCTACAACACATAACTTAGCACAACCCATAATACCGTCAAAAAGGTGCATTTCCACCATTATTGATTGCCAATTGTGTTTGACTTCACCATAATACTTTGCGATGGAATTTTCCACACAGTAATTCACATGTTATAAAACTAAATGCTTACCCCTTGACCTCTTTATTATTGTGCAGGCGTGAAGCACTCAGGATGGCTTTCTTCACCTGGGGGAAAATGGTGCATTGCCCAGTTGAATGGCAACATGCACCAATGACAATGTTCTACATATACGTATATATCCAGGTATGTTATTAATAGTTATTCAGAGCCAGCTGCTGCTGGAGCTGCGGCGTTCCATCGGCGGGGGAGGTGCGCCTGTGGCGTCACCTCCTGTTGCCTCCTGCCGTTGTGGTTCTGCACTGATCGTGCGGGTACAGGGTGTGAATCTCGCAGAACTGTCGCTGAAGTTCTCGCACAGCCGCGCCGCTTGCCTGAGCGCCGGTCAGCTGTAGCAGACGCCCTGGTACCCTGCAACCGCGCCTCAATGTTGTTCATCTTCGCTGATGTCGCCGTTATCTCCTGCGACTCATCTGTGCTACGTGCAACAGTTTTGTTTTGCATCTCCCGCCACTGGCGCTGCGCGCGGGCTGGGCGCGGCTCCGCCGGTGGTGGGCTAACTGCCCCTGGTGGCAGTTAGCCCACCAGGGGCAGTTAGCGGTTTGTTCACAAACCGCTGTCTAAACGTTCGTCGTGGTTGTGTGATACACTATCTAACCAAGCCTTTCTCTACTGGATCTGTGTACATGGGATTCACGGCAAAGGATAAATCAGCATTTGAATATATTTGAAGAGACTTCCAAAGATATATAATTAGTGTTGCCCTTGCGCGTGCTCGGACAGAGGTGTTCTAGACTTGCAACACACTCAGTTTCTTGGAATTGGTTATGATCGTATGAATGTGTGAAAATATCGAGTGGATATTTCATGTTAGTAAAACGCACCTGGGAAATCGCTTATGTCTCACCGCAATTGTGCACAACGCACATTCTCAGGAACTGCCCACAGTTTTATGATTTTGAATATGATGCCAAATTGTTTATTTGTGGCGGCTCATTTTTCGTTTCTCACCACTTTAAAAATCATAGTTTAGCCCATAGTTTTGCTCCCAAGAAAAAAAAAAACATCTCGCGCGCTTATTGTGAGAATACACACCCTTGACCGTAACTGTTGCCATCAGGCAAAATAAAACGCACAATAAGTTTACCACAATTGAAATCCGCATGTTAGATATTGCTGAAGCTCGACCAGTGCAAAATTTGTTTATGTGAATTGATTCAGCCATTGGCCAATAAACATCCAGTCCGTATTTTTATCTTTCATGTATGGAGGGGCAAAAAGGCAACTTGTTATAACTGGGGTGGCGAGTCATGTGCACAATATTTTGTTTAACGTGCACAACAATAAACTGGAGCCAGAATGACTGATCGTATTTAGCTGGGCACGACATTTCATATACGACAATAAACTGGAGCCAGAATGACCGAACGGGTTCAGTTGGGCACGACATTCCATATACAACAATAAACTGGAGCCAGAATGACCAAGCGGATTTAGCTGGGCACAACATTCCATATGTTGCTAGTTTTTGTTACAGTCGATAAGATGGGGCCTGGCGAAGGCTCTTTGTCATAATCAATTTAACGTGTTTTTTTTTAACTGCTTATGTGCCCGGTATATTGATCGGAATCAATGCATGGTTTATCTTTCGTGTGTACGAAAGATAAAGATGTTTCATGGTTGCAGGACAACCAAAGAGCAGCAACGAATTTGTATTAGAAGGCAAAGTACCACATGCTAATATTGCTCATTTACCTCCTAGTACGCTTTTTGGGTAGGAGACCACGCACGATTGCTTCGGTTCGGTCGGCGACCAACTTGATGGTTTTTTTACCCCTGCCTGTAATACTGAAAAGCAAGCCCTATATTCTTATAATGATTGTCTATGCTGTTTTTAAAGATGTTCAATGTGCTGCTACTGACGATGTTTTCTGGCAGCTGGTAGCAGTGTAAAATTATCCGTGGTTGCGATTCCAAAAAGACGTCCCTGTTTGCTATATGCGTCGCATATTTTAGTGGCATAATTTAGCTGTAAGCATGAAGTACCAGTGCTGGTGACAGCCGAGCCTATGTCAAGCTGGAATGGGCAATCACGGCCTTGAAATCGATGCTCTTTAGCCAAAAAAAGTAATAAAGGTTATGACATATTTGTATGTACATATATGCATACATATATATATATATATATATATATATATATATATATATATATATATATATATATATATATATATACATGTGTGTGTGTGTGTGTGTGTGTGTGCAAGTACACAGGTTTGCCTAGCACTGCACGGACGACAACTATGCGCCACCGCAGCCCACTAACCGTCTGCTCCGTCTTTGCCACCTCCGAGTCGGTGACACCCTGCATCAGCATGGCGTTCAGGTCGTCATCGTCGGCACTGACTCCGGCGTCGATCTCGACGTTCACGTCGTCACCCCAGATCTGCTTGGCCTGCGAACGAATGGTTGTCATCTGGTGTGATAGTGACCGACCAACAGTTGGGGTTGTGACTGGGGCCGGGGCTGGGGCCGGGGCTGGAGCCGGGGCTGGAGCCGGGGCTGGGGCTGGGGCTGGGGCTGGGCCGTAACTGGAGCCAGGGGTGAGGCTGGGGAAAGGGCTGGGACTGGGGCAAGGGTTGGGGCTGGGGCTGGAGACGAGGCTCGGACCGGGGCTGGGGCTGGGACTGGGGCCGGGGCTGTGGCTGGAGTTGGGGCTGGGTCTGGAGAGACGCCGAGGCGGCCATCGGCCACTCTCTGACGGGCCGGAAGACCAGGTGAGTGGTGTCTCGTCAGTTGCGCCCCAGCCGCACGTGCTCTGCCCAACCAGTCGGAAGTTCTCAGTGCTCGTGGAAAAGTCTGCGTTCGCCTGCTGAAGTGTACTGATTCACTGCCTGAGACATATCGCTTCAATCACATTCACTTAGCCACAGCGAAAGTGATGTTCGCCCGAAAAAAAAAATGAGGAAGCGCGGGACGATTAACAACAGGGGCGTCGCGATGTTCGATGAATTGGAATAGGTAACGTAATGATTGGCGCCGAATTCCAATAAGAACATAAGCAAGGTTAATGTTCGTGTCTGTACAATTCGGGAACGAAAGTGGCTCATGGACGTTTCCCTGTACTGTGTCAATGTCTGTACGTAAATGCGTGCTTGTTTGCGGTTGTAGAAGAACAGAAATATATCAGTACATCAAAGTATACTTTGATTTTGAGCGTCACAGTGGAAGTTGATCTTGGCAAGCAATGTAAGCGTCGAAAATTGGAGTCGTAAATAGTTGCAATACGGTAGATCGAGGCAAGCTTTTTATTCCCAACCAGATTCGGGTTACCTTCAAATTTTCGATGACAAGAAAACCGTTTCCTTATTCTGACATTTTTGTCACCTTGATTGCTAATTTCGTCATAGGATTGAAGATGTTCAGTGATAAAATCAGCAATATTGTGTATTATATGCGAACTACAACCTTATGCCGAGCATTACATCTATGAATATACCAGAATAATTAATCACAATAAATTAATATCCTTCACCCACTGGGCTTCTCCGGTTTCAACCAGAAATGCATGTTGAACCGAAGAAGTTGGAACTGATGTAGGAAGCCCAATCGGAGAAGTGCATTCATTCTATTCAGATTGACCCTCTTGATATATTCTCTGAAGTAATTCTGAGTTATTTTGTTTCAGAATGTGGCAGGGTTGGCATCACCAGATAATGTCAGGATGTGGAGATGTAGTCCCAGATGTGGCAGGGGTGGCATCACCAGGTAATATGTCAGGATGTGGAGATATAGTCCCAGATGTGGCATGGACGGCATCACCAGGTAATATGTCAGGATGTGGAGATGTAGTCCCAGACGTGGCAGGGGTGGCATCGCTACGTAGTATGTTACGGCGAGGGAATGTAGTCTCAGATGCTATGTATCCAGACGATGTTTAGACTGCGCTTAGACATTAGGAATCAGCCGACATCGCTGGCGGCGTCGGTCCGACATCACGGGTGGTGTCGGTCCGACAGCGTGGACAATGTCGGCCCGATATCATGTGTAATGTCGGTCCGACAGCACGGACGGTGTCGGTCCGACATCACGTGTGGTGTCGGTCCGGCAGGATGGACGGTGTCGGTTCGACATCACAGGTGGTGTCGGTCCGACAGCACAGACGATGTCTGCCCGACATCACTGGTGGTGCGGTTCAACAGAACGGACGGTGTCGGTCCGACAGGACGGACGGTGTCGGTCCGACAACACGGACGATATCGGTCCGACACCACAGGTGGTGTTGGTCCAGCAGCACGGACGATGTCGGTCCGACATTACTGGTGGTGTCCGTTCGACATAACGGTTGGTGTCGGTCCGACATAACTGGTGGTGTCAGTCCGGCAGCGTAGGCGAAATCGATTTGTCTAGCCTGTCGATGAATGCCGGGCCGATGATTGGATCGGCACTGACAGTTGGCCCACTCGCTGCGTCATGCAGATAATGGGGACCCGGTGGACCTAGCACGTCGTCATTGGCCGCAATTGGCTGGCTATTCCGGGGGTTTTTCCCAGCGGCAGATTCTGTCATCACTATTCGCCAGGAGTGACTAAGTGTATTTTTGACAGAGCCACTACATGACAGGGCCAGTATAGGACTGAGCCACTATATGATAGGGCAACTGTATGATAGGGCCACTGTCAAGGTAACTGGATGACATGACCACTGCATGACACGGTCACTAACAGGGCCACTGTATGACAGCGACGCTGCCCAACAGAGCCAGTGACAGGGCAATTATATGACATGGCCACTGTCTAACATTGCTACTGCCTGACAGCGCCGTCTCAGGTAGTTCATGGTTGATTTGCAAACAAATCGTTCGTTCCAAAATGTCTTCTAGATTTAGCATGACATTTCCAAATGTCTTCTAGGTTAAGCTGGTTCCTGAACACTCAGAGTAATCATAGCTAATACCGTATTATCTTCCCATTGGTATAATCCTTTATTAAACAAGAAGAAATCCGTGGTTTCTGTTTCGCGGAACGCAAACCGTGGATGCAGGATCCGCTCGCTTCGCCGAGCGAAACCAAATATTTACCAGAGGAAAAGAGGCAGCGAAGTCAGTGGTAAACAACGCACAGCGAGAGGTTCTCGTAAAAATTACGTCGGCTAGTTCAGAGCGCTTGGAAGGTGGCATTGGCCCGAATGGGCCGTCGGAGTGTGAGTCGAAGACAGCCAACGTTACCTTCAGCTTGATGAGGTTGATTCTCTCCTCCCGTAGGGCGACTGACGTCTCCTTGACCCGCTTGTTGACCTGAGCCAGGTCCTGCATGATTGTTGTCGATAAGACCTGTGGCGGAGGTTGGCTGTCAGCTCAGCTGTTGGCTGTCAGCTGTGATATGGACGACACGCATGCCCTGTCGCTCAGCTCTGTTCTTCCAAGCTCAGGCTTTCATCCCAGCCGATAATTTCAGTCGGCCAGCGCTGAACTCCTGGCTTCTACTAAGGATCGTGTCCTTGAAGCTCTCACTTCATAACCAGAAAGGCGTAATCACTATCGTCTTCGTTGATAACTGCGTCGGTGCTGATAATCAGATTTAACTGGAAAAGTTCATCAAATTATGGCAGTCAAAAGTCGAGGGAAGTGTGCTGCTTCGGTCGTAATCAGAGCCAGACTGCCAAGTTTGCCACTTGTCTGCGAACATAAAGAGCAAATATTGATTGATATTGAGACTGAGATGGCACAAGTCAATCAATTTAAGTCAGTCAAAGTACAAAGGAAAGGCGTCATTTTGATAGTGATGGCAGTTAGAATCCCCAAAAGTCAAACAGTTTGCCACTTGTCTGCGCGCATAAATATCGCACAGCACTATCAGTGTAAAGAATACATGAATGATTGGACGTAGACACAATGGTCGATCTAACGATCAACATCTAACCCACACCATCTCGTGGGTTTGTTGCTATCCGCCCCCTAAGGTTTTCCGGGTATAGTGAAAGAACGGCGAGGGGCAGCGCACAAAAATTTGGCATACCTTTTCCCATATAAATTTAGCATGCTGTGACAAAATTTTGAGGTCAGGTCGTATAGGGTCAACAAGTTAGTCTAGGTCAAATGTGGTCACCTCCAGAAAAGTTCAACCAGTCGTCACCATTTAACGGAGAAAGATATTTTAATGAAACCTTCAGCATTTGCTTATCTTCAGGGACGAAATAAAACGCTCCAATGATCTGTCATTTTTCCATTTTTGATTACTTAGTAGTTTTGCCTATTTGCCCACCAGAGCTAAAATCGAAGATTCTGTCTAAAACAAACATGTTCTTTATGACAGCAAGTTCAGTTTGAACAACGCTTTTCGGTCCATTCTACCCATTAGACAAATTAAATTGAAAAATTGAAAACTAAAAATTTTGAAAATTAAAAAAAAAACATATTTTGATCTTGTGATGGGCATAACTTGTAGGGCACTGGTCAATTTCGCTTTCCTTTTCTGATTCAAAATTATTTTGTCTTCATGTCTCCCCCAAAATGAACTCCCGAGAACCAAAGCATGATGCAAGTTGTGAAAACTTAGGCCCCCTAATGACATCATTTTGGGGGGATGGGGTCGTGTCTAGCCATACTCGTCGAGCGCTTTTCGATGACACCTCTTTCATTCTCATTCGACACTTAGTTTGGAGATTAGAGGGGGTTCCTATCAACCCTATTCCGAGACATATAGTGAGGATATGACCGGAAAGACGGGGAGGGTTAAGCAGAACATCGACGGATATAACCACCACAATGCAGTACAACCTACAGTAAAAATACAGCAAACCAGAGTACAATCAATGGAATCAATAGAATCAAAGTAAAGTCTGTGCAAATCAGAGTAGAATAAATGGAGACCATCTCAGACGTCATCTCATGTCGTCGTGGGTCTTAGTAATTCACTCGATTTTGTGTACCCGACCGAGCACTTATTGTGGTTGAGATATTTTTCCGGTTAATTTTTGGTGGGCAGAAAACCTAGAACTACTCACGTGATGTGTCGATAGAGTATCTATGCCCGTATTGCGCACACGTAACTGCTTCAAATACTCACACAATGAACATTTGTAGGAAATAAAACACAACTCTGAAAAACTTATATCAGTCCTTCTCCGTTTCCGTCTTTCCGGTCACATCCTCACACCCATTTCGGGAGGGGATGTTACAACCCCTTCTAATCTCCAAAATAAGCGTCGCACGAAAACGAAAGGGGTGTTATTGGGAAGCGCTCGACGAGTAGTGCCAAGCACCACCCCGAAAACTGACGTCACAATGGTGCCTAGGTTTTCACGACGTACATCTTGTTTTTGGCTCTGAGTCTATTTTGTGGAGATTTGAGAAAATTCAGTTGGAATCCGAAAAGGAAGACAAAACTGACCATGGCTCTGAAATCTTGCTCACCCCCATTTTTCTTAAGTTCAAAATCTTGAGTTATAGATCTTCTTCAATTTATTTTCTTTTTTAATCTGTAGAGCGGACCGAAAAACGTTCGATGTCAGCTTCCTCCGATAAAAATGCTTACTTAAGTCAAGCTTCGATTTGAGTTCTAATGGGCGAAAATGCAAAACTAATAAGTATCTTTTTTAACAATAATACAAAAAATATCTGATGCGTTTTGTTTCGTCACTAAAGCTCAGCAAACGCCGAAAGTGTTATGAAAATATTTTCATCCGCTAAAGCGTGAAGATTGGTCGAACTTTTCTGCAGGTGACCTATTGACCTTGACTAACTCGTTGACCCTAGATGACCTGACCTCAAAATTTTGACGCAACATGCCAAATTGATGTGAAAAGGGTATGTCGACGCCGTTCTTTCCCTATCCGCAGAAATCATTCGGGGAGGGGGCACCTATGAACCCCGAGACGGCGCGGGTTAATTGGCAACCACATGCGAAGCAGAATGTGCGCCATCGCGTAGTGCAGCACTAGCCATTTGCTTCCTGATCTGGAAGAAATGGGTCCAGAATTGCTTTGCGGAGATTGCTAAATCACGACAAACAGTAAGTAGGAGGCTGACCTAGTTTTGGGTCATGGCGGTGTATAGCACACAGGCCCACCCGATGAACGACTCTCGCACTGGATCCTGTGTTCACACAAGTGCCCGTACCTCATGCAGCAGTGCATGCATTGTACATCGTCACCGCAACTGCCAGACGGCGGCTCGTTTCGGTTTGGAATACTCGAAATTTGTATGCCTTTTCTGCACTTTGTAGGTACGTTTCTTTTTAGCTGTGCTTCTTACCCAGCCTTCCATACTCAGTGGCGGATCCAGAGAGGTGTTCTGTTTTATAATGCAAATAGTACTTAGCACTACAATGTTTACTTTTCGAATGTCTCTTAACACGCGCCCTGGAGGAGGGGGGTGGCGAAATCCGCCCACCCCTCCAGTTTTTCGTAGATAACTCCAGATTTTACCGGCCAATATACACCATTGTTTGTGCACCTGCTTATAAATGACCGGTGCGTTGTTTAAAGTAAGAACAATCAAAATCGACCGAAAATTATTCGAGTTAGGGGTCGCTAAAGTCAAATATTTTATCAGCGCCGGATCACAAATATCGGCGCTGATGCGCTTCCCGTATATCGGCAAAAAGGAAGTGTTCTTCGCAAAACTAGCGACTTGTTTGGTGTACATTGTTATGGTATATTGTTTCAAAGTCATGTCAGGTCACCGAGGTCAAGTCAAGTCAAGTTTATGACAGGTTAACACACGCCCTGGAGGGAGTGGTGAAATCCGCCCACCCGCCCGATTTTTCGTAGATAACTCCATCTTGTCCCGGTCGATACACGCCATTTTTTGCGTACCTACTTGGAAATGACCATCGCATTGTTTGAAGTAAAAAAAAAAAAATCGGCCGAAAACTGTTCAGGTTAGGGGCCGTTAAAGCAAAAGCATTTCGCAGTGACAGACCACAAAAATCGGCGCTGATGCGCTTCCCGTAAATTGGCAAAAGGGAGCTGTTTTTGTTTGATGCATTTTGTCATGCTATATAATTTAAAAGTCATGTTAAGTCGCCGAGGTCAAGTCAGGTCAAGTTCATGACAGGCTAATGGAACCAAACTTGGCCAACTGGAATGTTGTCATAAATGCAAATGACTGTCATGCGATTGATGTCACTTTACATGTTACTCCCTATACATGCTGAAATCTACTGTGTGTCATTGTGTGCCCAAGCGTTCCCATACTTTATTCATGTATTTTACTCCTTTCTTTGCGAAGCCGATTGTGCCGAGCCGTCCAACGGAGCATTCGGGTTGGCAGCCCGGTTCCGGTAACTTGAGCAGGTAATGGCCCAATAAAGTGCTTCTATATAGGTGGTATGAGGTCAAATGACGGATCTGGCATATGTATTGCATCATTAGTAATGTCCAAAACATCATTAATGCCAATTTTGAAGCATTTAAACACAATCACAGCGATCCATAACAATGACAAGCCAAGCCACGCAAAACCTTTTTTCGTGCTATTTTGACCCCATTTGACCTTGAAGATATTGACCTAAGGTCATGAAACTTGCGCACAATATAGTTCACTATCGTGCCCACCACCTTGCAAATTTTGTTGCTCTAGCCTTAATCGGAGCAGAGATCTTAGGGGGCGGAATGCGCCCCCCCCCCCTCCAGTGCGCGTAATTTTCAGAGGCTATCCAGGGCGCATGTTAATGGCTACGTTTATATCGAGTATGCTCCCTAACGGCTCTAGGAGTTTTCCCTACCCTCCTCTTACGCGAACATGTTATTTTATATACACCACTGATATTTCCACTTTAGCTTCCGCCCATGAAACGCTAAAAAAAAGCACCAAACAGGAGCATTGTGAAGAAAGGGAGTTGATTAGATTTGGTTATTACATTCTCCAGTCGTCCAAGATAACTGATGGCCTAATGGTTGCATAATTATATTTATCATTATAATTCGGTATTATAACTCCGTTAGGTCATTCGTTCCATCTCAATATTTATCGGATATTAAATGATCGCCATTATGTGATGGAATATTATAGGAAAATTGTAATCTTAAAGTTAAGGTGTTCTGATATAATTCAACTTTTTCTAACTCACAACACAATGTGAAAGATAATTGATTTTTTCTTCCGTGTGAGGGTTTTCCACAATTTTCCCTGTCAAATAAAGGCCGTCAGTTCATACTTCAAGGAAGCACACACATACACACACATACATCCACACGCATGCACGCACATGCACACATACACACCCACACACACACACACACATACACACACACAGGCACGCACACACAGACACAATACACAAGAAATCAGTGTGTGATGAATTCAAGTTGTCTTATGCACTAATTACTGATAATTACGCTCTTCGCTGTCGGACGAACGACTGAAAAGCATCATCACCATCTTCAGCATCATTACCATCATCAGCATCATCACCATCATCAGCATCATCACCATCATCAGCATCATCAGCATCATCAGCATCATCAGCATCATCCAATGAAGGCAATCAGTGGCTCATCATTGAACCAGTAACTTATACAAATCATCGATGTGCTTTCGGTGCAATGGGCGTTGCCCTGCATGTTCTCTTCACGAGACGACACGTGATCGGCCCGCCCACCACCCGCCGGAGACCATGTACACGTGTCTGTCGCTCGTGGGCAGCTATCACACCCGAGCTGCCATCGCGCCGCTCTGATGCATGCGCCGTTATCGTCGCCGCCGCTGAAACTGCCGGCCGGCCGCGACAATGGCCGGCCGCTCAGAATGCATAGGCTGTGAATGGTCGCGCGCCGACCGGACCATAGAAGTCGTCACTTCGGATATCAAACCGCCGCTAATGTACATACCCCCGACACACATACGAACGCCAACGTGCATACATACATACATGCACATACACACACACACACATATGTGCACACATATCCACACATCCGCACACCTTCACACACCCACCCCCACACACACCTACACCCCGAATCACACACACTCATTCACACACACACACACACCCCTACACACAGACACGCATACACATATACCCATACACATACACATGCACACACACACACACACACACACACACACACACACACACACACACACACACACACACACACACATGACGCCCGGTGTGTTGGTGCGTGGCCGTGCTGTGTGGTGGCCGCTGGTGTTGGCCGACGTCCGGTGTGTTGGTGCGTGGCCGGGCTGTGGTGGCCGCTGGTGTTGGCCGACGCCCGGTGTGTTGGTGCGTGGCCGTGCTGTGTGGTGGCCGCTGGTGTTGGCCGACGTCCGGTGTGTTGGTGCGTGGCCGGGCTGTGGTGGCCGCTGGTGTTGGCCGACGTCCGGTGTGTTGGCTGTGGTGGCCGCTGGTGTTGGCCGACGCCCGGTGTGGTAATGCGTGGCCGTGCTGTGGTGGCCGCTGGTGTTGGCCGACGTCCGGTGTGTTGGTGCGTGGCCGGGCTGTGGTGGCCGCTGGTGTTGGCCGACGCCCGGTGTGCTGGTGCGTGGCCGGGCTGTGTCGATAGTCTGCCTAAAGCCGGCAAACCAGCCGTGCCCACCTGCCCAACTATAGCCCCCCTCACACACACACATGCTCGCTCCCCGTTACAATTTTGCCGCCGCCTGCAATCGATTTCCATACGGAGGTTAGTGCAGTGGTGTGCTAACCTAGCGACAGGCAACACGCGCGTAATGAAATGTACTACAGCCTGTGAAGTCTATCAATTGTATAAATGGTCTTGTTTGGCATTAGTGGATGCGATCGAGTTCTGCCAGGGTTTGCATGCACCTTCGCCACTTTACTGATTGTATCGGACTGACAATTGCGCCAGCAAGCAGTTAATGCAAGCAATTAATGAAAGCGCACTCGCTGAATTAGCCAGAAAACATTATTCAAGTTATTGAGAAACTCTTCTAAGAGCAGTTTGCATTATCTGCCAGTGTCCGTGGAGCAGAACATCCCTGTCGATATCCGCGGACCGGAGTCATCCCATTTCAGCTTCCGTGGAACAGAATCATCGCCTGTCAGCATCAGTGGAACAAAAGCATCCTTTGTCAGCATACGTAAAATATAACACACATGCGATGAATTGGTATGTCGCTCAAGCTACGGTTCATTCTTCTGAAACCAAAACATTCACCTGATGCCAACTCACGTGATGATTATATCTACACTGGGCCTCATTAACATGAATGCATCCGTTCCCGCAGTGATAGTGGCAGGAATTCGTCCAAGATAATTTAAGTATTGGGGGATGGGGAGCATGTCCATTGGCGACTGCGGGGGCATCGTCGCTGCCCAGCCAAATTCTGACCCTGCAGCAATGCTAAAGTAAGTGGAAACGTCTTCTGATTGTGAGAACGGGGAGGGACAGGAGCCGTAACTGAGGGAGTTTTACACTCACTCTCAGTTAACATGTTAGTCGAGTTCCTGGATAGTGGTCAGATGTGCTAAGCAATTTGTTATTTGCTGTTCGATGCCATGGAGATAGCTCATCTGAACATAGCATATACAAAGCATCGCTTGGCGGATAGTTTCCACATTTAGAACAAAGTGTTGGGGCTCCAAGCCTTCGGGATTCAGTCCTGAGATATAATTCTGAGGTAGAATCTCAAATGGTTCTCGATAACTTTCAACTTTCTCCATTATGCTGTGGACAAAAACAATGCAATCCAGCGGAATTGGTGGTCATCCAGCGAAGGTGGTAGTCATCCAGCGGAGGTCATCCAGCGGAGGTCATCCAGCAGAGGTGGTTGTCATCCAGTAGAGGTCATCCAATGGAGGTCATCCAGTGGAGGTCATCCAGTGGAGGTCATCCAGTGGTCATCCAGCGAAGGTGATGGCTATCCAATGGAGGTCCTCCAGTGGAGGTCATCCAGCGGAAGTGGTGGTCATCCAGCGGATGTGGTGATCATCCAGCGGAGGCGGTGGCCATCCAGCGGAGGTGGAGGTCACCCAGTGGAGGCAATCCAATGAAGGTGGTTGTCATCCAGCGGAGGTGGTGATAACAGGTTAATAACCAACTGACGCCCATTTGGTCTCGCTGCCGCCATCCAACTAAATTCGACACCACCTGGCGTACTTTGCCTCCAATGGTTGTTTGAGAGAGCTAAGATAAGTGTTCTAAGATGTTGGGAATTGGCGAATTGACTATGTCATTCCAATGGCAATGGATATCACTAGTACCGCCATTTACTCAAACCGCCATAACCTTATCCAAGGGGCTTGTATCCCCACAGGTCCGTGTCAAAATATAATACCACAGGTATCTTCACCAATATATAGATTGTCTGAAAGTGCATGTAAAGTTGTGAATCGCTCTAACTCAAGTAACAATGAGCGAAGATTGGGTATAACATGCATCGAGGAATTCACTGGAATTTTCGAATGCCGAGATGAAGTGTCTAAAAGTAATAGCAATGGGCAGGTTTCGGTACCGCCAGACCCCCCCTCCCCACACTGTGATATTTGCGTGCAACAGCTGACTGAACCTAAGCCATCACGATAGCTGCTTGAAAAATGGCTTCTCAACACTGGCACAGTTCATAGAGATAAGCCACACCGCAGGAACCAGTCCGTGTTTGCTTTGGGCCACCCAGCGCTGAGGCAGCGTTGCGACGTTTGTCCGCTGCCCACGCCTCCGTGCACGTTTGTGACTTACGGTCGCCGGCCCCAGTGCACGCGTGCACCACCGCCACAGTGGTGGACTGAGCACTCGCCTGGCTGGCCGCCCCCAGTCGCCACGAGGGAGTGGCGGACTGAACACACACCTGGCTGGCCGCCCCCAGTCGTCACGAGGGAGTGGCGGACTGAACACACACCTGGCTGGCCGTCCCCAGTCGTCACGAGGCAGTGACGGACTGAACACACACCTGGCTGGCCGCCCCCAGTCGTCACGGGGCAGTGGCGGACTAAACACACTTTTTGTCCCTGGGAAACCTGGCTGGCCGCCGCCAGTCGTCACGGGCAGTGGCGGACTGAACAACACCTGGCTGGCCCCCCTTCGCAGGGGGGGGCTCGGCAGCGGTCAGTCGTATTGAGCGGCCTCCTTTGACGTCACAGCTGCGTTCGCCACCATTCAGACGCGCTCCTCGAGGGTCGTTCGCGACGCGTCGGGTATTACTTACGGGGCTGAGTTATTATTACCCGGGCACGGATGGTGCAGGGGTCTGCGCCTCAGTACACAGGCGTGCTGTCACACGCTGGACGGCGGCCACGGTGTGACGAAGCACCACACCGTGACGGTACACCACGACAGGGCCAGATACCTCCACCACAGGACGTCAGTACACAGGCCGGGATACCTCCACCACAGAACGTCAGTACACAGGCCGGGATACCTCCACCACAGGACGTCAGTACACACCGTGACGGTACACCACGACAGGGCCAGATACCTCCACCACAGGACGTCAGTACACAGGCCGGGATACCTCCACCACAGGACGTCAGTACACAGGCCGGGATACCTCCACCACAGGACGTCAGTACACACCGTGACGGTACACCACGACAGGGCCAGATACCTCCACCACAGGACGTCAGTACACAGGCCGGGATACCTCCACCACAGGACGTCAGTACACACCGTGACGGTACACCACGACAGGGCCAGATACCTCCACCACAGGACGTCAGTACACACCGTGACGGTACACCACGACAGGGCCAGATACCTCCACCACAGGACGTCAGTACACACCGTGACGGTACACCACGACAGGGCCAGATACCTCCACCACAGGACGTCAGTACACAGGCGGAGATACCTCCACCACAGGACGTCAGTACACACCGTGACGGTACACCACGACAGGGCCAGATACCTCCACCACAGGACGTCAGTACACACCGTGACGGTACACCACGACAGGGCCAGATACCTCCACCACAGGACGTCAGTACACAGGCGGAGATACCTCCACCACAGGACGTCAGTACACACCGTGACGGTACACCACGACAGGGCCAGATACCTCCACCACAGGACGTCAGCACACACCGTGACGGTACACCTCCACTACAGGACGTCAGTACACACCGTGACGATACACCACGACGGGGCCGAGACACCTCCACTACAGGACGTCAGTACACACCGTGACGGTACACCACGACAGGGCCAGATACCTCCACCACAGGACGTCAGTACACAGGCGGAGATACCTCCACCACAGGACGTCAGTACACAGGCGGAGATACCTCCACCACAGGACGTCAGTACACAGGCGGAGATACCTCCACCACAGAACGTCAGTACACAGGCGGAGATACCTCCACCACAGGACGTCAGTACACAGGCGGAGATACCTCCACCACAGGACGTCAGTACACACCGTGACGGTACACCTCCACTACAGGACGTCAGTACACACCGTGACGATACACCACGACGGGGCCGAGACACCTCCACCACAGGACGCCAACCGTTCATGAACCACTATCGAAGCGCCACGAGCCGACAGTTACGACACACGTGACGGCGAGACAGTGTGCCGGTCGTGTGTGACGTCACGCACCTGATCGAACCACTGCAGCAGGGCGGCGGCTCGCTTGTGAGTGATCTCGTAGCACTGACTGGCGTGCGCGTGCCGCTCCTCGGACTGCATGTCGGTGAACACGTACGAGGTGGCCTGGGGGCACGAGAGGGGCACGGTTGGCGTGCGCGTGCCGCTCCTCCGACTGCATGTCGGTGAACACGTACGAGGTGGCCTGGGGGCACGTGAGGGGCACGGTTGGCGTGCGCGTGCCGCTCCTCCGACTGCATGTCGGTGAACACGTACGAGGTGGCCTGGGGGCACGTGAGGGTCACGGTTACGCTGCGCTGACGCCGCGACAGAGCACCGCCGCACATACATGGTCCGGCCAACACACACGTCGTCCGGCCACGCGGACCCTCGATGCCGTACCGCTGAATAAGACATTTAGAGCAGACCATTGTAGCCTGCTGAACATGCACAGCCAGGGCATGGTGGCCTCCAACATCTGTCTTGACGGACTACAGGTTGTGGTGGCCTGCAGAACGTGTATGGGTGGAATGGCCTGCAGATTCCACGTGTATGGGTGGAACGGACCAGGGTACGGTAGTTTACAGGACCTGCACGACTGGACTGCACCAGGGGGCGATGGTCTGCAGAATTTGCTTGGTTGGATCACACCAGAATATAGCATGCAGGACCCGTATGGTCAGATTACATCAGGTGCCAGGATGAAGGTGATTGTGTTGGACTGGTTGTTTGAGCGAGCATGGACTAGCAAGAGGAGCCTTATGCTGAGATCCCAGACATTGGTGTCATTTCCGCCCGGAGTGGTGTCATCACACCGGGCGTCTGCTCCCTAGACACACTCTGTTTCGCTGGTGAAGTGCAGCTGACTAGATAACCAAGTGCCTGCTGATATGGCTGTCCCGAAACTACGGCAGCGATGTTCTCTATTGGGGCTACGTGTGCGCAGTAATGCTTCAAAAGCGTACATTTGTTCCCTATGCTCTGAGGAAAGGGCATTGCATTACAGGCATTATATTGCTATATAATTTGTGATCTCCAAAAGTTCAAAGACATGAAAAGTATCTCCCACTAAAGATCCCAATTCCACTTTCAATTTAGATAAGATGATGACACCGAATTACTACAAGGTCTCAGATATTAGTCCATTTACGGTCACTTAGTAAGTTCATCATAGGTAATACTCCTGACCGCTGAGGTCATGTCACAAAATCTCATTTTTTACTCTGGTATCTAATCAGTGTTACTGGATGCTGATGGGCACGTCTCCTCGCCATGTTTAAAGTAACATCACCTGCTGGGGTGTTGTGTTGCTTCGCGGTAATTCCCCTCCCATTTTGTTGATTTATCTATAATTCTATTCAGTGTAGCCCTGGCTCTTCCCGGTGAATCCCTTGCCTCGATGACTCTGCACTCATCTATTCGTGCTACTAGCTATTTCGTTGAATGTGCTGCTTATGCTATTGCGTGTGTCCTCACCTTGACCGTGAATCTTCAGCTGATGTGTGGGCGCTACATGACCAATGTAGTCGATGCGCCCTTAAGCCCTAATAACTAACTAACTTCAGCTGATGTGTATCTTCACCTTGAGTGTGCATCTTCAGCTGATGTGTGACCTTACCTTCATCGTGCACCTTTGCCTGATGTGTGTCCTCAGCTTGACCGTGCAGCTTCAGCTGATGTGTGTCCTCACCTTGACCGTACAGCTTCAGCTGATGTGTGTCCTCACCTTGATTGTGCAGCTTCAGCGCATGTGTACCCCCACCTTGTTCAGTGTGTCCACCTCGTCCTGGTTGCAGTAGGGGAACTCGACGTTGCTGAGGTAGCGGTGCGCCGCCTCGATGTTCTGCGAGGCGGCCACCAGATTGTTCCTGGTCTCGGCAGCCATCGTATAGCGAACCTCCAGACTCCTGGCGACCAGTCGGCGCCACTGCCGTCAGTGGTTCATGGCGCCAACATCGAGCTCACGTGCAAACCAACGGGCGCTCCCAGGTGCAGTCAGTGGTGCTCAGAAGCGAACCTTCACTCGCCACCTATTGGCGCCTGATATTGCTCTTGAGAGGTTCGTTGGCTGCCAGATGAGTTGTTCTGTCGCATGATGTGATGCGCTTATGGACAGCACACTTGCTCACTTATGGCGTTTCTTATGCTTCTTCTTATGGAGCCATTTCTCGCATGTGCAATGAACATTGCTACCCGTTGACATTATTTACACGCTAGGGTGTGTGATTTTGTGTCATTATTTGGATTATCAGTCCTGATATCAGCAATGAGCACCGAAATGAGCAAGCCAAGGTCACCCAGAGGAACGTTTCTCTGTGAATTATTCCTCTGTGAAATTCAGGCCAATTCCTATACTACAAGACAGAAATGTCCTCACTCTGCTGGAATGCTGGGGAGATCGAGCCACTTCTGAACAGCCACCGCCAGCTGCCTGCAGGCGTACCCCATCATCATCCGCGCCTGCCGCCACTGTGGGAAACATTGTCAACCTCATCACCTTCGTTTGATCCCACCGTGTGAAACATCATCAAAACCATTAGTATTGTCATCATCCATACGCCATGAATCTCCACGGGAAACATCATCTGCTTTAACATATTTGCATGACGCCAACACAGCATCACCGCACGGTGACAGGCTGATAAACACAATGACACACAGTCACGCGGCATCATCAAAACCATCGCCATCGCCATCGCCATCGCAACCACCATCAACATCACCGTCACCGTCGCCGTCACCGTCACCGTCACCGTCACCGTCACCGTCACCATCACCGTCACCGTCACCGTCACCGTCACCGTCACCGTCACCGTCACCGTCACCGTCACCGTCACCGTCACCGTCACCGTCACCGTCACCGTCACCGTCACCGTCACCGTCACCGTCACCGTCACCGTCACCGTCACCGTCACCGTTGCCGCCCATGTCCATGTCCATGTCCATGTCCATCACCATCACCATCACCATCACCACCGCCATCACCACCACCATCACCATCACAATCACCATCATCATCATCATCATCATCATCATCATCACCACCATCATCATCATCATCATCATCACTATCCATGCGCCATGCATCTGTACGGAAAGCATCATCATCACATTCATCTGCTCCTGGCGTCAATGGAATATATAGACATGTTCTCACAAGTAATATAATCTCATCATCATAATCAGCAGCAGTAGCATCATCATAATGATCCTCACCATCGTCATTGCTACGTGCATCTGTCGTAACGAAAATACGTCGACACCGTCATCATCTCCATCTGGCTCCACTATTAGAAACGTTGTCACCGTCGCATGTGCCATATGAGGAGCGCTATCGCTGTCATTATGGTGTCTGGCGAAATCATGTGCGAATCTATTATTCCCTGTGTCAAGTGTGCCTGACGCAAAGTCTATGCGGAGGCCTCTCAGTTTGCTTTGAAGCTTTGTATGCCGAAGAGCAGAAAGGTAAAGCCGCACACATATAATACAAACTTACATAGCAATGTGTCAACGGAAAGACTTTCAGTTCAATGAACGAAGTTTAACTATGACAATTCAACTTCACCAGTTCAAACAAACGGTTACGACGTGCTGGTAATACGGACATCAGGAACTACACTGGAGGAGGCCTGCCCGGCCTCCTGGTGCTAACGGACCACATTTGCTGCCGACACTGGACACTCCAAGTCAATATCGCGCTTATACTGATGTGACGAGGCCAGTAAGGAAATCTGCAAAGACTTTGAAGGGGTCAACCTTCGGCTCTATGGCTTGTGCTCACAATAATGAAAGCGAAAGAACCCACCATTCACTGAATTTAATGGAAACTGAGCGTATTTGATCAAAACGGTCCGTCATGCAGCCTCCAAGGACCAGAGATTATTTTGTTTTTCAACTCACGGATGAACCGGAAGTGGTTCGATCCTGGTGTACGTCAGGATAAAAGAGATAAATATGAGTGCGTACCAAACTCGCCACATATTTACTTTTTTCGTGTGTTTTAGTTGGCTCCTTCTGGATTAACTGGTTGCTTTGACATGTGTTGTTGTTTGGTTTGCGCATCGTTAGGTTTATTGCTTTGTTGGCTGTCTAGCATATTAGTTTGTTCTTGTGCTAATTTGTTGTTTGTTTTTGTCAATTCCGTTTACACTGGGTAGCTAAAATTGCTTTAAAAAACTTCATCCATGCGGATCTTCAAACTGTAGCTAAAGCCGGATTACTTGTTCTGTTGTCGTGATGCGACAGATAAGAATTGTCCAAGCGTGCTACCGCTCTGGACACAAAGGATGCAGAGGGCACCAATGGATGCTCTGCCATTCGCCCGAAGCGAAAAGTCAGCGGACTGCCGCTAGGCTGGGCACAGACAGCCCCATCAGAGAAGACGCGCTCAATTCCCGGCTGCCGATGCGCCACAGTATGTATGCATCTACATACACCTAACCCTCCTGTAATGGTTGCATTTGGCGATCAATTCAAAACAGCAAGAAGGGCGCTGCCATAATTTTTGATTCGCACAGTACGTCGAGTGCCGAGATGCCACGCTGCTGCCAATTGGCCTTCGGTAGAGTTGGGCCACCAAGCAGAACACATCCGGCTCTCACTGTCAATGGCGCGCCAACATGTGGTCACAGGATGTCGCCCAGGTACACATAATGCTGCTCTCTGCAAAACAGCTGCATCACAACTTATGTGCTCAGCTTTTAGGTGGCGATTCTCTGTACTCGCTGATAATATCAGCCCAGATATTGCCGGCATTGCCGTTAACGAATAGCGCTGTGTGGTGAAAAACTTCGATGATTATATCGTAAATTGCCGTTATGAAGAATCTTGCTAGATGGACAGAAGTCAATATTGTTACTAAATGAGCAGACGTCATCCTGAATGTTACCATGGTTGCATATTTTATTGAGAGATGTTGTCTACATCATTACATCTGAAGTAATAACTTTTATTAATTGTGAAAATGTCATGATTATGGTTGAATAGACAGGTAACATATATACTGTTATCTATGCTACCTACAGCTACTGCTATCCATCTATTTAGTATTAAACGGAGATCTTCATCACCACGGATAAACGATGACAAATACTCGCTGTTTTAAGCGGACAGATGCTATTAATATTACTAATTAGAGAGACCCAGGAGAAACACGGCAGCAATGGCACACGACGTCCTTGGTCGTACCTTATAGTTGGCCTCCATGATGCGTGCTCGCTGTGCCTCCAGTGCATCCAATTCTTGTTCCAGTTTGTTTTCCAGCTCGCTACCGTATTGGCCGCCGAAGATCTTCCCTGGAACGTAAACGGAATTTGGTTGAGGAATCTTGAAATATTGCACTGGCTTAACGATATTTTAATCTGCAAGCACAACATGCATAGGCAGATATGTATATTTTCTTCTAACTTGACTGGAGTGATGATTGTGATTTGATCGTCATGCTGTGGAACCCCTACGAGCGCATAACGGCTGAGATTTGGGATTTATCAAATATATGAATTTCAGAGAAGTCCGGCGCAGGCTATTCAGTTGAAAACGAATTCAAGCCCAAACTGCAAGCTCAGAATGGAAGCAAATGTGTATGTGCTTCTACTTGTGCCGAGAGCTACGACAATGAAACATCCGCTATCTTCTCACCATTCAGGCCGTATCGAATGCATGCAACGTATTCCAAGTCAGCCAGCAACTTTGATATCTGGGTCCGTCGAGATTCAGGAGACCCTGTCTGCGCAGTCAGTGGGTCGTCAGCTGCCGGGCTGCTGTGTGGTGGCCGGGGTGCTGTGTGGTGGCCGGACTGCTCTGTGGTGGCCGGACTGCTGTGTGGTGGCCGGACTGCTGTGTGGTGGCCGGATTGGTGTGTGGTGGCCGGGCTGCTGTGTGGTAGCCGGACTGGTGTGTGGTGGCCGGGCTGCTGTGTGGTGGCCGGGCTGCTGTGTGGTGGCCGGGCTGCTGTGTGGTGGCTGGACTGCTGTGTGGTGGCCGGACTGCTGTATGGTGGCCGGGCTGCTGTGTGGTGGCCGGACTCGTGTGTGGTGGCCGGGCTGCTGTGTGGTGGCCGGACTGCTGTGTGGTGGTCGGGCTGCTGCGTGGTGGCCGGGCTGCTGTGTGGTGGCCGGACTGCTGTGTGGTGGCTGGACTGCTGTGTGGTGGCTGGACTGCTGTGTGGTGGCCGGACTGCTGTGTGGTAGCTAGACTGCTGTGTGGTGGCCGGACTGTTGTGTGGTGGCTGAACTGCTGTGTGGTGGCTGAACTGCTGTGTGGTGGTTGGACTGTTGTGTGGTGGCCGGACTGCTTGTGGTAGCCGGACTGGTATGTGGTGGCCGGACTGCTGTGTGCCGGCACACAGCAGCAGGATTTATGCAAGGGAAAAAACCTCTTTAAAAACATCTAGGTTTGGGCGACCTATGTCCAAAGTGCGTAAACCCGCGCACGTCCGGGGGGGGGGGGGCAGATATATGGCCCCTCCGGTTTGTCCTTATTTGCCGCCAAACTAATCACATTAGCAAGGTCAAACCTCGCATAGCTGTTCATTGGTCTTTTTCGCATATCCTCATACATGTTTAATCCTGGGTCATCTCAGGTCAGGTCACCAGGTCAGGTGAAGTGACCCAACTGCACTCGGAATTCTAGGTGGGATAACTTGCACAATAATTGGGCGATTGATTTCAAACTTATAACATGTCATGATCTCATCAGGTACCATTATATGTATATCGTTTTTTTGTAGCATTGACCTTAGGTCAGGTCGCGGCCATGGCTTCCTCATTATTGGGCTATGGTAAAATTTACAAATGTTTCCTGGTTACATATTTGCGCTCGGAATGATCTTACAACGGTTGTGGCATGTAGATGGAAGCTATGCTCAATGTTACCGCTGATATTTTTTCTCAGTGACCTCACCAAGGTATCTGAGGTCACCTGAGATCACTACACATTTCTGCGCATTATATCGCACTGCATTGAGCTAGAAGACTGAATTTACCGTCATTCTGCTTGTATCGTCAAGGCGTGTCGATTGATACATTGCATGACCTTCCTAGGCGACTTCATGACCTTGACCTGAGTTTTGGTTGACCTGACCTTAAATCACACCGCCTATTATCGGTAGCGCATTTCAAGGACTGTCGAATAGCTTTCGCCATTTGGTTCTATCTGTTGCAGGTCCTGAGATATATGTCGATATCTGAGTCCCACCTGATCTGGTCGAATTTGACCTATGATGACCCAGTGACCTGAATGTTAACGTGAGGGAAAAAAATGACCGAAACACTTCCGATAGAGCTCGTCACCAGCTATCCAGCGCCGCTTTCCGTTTGTCGCTAGTTAGCATAGTTCTAGAGATCTTAGGGGGCAGGCATCTGCCTCCCCCCCGGACATGCGATGTTGGCGCGGACCTCCGGACGTGCGAGTGTAAATATTCAACGACTTGTTAATTCTCCTCGGCATTGGCTTCCAACGGGGTCGAGTCAGAAATTTCTCTGCTTTAGCTTCCATGTAGCTCAGGTGGGTTCAGCCCCGATGCAACGAGCGTGAACTGAGCATGGACTCTGATTTAGTGAATCATCCGCTTCAACGATTCGAAGTTACATTTTCATCCACAAATGTTATTAGCACGTATCGGCCTGTAGGGCTCAAGACCAAAAGAGGACAGTACTTCTAGTGTGTAACACGATGATTTTGCTGCCGATGTGTGTGACCTTATTAGGAGCCAATTTACAAACTCACCAAGCGATGAATGAATGATGTGTCATGCCAGCAACAGATAATTCGGAAGGATACCGAGTGCACAAGGTCGCCAGTAGGCTGCCTGAACACACGCTGAACCTGTGGCGAGCTGGGCAGCACTGGCCCAATGATGCCGCCGGCATTTCTCTCGCCCACGATAAAAATGAGTGCAGTCCTTTGTCAGCCGTTCCACCCCGCCTCCCTCATCCATTCCTGAGCAGGACACAAAATCAGTGGACCGGGGAATTCCCATCCCTGCATCGCGAAGCTTCAAGAGCAAGTTATCTGTTAGAATGATGCGTAATTGTGTTTAGTCATGTGTCATGCATGAACTACGTATACCTGCCAGCGATGATTGGACTGATGGATGATTCGTATTAACAGTGCAAATGGGATGTTAATATGATGCAGGCATTGATCTCTATATGCCATTAACCTCGCTTTTATTCTGACTTTTTGACACGTCGTCTTTAAAACCTCACTTCGTTGTTGCTGTCGGACCGCTTCGGTCACGATGTCCTACTACATTCTACTACATACTACAGTTTTGGCTATCACTTGGCCGGTCCCGTGTCGCGGCGTGGATAGCCCTTATCGCGCGATAGCGGCGTTCTAAGTCGTCTGTGCAGTTAGACGTTAGACGTTAGTCCCCCGCCCACCCACGCCACCATGCTTCACACACCGGCTCTGCCGGCCGCCATGGCAGCCGCTGAGCCTGCTTCGGCATGTCGCGAACTTGTCCCGGCGCGGGCGGAGGATCTAACGTCTAACTGCACAGACGACTTAGACACCGCTATCGCGAGATAAGGGCTATCCGCGCCGCGACAAGGGACCGGCCAAATAATAGCCAAAACTGGTATGTGGTAGAATGTAGTAGGAGAACGTGACCGAAGCGGTCCGACAGCGACAACGAACTGAGGTTTTAAATCACATTTATCATGGAATGGTGTCGTAAACACACACAGCGCGAACATTTGGCCAGGGTTCGCATCGGACGCAAGGTTGCGTCCGGTCAACACGACTGTCTCCTCATGAGATTGATTGGAAAGGAGGGGAAGGGGCAAAAACTGTCTCCGCAGCAGTTTTGCCTATCGTACCAATAGACGCAATTGCTAAGCTTCAGTTTGATTGCTAGATGGGGTGGGCGTGGGTCGGTGCTGGTGGGGGCAGATCGGATTGAGAAGGGCGGTGGCCCCTTAAGCGTATGCAGTGACACCTCTGTATGTCAGCTTACATGTGGATATGCCCGCTTTCGAACTTGGTATGCGCGGGAATGCATGAGAATTTGCATGCCAATCAATACATGGAAGCAGTTCATTGCAAATCAATCTCGAGAGGCAATTCATTTTGGATGAAATATGTCCGTGCTATGCCTGGTAGTTGCGCTGGCATGGAAAGGCGAAACAAACTCCATGCTATAAATTGTGTTCGGACAAGCATTGCATTAAAGCTATGACACTCTCATTAGCAATGCAACATGATGTATAATTTTAGTAACACCAAAGGGTGAATGTGCCCGGCCATGCTGGGACCGCTGGCCACGGGCGGAAACGCCGACCCTCGGCAGACGCCGGCCCTCGGCAGCCGCCGGCCCTCGGCAGACGCCGCCCCTCGGCAGCCGCCGCCCCTCGGCAGACGCCGGCTCTCGGCAGCCGCCGGCCCTCGGCAGCCGCCGGCCCTCGGCAGACGCCGGCCCTCGGCAGCCGCCGGCCCTCGGCAGACGCCGCCCCTCGGCAGACGCCGGCTCTCGGCAGCCGCCGGCCCTCGGCAGCCGCCGACCCTCGGCAGACGCCGGCCCTCTGCAGACGCCGGCCCTCGGCAGACGCCGGCCCTCGGCAGCCGCCGGCCCTCGGCAGACGCCGCCCCTCGGCAGCCGCCGCCCCTCGGCAGACGCCGGCTCTCGGCAGACGCCGCCCCTCGGCAGCCGCCGGCCCTCGGCAGACGCCGGCCCTCGGCAGACGCCGCCCCTCGGCAGACGCCGGCCCTCGGCAGCCGCCGGCCCTCGGCAGCCGCCGGCCCTCGGCAGACGCCGGCCCTCGGCAGACGCCGGCCCTCTGCAGACGCCGGCCCTCGGCAGACGCCGACCCTCGGCAGACGCCGGCCCTCGGCAGACGCCGGCCCTCGGCAGACGCCGGCCCTCGGCAGACGCCGGCCCTCGGCAGACGCCGGCCCTCGGCAGACGCCGGCCCTCGGCAGACGCCGGCCCTCGGCAGACGCCGGCCCTCGGCAGACGCCGACCCTCGGCAGACGCCGGCCCTCGGCAGACGCCGGCCCTCGGCAGACGCCAGCCCTCGGCAGACGCCGACCCTCGGCAGACGCCGGCCCTCGGCAGACGCCAGCCCTCTGCAGACGCCGGCCCTCGGCAGACGCCGGCCCTCGGCAGACGCCGGCCCTCTGCAGACGCCGGCCCTCGGCAGACGCCGGCCCTCTGCAGACGCCGGCCCTCGGCAGACGCCGGCCCTCGGCAGACGCCGGAAAGAAAGCGGCGTATCTATGGAATTCCATGTGGAGTTTGTAAAAATGAACCTACCGGCTCTGAACGCTAGGAAGAGAACTCATCGGGAGGAATTGCGGCATCACTTGACACCCAATGCCCTGGTTGTTCATGTCGAGAGGCATGGCCATCTGTAAACCTGTCCATGCCGAGAGGTAGGGTTACCTGACAACCTGCCCATACCGTGAGGCAGGGTCACCGGCCAGCCTGTCTATGCCGGGAGGCAGAGTTACCTGACAACCTGTCCATGCCGAGAGGTAGGGTTACCTGTCAACCTGTGCATGCCGTGGGGAAGTGGTGCCTGCCAACCTATCCATTCCGGGAAGGAAGGTCACCTGTCAACCTGCTCATGCCGTGAGACAGGGTCACCCGTCAACCTGTCCATGCCGGGAGGCAGGACCACCTGCCAACCTGCTCATGCCGTGGGGCAATGGTGCCTGCTAACCAGCCCATGTCGGGAGTCAGGGTCAACTGTCAACCTATATATGCTGGGAGGAAGGGCC
Organism: Imbricaverruca yamaguchii; assembly: GCA_034440575.1. Lineage (NCBI taxonomy): Eukaryota > Metazoa > Arthropoda > Thecostraca > Neoverrucidae > Imbricaverruca > Imbricaverruca yamaguchii. Next base: position 734,146 of record JAOTOL010001585.1, read on the forward strand.
ACCTGTCAACTTGGCGCTCCGCGGTGGTCAGCTGTCAACCTGGCCGTCGGCGGTGGCCACCTGTCAACCCGACGGTTCGCGGTGGTTTACCGGGCGGTCCGCAATGGTTTGCCAAAACGACATTGGAAGCCAGTACAGCCGTTGCTATATCAACGGTGCAAAGCAATAACCTGCAACCGAGAGCTCTAAGCTCTTTAATTTGTTGGCTCGGCTCATCAGGCATGAAGACAAGAACAAGACATGCTACTCCACCTAGATATAAAATGCATGGTCCCATGCGGGCATAGATGACGATCGGAGTTCATACTGGAATAAGATATAACGCTTCCCATGCGACCGCATGTATATATGTTAATTTCGAAGGTGTGTTTCCACAAATGCGCTGACTCGTGTAGCCCTTGGTACGATGCGAACCTGGATTAGACACGAATGTTCTGCATGTGTTCGCTACTCATACCCGATGAGGACGAAATGTCAAAGTTTTGCAATAATGGCAACCGTAAAATAAACCTGTGGCATATTTAAAAAATAATATTATCAGTAATACCCATGGAGTAATACATGCACATGTTGTGCATAATTAAGCTATAACACAGCCATACATGCACGTTCTATTGCAATTTACAGGTGATGTACACCGTATGTGTCGGTTTGACCGAATACTATCCATACGGCATTCCAGAGCGTCCCAAGACTGCAGCCGATGCATAGGAACTTACACTTTCGACTGCTTTGCACAGCTGCTTTGTATAAATTGGATGTTATTGCGAGCGAAGGAGAGGTCCAGAGCGAACCTACCATCCCTAGCATATGACAAGACCTGATATGAGCGACCCATCCCAGCCTGATCCGACGGACATGCATTTTCAATCCCATGACCCCCGGTGAAGGTAACATATGCTTATGTGTGAAATCAATTAGTTTTCGAACAAATAATTATTACGAATAACAATTACAATTTCACACAAATAAACGCAAGGACTGTCAATGACAACAGTAGCCAATGGAAAGTATCTATGAGAAGGAACAGCTCAGAGCCGAATTATAATTTTGTATCGGTCTGATATTCCCGCTTGAGTGCCAGCCAGCTACATGGAAGACATACTTCACGACAGGACGGCAAGACAGAACCTAGTCACTCGCATCTATCTGAATCACTCGAGGTGCAAACTCTCGTGAGAAGATTCTGAAACTGGTAATTCAAATTAATCTGCTTGTCAGTTAGTTATTTGGGTTTTAGGGCGCATCAACTGCAGTGGTTATACAGCGCCCATTTAATCTGCTTGTCATCATGCCGTGAAACAATATATATATATATATATATATATATATATATATATATATATATATATATATATATATATATGTCCTCTTTTCTCTTGTTTTGGCTTTACGATGCACTCAACGGCTGAGGCCGCATGGCGTTGCCTGCCTTTCACCCTGTCAGGAAGGGCGAACACCGCGGGGTATCGTACCCCGTACCTCTGACAGGCCTGACACGCATCCTAACCACTAACCTGCCGACGCCCATATACATCATCCTGGCGACAAGTAATATCTTCAGATTAATGGCCATTAATTGCTATGAGCCAATGTGGGGCCACACACTTCCATGGTGTGTGATGCAGTGATATGGCTCGCTACTGTCAACAACAAGCAGCAGAGTCAACACTAGCAAACCAGAAATACAACTCAATTGGTCCTAGTTACACAGTTCAAATCAAGGACATGGCAACGCCCAGAAAGGTGGGACGGTCACTTATTGTCTACTCTTTTCACGCAACATCCATATAGCAATATTGAGCATGGTGGTAATAAAAATGGCTCCCCGAAAGTAGAGAACCATGGCCGCCGTTCCCCTCTTCGCTGTCACGACGTGCATCAAGCAACGCCACCGCTACACTGTACCTGGCTGTGCCAGGCCGTTTGCAGTCGGAATGCCAGTAATGTCAATATACCAGTGTCTCGTACTGAACCATAGTGAGCATTCAGTCCTTGAGCCACTACTTCACGATTTTTTTCATCCTACGTAAATGTTGATCAGTTACGTGACTATTACCCCACGAACAATCGCAGCCCAATGCACTCTTGTTCTGTCATCGCACACTGTCCCAGAAAAACCAACCTGTCAAGAGCGCTCCGTTCAACCCATATGTACCACTACTCTCCATCCACAACTGCCGGTCGTCACTGGTGTAGTTGATCGAGTCAGCGAGCAACATTTCAACGCCCATCCCGCCATGCACTCAAGAAGCTCACAACAGAACGAGTCGTAAGAATCCGTCACCAACCACGATCACAGCCTCACACGGCAGTCACACATCCTCACATTAGCCCTGTCTCTGCTGTGACACCTTCTACTACGATCCCAGCCTCACACGCCCACCACACATCCTCACATCAGCCCCGTCTCCGCTGTGGCACCTTCTACCACGAACCCAGCCTCACACGCCCGCCACACAACCCCACATCAGCCCTGTCTCCGCTGTGGCACCTTCTACCACGAGCCTAGCCTCACACGGCCGCCACACAACCCCACATCAGCCCTGTCTCTGCTGTGGCACCTTCAACCACGAGCCCAGCCTCACACGGCAGCCACACAACCTTACATCAGCCCTGTCTCCAATGCGGCACCCTGCACCGCTTGGCTTCCCGGTACCACACAGTGTAAGCCCGTTAAATAAAGTGGCTCGAGTGCAATGGGGCCGATGCGCCGATACTTTACCCATAACGCACCATTACGCGGAATGATACCATAGGCGGCGCGGGCAGCGAGGCGAAACCGTCGAGCAATGCTGGGCATGAACAGCCGCTTATATGAGGCTGTCAAAATAACGCGCCGCGCAAAATTGAGTTGCTTTTCGTGGCTGCACGAGGCTGCTGAAGTTAAGCAGACAACTGTGCGATGTAGGTCGCGATGAATAGAACAATGACAGAGGAACATCGGCACTTCAAGGCTGAGTAGTAGCTGCATGGTCCTCTATCTTCTCCATTATCCGAGCAGTAAGTGCAGAGAGCGAACAAAAAAGCACTGAGGTGAGAAAAAGGCGCGACGCCGTGGCGGTAGCTGCACGAGGCACCTCGACAGACGAATGAGGTAGCGCACCGGTACACTATCACTGCCACTGTTGTCTTAAGCCCCGGATCCGATTCTGACCCACATTTTGAACATTCCACCAGAAATGCAATGGAGCGTGGAAGGGGTTGACTGCAAATGTTACTGCAATACCACCACCATCTTATGCAATTTGCCAAGATGAGCATACGTCATACGTATATGATGTCAACTGTGAGCCATGAGCTTCCCCCACTATGATTTAGTTATGGGGTCTGTAAGGTAAACTAACCACCAAGATTGCATCATGCATAGTTCGCGGCATTACTGTGGGTGTCGGTGCATAAAGCAGTTCAATATAAACAACACGGCTTACATGAATGCCGTGTTGAGTATGTGACATTGGTGCATATGCCTACAATTTTAACCCCACATGACCCAGTTGTCCATGTCATGCCAACGGGTTTTCGTAATTTAAAAAATCAACCGCGACTCTTCTGCCACATTGTAAAGTATGGTAAGCTATTTTGAACCTGAAGAAAACAAAATGAACTGATGAACTGAAATGAACATTTGTGACTGGAACAAGTTGCGATTGGCCAGAAAGTGAAGAGTACAGCTACACAGTGCACCGGTGGTCTCGATAAACCGGCCTGCGCCCGACCAGTCACCAGGTTGGCGTGCTTAATTGTGTTGCCCTTCTAGCCATGCAAATCACTGGAATAGGGATTCCTTGAACACATGCTGGTAGCGTGCGCTGAAGTATACCTGACAGGACGGAATCGAAGTATAACATCGAATCAAACAACAGGTGGTGAAGTTTGAGGTGATTTGAAATATGAAGGCGGTGAACGTCTCTATTCTGAGAAAATCAGGTGGGAATGTTTTCATGGTGGCTTTATTATATGTGCGTTGTTATTATTTAGCTTGCAGGCACTGGCATTACCTCCTTCGTACGGACACGCTGGTGGCGTCTCAGAGATAGCTGGCTTAAATGTTTGCCAGGTTACAACAAGCAGGATATCGGATCGGAACACAACAACAAGCATCGGAAGCCATTTTGCATTCTCCTTTCGCACATTGATGGGCGTTAGAGCCGTTCCCAGCATGATCCTGATAAGGAATCGCCACTGACCGAGTGGAAATCTGGAGAATCTAGGACTTGCCCAAAGCCAGAAAGACTGCCAGATGATGAGCACTGCTTCACAAGAGCCAGCTTGGGGAGTGGCGATATACCTCAAAGGTTTGTGTTGCTGGATTCCAAACAACTTATCGCAGATGCATCAACTCTTAGCATATGCTGGCTAGTCAATTTGTATTTTGTGGGACAGTTTCTCTTAGTGTCAGATAAGGGCGACCTGGCCCTTAGGTTAAAGCTCAGGCCGAGATTTAATGTAGCAAGTTATAGGCCAGGTTTTGCTGCCTTTGCATTTTGTCCGATCATCAATCTTTTTCAGAACTTTCACGGATGCAAGTGTGACCAGCTGCGATGTGGTACACGTCCTGATAAGACATAGTAGGTGATCGCACCATGGTTGCACCAAAAAGGCCATCCGAGGAAGTGAGAACGCTCGGATGTGGCAGGATTCAAAATCCCTGCTTCAATCGAGGTATACCATAAGCCTTTCATGCTTTTCGTGCGTTCCATACTTAAGGTTAAAAAAGTGGATATCGTGGTCCCTGTGCCAATTTCCCCGCTGCCACGCGCTGTATATCTCGTGACATCATGTTATTCACGATGGTCAAATAAAAGTTTTACTGTCATGACTTTTGTTATTATTTTGTTATGATTTCGCCACAGGATGCTGACAAAATTATCGCAGACGAACTTCCTTAATGCTCTAGTCGACAAGAGAGCATCACGAAGTTTGATCTAGTATGAGTTGACAAACTCATTTAACTTTTTTTTAAATATGTTGACATGATGTAAATAAACATGCATTTCATATGGTGAAATTCATCCGGTGCGCATTCCAGATGTTTGCAAGTATCATGCGGATTATAAATTCTAAGTTTGTGCAAAATCTCCAACGCAGTTCTCGCTTTTCTAGGTTACCTGTAATGTTAAAGGTCACGCGTCGTGAGAATGGTAAACTCTTCTCATTTCAAAATCCACTGGGTGTTCTGCGATGAGGCCCGACGCTGTCCTATGACTTAGTGTTTTGTCTTCCGCTGGTAATACCATGCATGTGTCATCATGACTAGGTATTTATCTTGTCATGAAGCCGGTTTGTTTTAATTGAGTCTCATTTGCTGTAATGTTACATTTGTACTTTTGAATACAAAGAGGAAGTCATAGCACATCAGTACATCGCAACATTGTATCGTTCAAACTTGCTAATATGCCAAGTAAAAAAAATATGAAAACGTATGGTATCATTTTGTAGGGAATCAGGTAGGAATAACAGTATTCGGTCAGAACTTCGATCACATCAGGTGTCAATAGTGGGCAATGCAATGCAAATCTCTCTAGGACGTACGCTCTGAAGAAGATGCAAATCATGCGACAACAACAGGTTCTCACCGAGGAGCGCGTCCTGCTTGGCGTAGAGGTTCTGCAGTCTAGTCGCCTTGTCCTGTAGCTGCTTCACCTCCTTCTGAATATTCTCCTTCTGACGTACGGCCTCGTCGCGTTCCTGCTTTGCGATCTCCTGCAAATGACCCCCGCAGCCGGATTTGTCTTTTGGGAATGACATCTGGTCAGCAGTTTGCGCTCGAACAAGTGCGTGTTTTAGATAGCTGCATATACAACGTAAGATTGGTGTAATTGAGCAATCCATCTATCCATCAATCCATCAATTAATGCATCCAAGCAATCCATTGAGATAGCTAGCACAGTGGCAAATTAAAGGCCTACTTGACTGCAAAGGTGTCAGGTTGCCCACCATTAACATTTATGGTGACAGCACACACGCCTCGGAACTAATTCGACTGCCTGAAGGTGAAGCGAAATACGCCTTTGTGTGCTCTTAGCAGGCTGTGGTGTAATTGCTGCTGACAAGCCCCCACAAGCTCTTGAGCTAGATATGCAAATCATCACCAGTGACATCCACATTCATTACAATTGATCTGAGAGTTGGCAGCATATATTTCATCGCACAACTGTGCGAAATAATGCGCAGCGGTTGTATCTCGGGCAGAAAGCTACCCTCAGATTGGTAGGGTGACACCTTTTGCGGACACTTCTTGAACTTCCTTTTGAATCGCTTAGGGGTGTAGTTTTGCGCCTTGATTTTAAAAATTGCATCACATTTCCAAACTTCCCCGAAACTTTAAGCACACGGGGCGGAAAAATTTGATATTTTAGTATTTATTCCGCTTGTCTGTCTTCACCAGGATTTCTCGCAAGTGAAATGCTCAGTTCCATGCGAAAAAGCCAACGCATTGGGAATGATTTCACGGCCAAGCGAATCGTCAAATCTCCAATCAGTTGCTCACAATATGCTCATGAACTCATATGTTCAGCAAGTCACAACATGTCTTTCGATCGCAGTTTGCGACGCCTACCAGTAAATGTCGCTTGGGTGCCTGCTGTTCCGAACGCGCCTCATCAGTTGCACCAGCTGGTTATGCATGCTCTTGGAGGCGTCGAAGCAGACTGATATGCCAGCCGTCACGTTCACAATTTCCGGCATCAATTAATTAATAACATAGTCTTCCATAATTATACCGAGGAAACCTTGCAAACTTGGTAAACACAAATGGGCATCGTGCATCTCAATCCTTGCTGAAGCACGAATATAGCAGATGTTTTCTGTTCGCAAAATTTGCGCTAATCATATGAAATAATAATGTTTTGAGCACAACGTACAAATAGCTTGACTACGTGAAACAAATGCAATAGCTGCGGTATTTGTAACAACGGTGGAGGCGGAGATAGTTCGTGGTAGCGACAGTAGCTGCAGCAGTATGGTAGCAACGATGGCCGCAGCATCAGCAGCAGGAGCGGCGGCGGCCGCAACATCAGAAGCAGCAGCAGGGGCAGCAACGGTGGCCGCATCAGCAGCAGCAGCAGCAAGGACAACAGCGGCTACGACCGCATCATCATCAGCAGCAGCAGGGGCAGCAGCGGTGGCAGCGGAGGTGAACAGGTACTGGAGTGTTTTTAGCGACCTGGCTGAGCCGTCGCCGCCGGAACGCCCTCTGTTCAAAGCGTGGTCGTCGTCTGGACGCTGGGAGTCGGGTACGACGGCGGCCGTGTCGCCCTCGCTGGTGTGCTGAACGGCACGCACCATCAGCTGCCTGTGGATGGGCATGCTTCAGGGACAGTCTAACAAGCCTTTCCAGCTCCGGGCTACCCGCAGTCTTCATGCAAGGCTCCGATGGCGGTGCCCTGATCAGCGACGCGTTTTATGTCCACCAGGTCAGCATATATGCGTCAGCGAGGCGCAGCCTCGGAGCTATGAAGGATCATGTCACATGACAAGGGTAGCTCTTTGTTGTTGGCTGAGTTTGGCAAGCGTACGACCTATATGATGATCTAGAATATTGTTCGGTGTTCTATGACGATGTGTTGTGTAGTATGTCTTATGTAGGGTACTACGACGACAACGGGGGTGACGACCGATGTCGATGACGATGACGATGTTGATGACGATGTCGATGTCGATGTCGATGTCGATGTCGATGTCGATGTCGATGTCGATGCCGATGTCGATGTCGATGACGATGACGATGACGATGACGATGACGATGACGATGACGATGACGATGACGATGACGATGACGATGACGATGACGATGACGATGACGATGACGATGACGATGACGATGACGATGACGATGACGATGACGATGACGATGACGATGACGATGACGATGACGATGACGATGACGATGACGATGACGATGACGATGACGATGACGATGACGATGACGATGACGATGACGATGACGATGACGATGATGATGATGATGATGATGATGATGATGATGATGATGATGATGATGATATGATGATGATGATGATGATGATGATGATATGATGATGATGATATGATGATGATGATGATGATGATGATGATGATGATGATGATGATGATGATGATGATGATGATGATGATGATGATGATGATGATGATGATGATGATGATGATGATGATGATGATGATGATGATGATGATGATGATGATGATGATGATGATGATGATGATGATGATGATGATGATGATGATGATGATGATGATGATGATGATGATGATGATGATGATGATGATGATGATGATGATGATGATGATGATGATGATGATGATGATGATGATGATGATGATGATGATGATGATGATGATGATGATGATGATGATGATGATGATGATGATGATGATGATGATGATGATGATGATGATGATGATGATGATGATGATGATGATGATGATGATGATGATGATGATGATGATGATGATGATGATGATGATGATGATGATGATGATGATGATGATGATGATGATGATGATGATGATGATGATGATGATGATGATGATGATGATGATGATGATGATGATGATGATGATGATGATGATGATGATGATGATGATGATGATGATGATGATGATGATGATGATGATGATGATGATGATGCTGGTGGTGCTCCTGATGATGATGATGTTGATAATATGATGATAATGATGATGATGTGTGTGTGTGTGTCTTGTATGTGTGATCTAGTCATAGTGTTTGTTGAAGAAGATACGAGCGAGTACTCGCTTAAAGATGAAGAATATATCGAGATAAGATGAACGGAGCCGATAGGATGAGATTCCTGAAGTAGATGTGAGGAGACTATCTGACCGACACACCTGGTGACTCTGATCTAGTCGACTCATGGGACACAGGGCACCACCGCCGGCGCCCTTTGTGGAGACCATGGACGACTCCGAGCTGGCGAGGCGTGTCGCACTGTGGCTGAAGCCATAGCCAGTCGACGGAGTGTGTCGTCCAGCTCGCCAGCGAGACAGCCGCCTCGGTCATGGATCCCAGCGTCCATATGTCCACGCTCTGGACAAGAGAGTGTTCCGGCGGAGACGTCCAAGTCAAGTCGCCGAAAAACATTACAGTACCAAGTCGTCCACGGTGCCGCCGCTGTCGCCGCTGCTGATTCTGGTGCTAGTGCTGCCGCGTCCATCAAGCTCCGCCTGCGCCGCTGCCATACCGCTGCCATCATTACCACGAATCTGATAATTTGCCTACATTTGCCTGCTAATCCGAGGATTGAGGTGCAGGATATTTGTGTCCAGCAAGTCTCGATGTCATCATCAGCGTCATTGCAAGCACTGCGTCGTCAGTTAGTAGCTGATGGGAATTCTGAACGAGTCTGCCATCAAACACATTTACTTCGACGCTTTCAAGATCTTCGAAGCGTCCTGGAGGACTAAAAGAAAGTCACCGTCGAGGTATGGTTTGAGCATCAGGCACACTAACGACATCTATCGGGTGACGTCACCAACTACGTCCGAAGTACCATGCTACGGGTGTATTATAATCTATTGATTAGATATAGTGGTTCGTTTTTACGTCAATTCATTCCTAATGCACTGAAAATTTCGTGCCGTACTTACTTTTTAATTACTTTGCGCTAGTTCTAGTAGAACCAGTAAACATGCAAAACTAAAATAGACAAGCTTCGAACACCCAACGTCGTTAAATTTATTTGACTGTAGAAATTGGATGTGATATTCAGAATATGAGGCCATATAGCACAGGAAGACGTGCGGAGGGCAGAACTGTTCAAAACAAATTTAAGTCATTCAATTGTAAGGCAGCTGGCTCAACACCAGACAACTATTGCATGGCATCAATGAGCTACCAGAATATCATGCCAACGTAGCCATAGCTTCACGTGTTACAATTATCGCCCTATTGAAGCTAGATGGCCATCCTTAACCCTCCCCGTCTTCACGGTCATGTCTTCACACCCTCTATCGAGGGGGGTTGGTAGGGACACCCTCTAATCTTCATACTAAGCGTCGCACGAAAACGAAAGGGGTGTCAAAAACGCTCGACGAGTAGGGCCAGACGCCCCCAAAATACCCCCCCCAAATGACGTCACTAGGGGGCCTATGTTTTCACGACTATCGTCATGTTTTTGACTCTGGGGAGTTCATTTTGATGAAGATTTGATAGAAATAGATATTTGGAATCAGAAAAGGAAAGCGAAATTGACTAGGGCCGTGCAATTTTTGGCCACCCAAAACTTTATATTTCAAAATTATGAATTTTCAAGATTTCTTTCAGCTTCCCTTTCTAATGGGTAGAGCGAACCGAAAAACGTTGTTCGAAGTCAACTTGACCCAATAACAAATGCTTACTTTTGCCAGAATCTTTGATTTTAACTCTAATGAGCAAATATGCAAAACTAATAAGTAATCAAAAACGAAAATATCGAAATTCCTCTGATGAGTTTTGTTGCATATCTAAAGATAAGCAAACGATGAAAGTTTCATTAAAATAGCTTCATCCCTTAAAGAGTGACGACTGGTCTAACTTTCTTGGAGGTGACCTCACTTGACCTTGACTAACTCATTGGCCCTAGTTGACTTGACTTCAAAATGTTGGCACAACGTACAAAATTGATATGGAAAAAGGTATGCAAAATTTCGGCGCGCTGCCACGCGCAGTTCTTTCACTATTATTGGAAACTTTTATGAGTTGTTGATAACGATCCCCTGAGTAGGCGCGGGTTAGCGTAGCTCTAGCACCACTAGTTATATCCACCGTATTGCAGCTAGGTGTCCATCTTTAGCGTACCCCAACCATTACGGGTTGCGTTTGTCACCCTATTTTAGCATCATCGTCATATACAATGACAAGTAAATGTCCAATTTAGTGCACGCCATTGACCGACCTATATTTATGTTCCATGTAGTAGCATTAGCTTTATAGCAATTTCATCAATGTCAGCATCAATCTACAGAGGTGAAGTATCGCAAATGTTGTCTTCATAAAACAATGTTATTCAATGAGGCACCGCCAACTGGTGACGTACTTAATGGAAGGCAAAGGCAAGAAGTATTAAATATTGCATGATCTTACTCATTCAGAACGCTTTTACCCGTGCAAATGCGTTCCCAAAAACCTTCCATAAAAATTGTCATGCCTAACCACCCAAAGAGCAGTCCGATGAGGTTATCTTAAATAGCATATTGCCATACACCTCCTTACATACGAGCCTGGGAATAAGAAGCAAGTACTCCGCTAAAGATGCTTCCAGTCTATTATAAATATTAATACTTATCTGTGGAATATAGCACAGGTTTAGCGTAATGCCTCAACATTAGTATCACGCCAATGTGCATGAACACAAAGGATTTATGAGCGTGCAAATCCTCATTGTCTGTCAAGCACGGCGTGCAGCTCTATGACCAGCACTAGGCGCATGCACCAGCCTATCCGCGTGTGGATCCATGTGTGAAGCATGCGGTGCGAAGCGCAAGTGGCGGCTGGCGTGATGTACGCCCTTCTGCAACTGAGATGGTCATGCTTAAGTTCCGACATCTTACAGGTCTTAGCGTGTGCTGTCGGACGAATTTCGCATTGTTTCGCTTTTCGGCATGCGCAGATCACCGACATATTTCGATTCATTTATGCTGCATTGTCTACTAGCAATCAGAGTATTCGAATCCCATGTTTTTGTCCACTCATTACGAGGCAGATCCACGCGAGCTTAGCCTAAACTAACCGAACCTGCAGGAGCCTTTCTCAACATTCCCCACCCCCCTCTCCTGGACGACCACCGATCACGTGACTACCACTTCTGCACACGGCACCGGACTGCCCGCGGGCATGGCATGAGATCTGACCTTGGCAGGGGTCAGCACGTGCGCAGTTGGGGCGGCCGCCGGGAGTGTAGTTTCAAGTGGTTTGTGTACCAGCCCGGACTCGCTGCCACAATTTACTGGAGGGTACTGTTGCAAGGAGAGTAAGCGTGGGCATGTACACCCTGGATGGAATTGAACTACTTGTCCAATGCTAAATTCAGTCAACCACAACGACGTTGACTGGAATGAAGGCCTGATACTGGTGCATTGTGCGAGAAACATTCAGCGGTATTTCCTGGAATAGCAATTGCTTCATTATCGACGCATCAGCTGACTGTGCTCAGAAAGGACAAACACAAACGTCTTCTTGCCAGGGATATGCTATAAGACTGTTAGCTTTCATTGATAAATGAAAGCATGATCTTTCTATCGTGCCGTACATGACATCATGGGTGTAACCACGGATTCAATTTTTTGGGTGGAGGGGGCAAGCCCGGGACGCGGCAAGTTTGAACAGGATAGAGGGATCTAGCCTCGCCTTCCTCGAAAAATCTTTTGATTTTAGCAACTTCTTTTTGAATGCCATTTTCAGACACTTCAATTCAATGTTGTGTATTTCAAGTTTTTTTTCTTCGGATTTACCATTGTTAAAAATAATATTTTTGTGACTAAATGTTCAACTAAACATAACAAGTTTTACTCCTTATCGCTACCTATGAACGTCTAATTTTATGTCATACGTGCTGGACCAGATTTCACGATCACCATAGAGTAATGCTGTACGTGAAACGTTGCCCTCTTGTAGTAGGAAAAACATAAAATATTCGTCGATGGTTGTATGGTGGCAAATATACAATTTCCATTCCCATGTTTTCCTGTTTTGCGGGAATACATTTCGACGCAATAACAACGAGGGAGGTTAAAGGGTCTGGAACTAAGAGCATGTACATACCCCTCACGTGGAAGGTGGCGTCCCTCAGGCCGGAAAAATGCATCCCTCTGAAAAAGTTCCAGTGCACACGCTCGAATTTTTCAGCCTGAGGCCCTCTTTGAAATAAAAAGGCATCCCCTTGGAAGGAATGGCGCCTCTTGGGGAAGGGCCGAGTGCAACCCGCCCCCTAGAATTTTGCAGTCAGAGGCGCTCCTTCAGGTGCTCGCAGTTATGCTTAAATTGTCGTGCCTGAGTACCTTAGCATAAGGTCAAACGGCCAACATGACCAAAAATGTACCCAAAGTTTATTGTGCTACGCATATCAGAATGGTTGTATATATCTTAGCGCCAGGATGTAGTCGGAAGTATAAAACACGCCGTTCGCTTCTTTTGTTGCCAATCGACTGTTCTTGTTTTGAACAGCAATAATCGGCTTGCCTCTTGTCTTAGCTGAAGCGACTCTTTGAGGCTTAAGTAATTTAAGGATGGGGTATGCATGTAAAAAAAGCTTTGCCCTGGGAAGTGGTTCGTGCCACATCGCTGACAACCTATAATTTGGTGAAAGCGGCCTCTTTGTAATCCAGTTGAGGGACAGGAAGAAACCCCACGCAAGCATTGCAAGTCGCACATAATATGCATCGCCGGACATTAACCCGTCCCGTCTCGGGGGGTCTTCAACCGCCCCCTCAGATTTTTCGCCGATAGCGAACGAACGGCACGCGGCAGCGCACCGAAATGTGGCATACCTTTTCCCACATCAATTTGACATGCTAATTCAAAATCTTTAGGTCAGGTCATCTAGGGTCAACGAGTTAGTCAAGGTCAAGTGAGGTCACCTCCAAAAACGTTCAACCAGTCGTCACGCTTTAACGAATACAGATATTTTAATGAAACTGTCAGCGTTTGCTTATCTTTACAGATGGAACAAAACGTACGAGTTGAATTTTTCATTTATTTTCGTTTTTGACTAGATATAAATTTTGCGTATTTGCCATATTGCAGTTCAAACACAGGATTCTGGCTAAAGTAAGCATTTTTTATTGGTTAAAGTTGACTTCCAACAACATTTCTCGATCTGCTCTACCCACTGGAGGAGGAAAATTAAAGAAAACTTGAAAACTCAAAATTTTGAAATAAAAAAAACAATTCGGTGGGGGGGGGGGGAATTATACCCCTGGTCGATTTCGCTGTCCTTTTCTCATTCCAAATTAATTTTGTTTTTCATATATCCCCCAAAATGAACTCCCCAGAGTAAAAAAGCATAATGCAAATAGTGAAAAGTTGTGAAAATCTAGCCCCCCCCCCTGGTGACGTCGCTTTTGGGGAATTTTTTTTTCGGGGGTGGACCTGGACCCTACTCGTCGAGTGCTTTCCGATGACACCTCTTTCGTTTTCGTGCGATGCAGTTTGGATTTCAGAGGGGGGCCTTCAACCGCCCTCCCCCCCCGAGACGGGGTGGGAGGATTTGACAGGAAAGACGGCGCGGGTTAAGAAACTATCGTCCGGTCGGATGGTGGTACGAAAAAAAACGCATGAGACTTTTCGCGACACTTGCCGCCATTTGGAAATGCGATTTAATGTATGGGTGTGTTTACGGGTTTCAGAACCGGATAAACACTTGTTGTTTGTAGGGATGGACGTCTCCGGAGTTCCAGCAACAGCAGCTGCACATCAGTGGGCGAATCAAAGCACAGCAGCTCTCTGATCTATCTCGGACACTGACTACAATGTGGTGTACAATCGAACGTCTTATGGCTTGAGTACGATGTTTATCGAAGTAACGCCAAATTCATAATAAAACGGAGTTATACTTGGCAACCGATTGGTACATACTTAGTCAGCAGGGTATGACCGTTTGGTGCAACCGTAATGATGACCATTTAAATTGCGAAAGGGTGCATACATTGCATTCGAACACAAACTTATAGCATGCAGTTTAACGCAGGTACGGTTTATCAGTTCGATCTTGGCTTCCTCAATTTAAAAGCTAGCGCAAAGGCCTGCGTCGGGTGAGTATGCATGATGGAGCTCCAAGTCCGGGATAGTTCCAGCGGCATGTTGCAAGTCACCATCAGTATGCCAAGTCCACAGCGGCAACTGCACGCCATGGTCGTGAGAGGGAGCCATTGTCAGTATGGGACAAGAACAGTGGGCATGTGCACACCTGTATTCACGTGCACAGCTGTGCACACGTGTACATATGTATGCATGTATCCGGCTGTGTGTCGTGGTCGTGTGACAATACTGAGCGTGTAGTGTCGCATGTACACAGCTGCACGGCCAGTGTCGCATGTACACAGCTGCACGGCCAGTGTCGCATCTACACAGCTGCACGGCCAGTGTCGCATGTACACAGCTGCACGGCCAGTGTCGCATGTACACAGCTGCACGGCCAGCGTCGCATGTACACAGCTGCACGGCCAGTGTCGCTAAGCTGGAAGTGCGACAAACTGGGCGCTCCGGTGCGCGGTGTCGCACCTTGTTATTGCACGTGGCCACCCGGTGTTCGTCAGCTGTAGTGGCGCGTCCCGACCGCTGGATGGTGTCCAGTGCGCCCTTGGTGCCCGTCTGCTCACCGTCCTCACTACCAGAGAAGCACGCAGGCTGCACTCACAACGCGTCCCGGCTGCAGACCCGACCGTCAGTCTGACGGTCAGACTGACGGTCGGGTCTGATCTCAACTGGTCGTTGGACCGACCGTCAGACCGACCGTCAGACTGACGGTCGGTCTGACCGCCAGATTGACAGTCTGACCTCCAGATTGACCACCTGACTGATCGTTTGACCGACCTCTTTGAATGACTGCTTCATCAATTATATACTGCAATATCTCTATAAAAAAATTAAAACATGATTTGATCCGTAGATCCGCTAAAGAGATCATCAAATAATTATGGACTAAATTACCTAGAAGCATCTAACTTGACTACATATTTCACCTTCGTGCTTTTGACATTAATTAAACACGTTGCTGAATCTGATAGATTCTGATAATTGCCTGCGCATACTTCAATGGTCTGTGATTATTATTACCGAATAAGAGAGTTTGAAGCTGGCAGCAATTTTCTGCGCCCATCGAAATCGCGAGGTATTTATGTGACGTCATAGGTGACACCTTACGCCAGTGGGAACATCTTGAAATCAGAAGAACCATGCTATCCATTGGCGTTACATTGTTTTCGATCCGTCCGTTATATCGTGAGATCTCATCGGCTTTCAATTTCCTCCTCAGGTGGTCCTCGTTGAACTATGTCAGGCAGTCAGGTCAGTCTTCCATCCTCCAGACAGTCCTAGTCCAACTATGCCATGTGATCAGGGGCTAGTTTTCCATTCTACAAGCGGCCATGGTAAGACTATGGAGGACGTCAGGGAGTAGCTTTTCAACCTCCAGGTGATCACGGCTGAACTAGGCGTGGCGATTAGATGACAGTTTTCCGGTTTCGTCTCCCGTCGTTGTGGTCTTTTCCACCCATGGTAGGAACCGGGTGGTTATGTTAGGACTGGGAACCGGAGAACCGTGATTCCCTCACATTATACAGGACTGTTAAATGATGCGTAAGAAGTTCATTTTTCACATACTGCGACGAGGGACCGATCAGTGCTGATACAGTTCATCAAGTGTGACGATGATGTGCCGGAGGTCAGTGCATCGCGAGAGGAATTCAAGGAGTGTGTCCAGAACAGGGCGGGGGATCAGACTAACGCCAGTACAATTCACCATTTGTAACCAGGACCTGGCGAGGACTAGACTAACGCCAGTACAGTTCATCAAGTGTGATCAGGGGCGGACAGGGACTAGAGTAACGCTGGAGCAGTTCATCAAGTGTGATCAGGCTGGACGGGGACCACAATGATGGAGTGCCCGATGCCTCAGGGTACGGTGCGTGACGGTCACAGTGAGGCTGACCGTCATGCTTACAAATCAACTGGCTGTCGGACTGATCGTCAGATTGATCTGTATTAATAACTCGAGCTTTCGGTTCTTGACCATCGTCATGACTGTCGTCGCGACATTCCTAACAATGGTCTAGAACCTAAAGCTAGAGCTGCTAATGCAGTCTTATTTTGCTTCATTGCACATTTCCATCCCAATGAAGGCCAGCCTTATGCCAGGTTTCTATCTAATGTTCACCGCCTTGAACTCTATCAGGGAAAATACTTCTTCGCAGCCAATTTAAGTTACACTGATCGTCAGACTGACAATTCAACCGGCCGTTAATCTGTCCATCAGACTGACCGTCAGGCTGGCTGTCAAGCTGACGGTCAGTTCATACACACCGTATCTCCCAGGCCTTGGCCGCTTCATTAGTCTAGTCCTGCCCGGCCATGATAATGCTCGAACTGCACTGATGTCAGTCTTGACCACGCCTTCTTCTGATTACGCTTGGTGAACTTTGACAGCAACAGTCCGGTTTTCACCATATCCTGGTCAGACTTGCTGAACTGTGCGGTATTGATCAGGTCCTCGTATAGTATTCAGAAGCTAGACTCCTTCCACTTTCTGTGCCGGTCCGTTATGGCGTCAGGATATAGCGAACCCTGCTCCCACCACTGGAACAGAAAGCCACGTCCACGAGAGACGTAACTGGAGCACTGTCCTCCGGCTGCCAGGCATAGTTTGACCATGACCGCCTGGAGAATGGAAAGCTAGCCCCTGACCTCCTCACATAGTCCGACCATGACCGCCTGGAGAATGGAAAGCTAGCCCCTGGTCGCATGACATAGTTGGATTAGGACTGTCTAGAGAATGGAAGTCTGATCTGACTGCCTGATATAGCTTCACGAGGACCACCCGATGAGGGAACTGATAGCCGATGAGATCTCACGATATAACGGACGGATCTAAAAGAATGTAACGCCAATCAATAGCATGGTTGTTCGGATTTCAAGATGATCCCATCGGGGAATGACGTCACCTGTGACATCACGTACATATATCCAATTTTGAAAGATGCTGAAAACTGCTGCCAATTTCAAACTCCCTTACGCGGTAATAACGATCGCAGGTGCTAAAAGTACGCACAAAGCAGTCTTCGAAATTCGCCAGATTCAGCAACGTGTTTATATAACATCAAGGCCACAAAGGTCTAATATAGAGTCAGGCTAGACTATTCTAGGTAATGCCATGTCCAGCATCATCTCACGATCATCTTAGCGGATCGGTGTATAAAATCGTCAGAAATGTTTTTGTAGCGATGCTGAGGTGTCTAATTGATCAGTCATTAAATAATGCAAAATATCGTCAACGCATGTTTGATGTCAATGTCGAAAAACGGACATATCATAACCTCTTTAATATATTATCTCTGTGTGGCCATCGTCGTTGAATTTGCCAGAATAGGCTGCCGTGGTTATTTCCTTTTAACTCCATCTGCATGAAGGTAATTATGAATAATGTGGAAGTACCGTCCTGGAAGCGAGCCCGACAATATTGATAATGCCATTGCTTCATCAATTGACCTAACGAGAAAGCTGTATCCCGTGACAAAATATTATATCAACATCCCACGGGCTGTGGCGGGCTGACAACAGTATGCCCACAGCTGGATGGCGCACGTAAGGTAAGGTTCGAACTGTGGGTCAGGGTAGACTAGCTGTAGGCACAGTGACCCTACGCTATGGACAATTCAGTTATGCACGGATGAGCAAGAATTCCATGAGGGACACGACATTTCAACCATTTTATAACCACATACCTGATCACTTCTAATCATTTTATAATCCGGAGATATAGTATGATCTGACACAACTTCTTCAGTGGAGATGATTCCTAAGTATATCGTGTGCTTAGCCGACTCGCTGGTCTCTGTTCGTGGCATGTGAGCTGACCAAACTTGATGAACTTTACTGGCGTTTGTCTGGTCCTCAGTGCATCACATGTTTAGCCGACTCGCTGGTCTCTGTTCGTGACATGCGAGCTGTCAAAAGCAAAACGTGCAGCCTTCGTTACTAAGCCAAGCCGCACGCAAAGAGCGGCGACCTCAATAATGGTACAGTTGCCTGGTGCTAACAGAGTCAAAAGTGTCCGCAATTAAAACCGTGTTCCTATCGGCGATGCTTCGACAGCAGCGGAACTAAGAAAGAATGGATAATAGTTACGTGGTGATAGGAGTTTATATTCAAGTTCATTGATCCAAATACTGAGATAAAGCTGACATTACTTGATCTGGGTAGGCGAATCTGTACTTTTGGAGGGTTCTCTATTTTAATAAGCTTTTCACCCGCATATTTCGGCATACATGCTCACGGTGTTCTCCTCAGCCGCCATTTTTGTTCCTCGCTTGTACGCGCAGGTGCTCAGACCTAGAAGCTAGGGAGAATATCGGGCTTTCTAGGTCGATTCTTTCCATGCAACATCCAGTGGAGTAATGAAAAGTGACGAAAATGTTGAGGAACGTGTCCCCCTGCTGCCCCCCCCCCGTGGCGGAGCCTTTGCTACTTTTGAAGTTAACTTTCAGATCCTGGTCATTGAAAGAGTTGCAGTCTGTTAAATGTTGTACACGTACAATCTTAGTTAGAAAAAAAACTATAGTCTTGAAGATAGCTATTGAGGGCGAAGATCATGGCGTACTTAAGATAGCACTCGCGTCCTCGTACTAGCAATTTGGTTTGCTCCAGCCTCACTAAAAATGTTATCGCATGGGAAGGCAACGTCTACCAGATTGGATGCTGAAAGCCTGTCTTTTTAGTTATCAGATAAGAGGAGCAAAATTGAAGAACTTTACACTACTTCCACCAAGAAAGGGCTACCCAGGAATTTCGAGCAATTTGGTATTAGTTTTTTTTAACGACATCTGGTGGAAAGCCTTCCGTGTTACGAACAGTTTCCCTGTCCTTGCCATTTGAGCAGGCAACGATTTTTCCTAGAAAACGAGGCTGGTGAATAGGGCGTAGATTTTTAGGAGTCCAGTCCGGTACTTCGTTCGCTACCTTCGGCTCGTTTGACGCTTGCCACGTTATTGAAGATATTTTCGCCAATAAAAGCATGGAAATAACTAACTTTATGAATACGCCTACATTAACTGTGACGTCAAAGTGAACCCGGGCAGCTTAATGCTAAGAGGGTTTGCGTGCCTTCTCAAATCGTGTCTTCAGCATGGGAACAAATTGCATGAACGGCCAAACCTAACCCGATACTTGTCAATAAAAACGAACCTGCCCAACTGGCACGCTTTTAAAACTTCATTAGGGTGTTGTTTCTGTTGCAAAGCGTAATGTTCTTGTTTTCAAGAAGAATATAACCCGCCCTTTACATTTTGATTCTGAAGCCTTCCGTGACAAATGCGCTATGACATATTTCCGAAAATATTTCCGGAAATATTCCCATTCTTTGCTGAAATCAAGCTTTAGTGAAGACATTTTGCGCCCCCTTACGATGTGCCGGATAACCCATCTATATATACTGACTCGGCACTGTATAGTTTTTCGTTCATGAAAAATAACATTACGAAAAGTGTACGCATTTCGGCATATAAGCAAGACTTATGTTGGCAAATTTTGCTTTCATATGCGAGTAGCATAATATATCAGCGCATATGTTTTCAATGCGCTTGTGCAAAAATTGAGGCACCATTGACGAAAACGGCTGCTCCGCCGAATATGACGCGCGAAACTCTAGTGATCACGTCGAATTGTCGAAAACGACTGTGCTTATTACTGCATTTCGAAGGCGGCTCAAATGTTCTCTATGATCCGGCACGTCTCTGAACTCACTCCCCACCCCACACACACACTGCATTTCGGTGGAGGTGTATTTATTGCTCCTTCGCCAAAGTCTGACGGAAAATAAGCCTCCCCAGGAGTTGTGAAGAGATCCATCCCTTGTGGACCATCACAATAGGTGCAAAGTTCGTCACCCCAACGATGTAATTTCGAATTCTGTGTCTGAAGCACGGCAACATATACCCCCCTGCATTCGCGTCTGGTGCATCCAATGACGCTTTATGCCGACTATATTTCCTTAGTCCGTACCACATTGACACAAGTTATAATAAGCAACAGGGTTGAACAAACTTCATGCAGTACTACTTCCCAGTCAGACGACCAGTGCATGACTAAACAAGGGTGTGCACAACTTATGCTTTTTGTGATATACAAATAAGTGATATCTTCATATTTTCATGCTCCATAATTTTGTTCAAAGGGAATATTTAAGGAATCGGTACGCATTGCCGAGATGCATATATCTTGTAAATATCATGCACGAGGTGCTATTCTCTCAAATAATTGTTGTCATTAACACTGCCATGTATTTTGTAATAATCCTACCTTGCGCACAGTACAAAATGCATGTGACATGCTGCTAAACTTCATGTATATACATATATGACTAGCCCATGCAATCCCGTGATGTTTCATGGGCGAGGCCATTTTCACGAGCTTTGTACCATACACACCGAATTTTCAAGATGCAAACAAAGCCCAAAGCATTCGAGATTATATGATCTGGGTTCACCAGCTACTACATGAATGAAAGCACCAAAAATACAATTGATGGATGCATTACCTGTTTCTGCAATGCGTCCACATAGTCCTCCTGCTCTTTGGACATTCGCTCGTCGAGTTTGCCTTGTGATACAAGGAAGTTTTTCACATCTGGATTCTCTAGTTGCTCAACATCAGCCTTCTCCTTTTCTCTGCAATGTTGCCAGACGGCCGATGATCGATGCCAGATGCACTCATGCTCTTCAACTCAGTCTAATGAATGTCACAATTCCTTATCCTAATTATATTGTTCGTACATATGTGCAGGCAAATGCAGGCATTGCAGGACGTTTTGCTTGCTTGGGGAGCTTGCTCTACACAAACACTCAATGCCATAACGGATATTTTCGCCATTAGATATGTCACACATTGCTTCACCGATCGCTATTTCATGTTTGGCGACTGCGATACTACATGTTCTGCAATCAAGTCACTTGCGCGTACTGTGAAAAACGTTCTGAGTGTACAGCTGGTGATTTTCAGAAAGCTGCCAACGATTTTGGTCAGCTACTGATACCAAAGACCAGCTCATGCTGGTCACCTAACCAGCTCATGCTGCCAGCTAGACGCCCCTGGGCATGGAAGGAAGGGCAGACAGCTGAGACGACTTACGTCAGGGCCTGCAGATCGTGGTACTGCCGCTCCAGCTGTTCCAGCTTGTCGGTCATCTTCTGCAGCGCCTCCGACTTCATTTCCAGCTGGGAGAGCACCTCCGGATTGGCGCGCCTCGCCTCGCCGATGTCTCGCTCGGTCTGAAGGTACTCCTCCAGTGTCTCTCGGTCAACGACTGGCTGCCAAGAGCAACAGACAACACACGGTTATCACCGAGGAGTCACCATCGATCAGGGACACATACACGGTCACCATCGATCAGGGACACATACATGGTCACCATCGGTCAGGAACGTATTCACGGTCGCCATCGGTCAGGGATACACACACGGTCACCATCGGTCAGGGACGCATGCATGATCACCATCGGTCAGGGACACATACACAGCCACAATCGGTCAGGGACACATACACGGTCACCATCGGTCAGGGACGCATACACGGTCACCATCGGTCAGGGACGTATTCACGGTCACCATCGGTCAGGGATACACACACGGTCACCATCGGTTAGGGACGTATACACGATCACCATCGGTCAGGGACGTATTCACGGTCACCATCGGTCAGGCATACACACACGGTCACCATCGGTCAGGGACGCATGTATGATCACCATCGGTCAGGGACACATACACGGTCACCATCGGTCGGGAACGTATTCACGGACACCATCGGTCAGGAACGTATTCACGGTCACCATCGGTCAGGGACACGTGCACGGTCACCATCGGTCAGGGACACATACACGGTCACCATCGGTCAGGGACGTATTCACGGTCACCATCGGCCAGGGACACACAAACGGTCATGACCGGTATGGACAATAATATATTCGAAAATAGTGTCTTGAACTAAATTATTATTGCTGTGCCTGGCCTGAACATGCTGACTGTGAACACTGAACATGTGGACTGTAATGAGGCTAACCCAGGATTGAAGCCAAAATAGTACTCTCTGTACTTCAAAAAATATTTTCTTGATCTGAACAATTTGTTCATATTTTATATTTTTCCAGAAAAAGTATTGAACTTCATTTGTATGATGCTAGATGTGCAGACTTTAAGGTACTTGACCTTGTGCCATATTTGAAATGCCTCGCAACCTTTCACGGGACCTTGTGCCACCATGCCATTTTGTCAAGATCAGTACAAAGTAAAAGTCGAATACAACGACTACTTTTCGAGAACATGTTTATAATACAAATGATGTATTTATGTAGCTACCGTGCTTGGTCACAGAGGTCACATACAAATATCAGGCGCAATGTCTGACATCGAGCGCTCTCCCCAATTGTGAATGCACTATGCCAAGCTGCTATATCATAGGCTTGACTTGCATCCTATGTTTTGTACTTCAGAGGAACCCCGTCCCAATACTTACATTCACTGTTGAATCTCACAGGTCCGTTTAAATGCAATGTTTCAGCAGATAAATGTACAATTTGTATGTGTATTCGCTCCCCGTGTGAAAGTAATAAGCGATGCTTTCTCACAATGTTGAATAGAGTATTCCTCAGTAACTTGGGAGACCAGCAGCAGTAGCTGAATGGCCCGGCTGACCATCGGGCGGAAGCGATATCTGAGTTGCGAGTTCGGACCTAAGTATCTCCATGAGTACTATCGGTAGACTACATCAACAGGAGGGCTCCAATACGCATTATGACGGTGGAAATGTATACCATAGGTAGGCCTCGTGCATTTTCGGCTGGATAGATGCGGTTAAAAAGCAGCATTTCGACCGAATAGGTCAAGTGGCCGATTAGGTCGAAGTGTTGGCCTCTTCTTGGAAACGTCCGAAATTGCTCCATAAAATGTGATGTGATCTCATATCAGGGCAAGAATGGGCACCAAATTCAGCGTTGGCATCCAAACTAACGCCATGATGGCCTAGAAGACAAAAACATCATCTGAGGAAAAGTTCGATTAACGGTCCCGAATCACTTTGGGAAGGTTGATTGCTAACTTAAGTAGGGTAGCTGAGTCTTCGTCATCCTACCACATCGAACATGTGCCATTTTGGGACCATAAGTGAGATTGATGGCAGACAACTCGCGATTTCCGCGAAACAGGTATGGCATGCTTCCCTTATGACGTCGCAGCTCAGTAACCTGACATGGCTTACTGAGGTTGTTGTGCCACCAAGACGGCACAGGACACCCCAGCAGCTACACCAAGTAAGGGTCCAAACAAGAAACTTGTTCTAACCCTTCACCATGCAGGGCCTTGTAAGAGAAGACGTCCTAACCAGACGTAAGTAAAAGAAACGCTGTCACATCTTAAATGCTACTTAGGAAGTGCTTAACATGTGCTTAAACATAGAAATTAAATGTTTCACACTCAAACTTGGAGCCAGAACAGCCGTGGTTCCGTCACATCTTTCATTCTAACATGACCATTTTGCGAATATGTCGCCTAGTGACCATATATGCGAATATGACCTCATCATATCTCATGAAATGCCTGGGATAGCATCTCGGTAGTACCTTTGCGTAGAATATGCTCCTCCAAATCCTTTTGCCTTTGATACTACTGCTGTCTTACGCCGATTCCACCTTTTACTTTGTTCTCATCTGATCTCGACTCCCTCGCCGTTGGCATTGCTGGTACTCTACGCTGGCATGCTGTTGACATTGTCGCGGCACCTTACCTCAATTTACTCGCCGTTAAATAATTAATACTTGACGCCGCTCCTCAGGTGACTCACCTCAGTTGTTTCGCCGTTGACATTGCCGTTGACATTGCCGTTGACATTGCCGTTGCTCGTGTCGTTGACAAGCTGCCCAGTTTGCAGAGCTTTCTGGAAACAACAGTGTCAGGAATTCAGTTGGAATCACGCATCAGCAGAGATAAGCCACGTCGCGTGACGGTCCCGTCCGTGTCATATGCTGCTGCACTGCCAGCAATTCTGAGAATCGCTGATAGACGGCCTCAAAACTGTGCACGGGCTATCAATTCATCGCTCCAGTGCGCAGGCTGCAGCTCCCTTACGGGAGAAGCTTAGATGTGCTGCAGCACACTAACCGGGTACTGTTCGGGCGTGGACGGGCGATTGGAGGGGGGGGGGGGCGACTGGCGGCGGCTGAGGGCGGCTGGCGGCCGCGGCCGCGGCGGCGGCTACACTCACCAGACTCGACATGGAGCCGCGGTTGGAGAAGGCCGCGTCCGTGCTGTGTCCGCAGCCCATCGCGGCGTGCCTGGCGATCGCCTGACCTCACGTGCGGCGCCTCGGTGGCGTGACCTGAGGTCGCGCCCTGCCGTGGTCAGCTGTCGCCGGCTGTCCGTCTGGCGGTGGCTGTTTGGCAGGCGCACTGTGCCGTCGCACCGCGCTCGGCGTCGATCGACGCGTTTTCCCGATATTACTATGGTAATAATGTAAACAAACCGGCTGGCTGGTGCTGCCTGTCGCTACCAGGTGGCACCGCGCTGCGCTGAACGGGTGCACCGCGCTGCGCTGAACGGGTGCACCGCGCTGCGCTGAGCGGGTGCACCGCGCTGCGCTGAACGGGTGCACCGCGCTGCGCTGAGTGGGTGCACCGCGCTGCGCTGACTGGGTGGTGTACCACGCTGTCATGTGCCTTCGTTTAGCTCATAAAGCGGTCATCAATATCAATACAATAATACAATCAACATCAATATATCAAAGGAATATATTCGTCGATTTGTGAAACTTCATTTGTTGCAAGGAATTCCATTCAGTATTTCATCCTCAATTTATATAAAAGTAAAAAGTAAATACAAATGACATGCTTGTCAACTTATTTTAGACGCGGCTTTTTGGAAAATTTAATCCAAAGTCTGCAAAACTGCGAAAATGCATGGTAAATTCTCATATGTCAACACTGATTCCTCGATTCGTAGAAAATTCAATGGAATTCATTCGCAAAACTAGGGACACATTTAGATATAATTATCATGCCCTGGAGTGTGTCTGGTCAATCTGACTCACCTATGGCCTGATTCAAGTTCGGGCATGTTAGGTTAAATGTGTATGTACACTGTGTGGTTGACCTGGCTTCCTTTCAACATTTTGAAAGCTTTCCTGAAAATGTCTTTCTCTCACTTTGTGTGGGTACATGCTGATGCTGAATTCAAAGTCACCACTGAAACTTACTCCGTGGTAGTCCTCAATCAATGCCCTCAGATAAAAAACAAATGTAGCCTTGCGCATAGTATAGTGTGACTATTACCCTGTGTACATAAGCAGGTCAGCAGTAAACGGAACTTTCTGATCCGGTCGATCCGCAAATGTTTCGATCGCGTGGTTCGTTTACAAGACCAAGACGCCCAGGTAATCGGCAGCCCCACCTAATTTGTGCGATTTGACGGCTAACGCAATGTGGTGAAAAGTTCCGAAGATTTGGCCGGTTTTTGCGCTTCGGACGTATCTGTTTCGAGCAACGGCGTACACAAGCACAATGTATTATGAATGATCCACGTAGTTAGAGGTTGTTGGGCAGATATATAGGGAATCTGTGAATTCAAAGGATTCAGGTAGCGATGACGCAGTATTGATGACAACATAGCACTTTCTTTTTCGTGAATCAAATAGGGCATTGTTTCCAGGCCAGACTATTTTCTATAGCCAGACTATGTAGTAGTGCATTGTTCCAGACGGCCTTGTTCTAGATTGTGCAATAGTCAACTAAACATGGTAAATCAGATTTGCCACGCAATCCAAGATATGAGTGAGCAAAATACAAACGCTGTCAGAAATCTGTAAGTTGAATACTCCGGTACTTCGTAAAACTCACGGTTGGGGCACGCACTAATAACGCGACGTCTCAGCGCCGCTTCCAGCTGTGACGTGTCTGATTTTGGTGTTTCATGACTAGGTTTGCGATTATAATTAAAAACAAAACGTTTATGATTAAAAACTCAGTTATTTTTCACAATTACCATAAATTTACTCAAAACCTAGCAGATAATAGTTTCAAGAAGTATCATGACTTTTGCAGCCAGACCAGTATTTGTTCATGATTGGCACTTATCGCAAACTTCCACCTACGGAAGCGCAAATTTGCGTGAAGCTTTTCGCATGTTTGACTACGGAAAAGCCCGTTTACAATAGCGTTATTTTCGCAAGTTTTACTAATCGTATCGTGTTCGGAAGTTTTGCTGCTCATGTAAACGGGGTATATAGTATGGTGTGACCTGAAGTATTTTATGAGGAGCTACGGTGGAGGTTGGAAACATTTTTAGTTTCACATACACACATATATATACATACATACATATATATATATATATATATATATATATATATATATATATATATATATATATATATATATATATATATATATATATATATATATATATATATATATATATATATATATATATATATATATATATATATATATATATATATATATATACAACACGATTTTCAGCTGGCAAAAATGCTCCGCGTGCAACAATGCCAAGTAAATGCGCTGTTGACTTATATGACCTGATTTGATTTGAAACTGACCTGCATGCTACATGTGCACACCGCAGTTCTTGACCTGGTATATGAGGATTCAATCATGCAAACGTTTGCCAGACCATTTCTTGGAGCCAATAGGTGATTTATAACTGTTTTAACTTTTTCTTACTCACCTGACCCGTGGTCTCTGACCTGCTTTACATCATTGGCGACCTGAAGCTGAAGATAGTGAAATTCGACCCGATGAACGTTATTTAGCCACCCACTGTCCTTCGTTTCATTTCGATTCGTTAGTTTGATTCCGGAATTACAGCAGGGGCTAAGGAGACATAAACGGGGACATATATGTGGCTGAATGGCTGAAGGCGCTTAGATGAAACTAATGGCTATGGACGTTATTATGCGCAAGATGTGTGATTAGATCATGAATCTCATGACGAGAACATGCCATAGGTCGTTTACTTTTTCTCCAAAAAAGTAAGCGAGAAGTAAGTGATGCACGTTGAGCTCACGCCATCATCCAATCCTACAGAAATCACGTATCTTTTATTCCGACACGTCGTACTTAATAACACTGGTTCTCCGGGCGCATATCCTGTGCTAATCAGCGCCACGCTACACCCACACATCGAGTGAGCGATGCCATCATTACCATTATTCCTTCAGTGTAATGTACTGAGAGAAAAATGGGTGGTTGTGATTTCATATATAGATGGCCTGAGAGCGAAAGCTTATTATGATATTCTCTGGTTTCTTTCGTGGATAGAAATATAAAGCCAACACAAGACTGATAATCCAGCGCTAATTATCGTCGGCTAATGTTTCATTTTTATGGCATGAATTCATCGAAGTACCAATCAGAGTCTATAAGCTTGCTAGATATAGTTCATAATCAAGTCAGTTAATGGGTCTCAGTGCCTTTAGATTGAGCCAATGAATAATGGAGTAACCTACTTCCTACGTGGATGCCAACGTCAACGAACTACGGTAATATGTGCCCTGCATTGACATAGGTTGATGAATAATTGTAACATAGGTAATGCATGCAAATATAGTTGTGATCTCAAGTTGATAAAAATTCAGTTCATAGACTCAGCTTCGACGCGTCAATAGGCAATACACTGAAAACGTTCTTCCGTAACTTATGGTTAACCATGACATGCCAAATATCATTTATTTTATAGAACGTGGAACAATAGGAAAATGCAAGAATATTTCAGTATTGCCGATTAATATCACTGCTCTAGTTTTGACTGCTCATGTCTAATTAGCGTTAGTGAGAACTGAGAAACATCACAAGAAATTGACCAGAAAAACATGTCTTCGCACGACTTTCCCGGCATTTTATCTTTGATTGTGAAACGCCAGACAAGATAGTGGAAACTGCGCAAGATATATTCCGCCCCTTCATAATTTCACAAATATTGCAGTTCATAAAGCGAATTGGTGTCATCGCAAAGTTGTTACAATGGCAATGTTGACGATAAGATATTTGAATGAATTATCACTTTCTGCAAGCGCAGGCTATCATTTGATCTTCCAACACGTATCCGTGCGATCGATGAATGCATTAGCGTTTGTCTGTCGGCGCGTGACCCGCCGGCACCAGGCAGCACCCAGTCGCATGCACTGCCGCGGCGGCCCGGACGTGCGCCATGGGCGACACCGTCTGACCTGGGGTCAATCGGGCCGGGTATCTGCGACAACCGTCGTCGGCCGAGTCGACGCCGACGGGCCGACGCGCCGCTGCGCCGGTCGATTGTGGCCGCGCCGGCCCGCCGGTCCGCCAGCCACCAGCCGCCGGCCGGCACACTCCCAGACGTCACGAGGCTCGCCTGCCGCCGTCGCCGCCGCCGCCGCCGCGTCACACCTCAGGTGAGCCAGCCGCACACGTCACGGTACTCAGGCGACCTTCAGGTGAGCCTGACACACACCTCAGGCGAGTCTGCCTCATACCTCAGGTGAGCCTGCCATGCACCTCAGGTGAGCCTGCCGCACACATTAGGGTATTCAGGTGACGGCTGGCCCGGTCGGTGTCGCCTTGATCATGCCACACTTGAGATACTGCATGGTCACCTGCAGGTGGTCTCCCCGTCTAGGGAGCGAGGCCAGGAACACCTGGAGTGCGCAGAGGTAGGTGGTGACGTGAAGGGTGAGCTACCGTGAAGGGTGAGCTGTCGTGAAGGGTGAGCTGCCGTGAAGGGTGAGCTGCCGTGAAGGATGAGCTGCCGTGAAGGATCTGCACACCTCGAGCAGCCACATGCCAGCCAGAAGCGAACAGCGGAAAACCTGGAAGCACCTTAAACTTCAGCAGACAATTTCTGTCGTGGAGAGGGTAAAATCCGTCGCGCAGCCGTGGAAACTTGAGCAAGACTTTTCGAGATGGGAACCATGGTTATTGCCTGTTCCGCTACTGGTAATATGCTCAGATGCTTAGTATGCAATGCTATAGCAGATCTCAAGCTCTCAGACCACATCGCATGATCGGTGATGCTCCATCAAGCGAGATGGCCGAACTTAACTATCGCCGACGGACGTCTCGACAAACATATATTATATGACATTTTTATGGCCTGAATTCGAATTCAGCAACTGTTGGGAACTCCGGAGAAGTAATTTGCGGGCTCACACAAGTCATGGCATGTTGGATTCGACGTGAACCGTTCTTGGATTTTCTTTCCCTGGATGATCACTGGTTGACTGTAGGCATACAGTTATCATTTGTGATTTACTGATGAAGCGATGGTTCTGCACCACGGTTTGGTCTTAATCAGGGGCGAAGTAGTGAGGTGGCACCCAATCCATGTGGCGTGGCCCGTGACACTTGAACGCGTCGTTTATGTGGTCGAGTGGTCCAATGATCCAATGATCCGAGGGCCCTCGAGCGCCAGCGTTGCCGCAGTCGCCAGTTCGGATCCACGCCTCTCCGATAGCCTGTTTGTTGGCAGGTGCTCACTGCCTGAAATACTCCGATAATCATTGATTTGGTGTTGATGCACCTGAGAAGCAAGCCTGAACGTGAGGCCGGCTGAGATGCAAAACGTGTTCTTATTTCAAAGTGAAACGTTATTTTCATTGGGTCCTGGAAGCTGCTTGATAATCCAGAGTTAAATCAAGTCAGCATCACAGTAAGCAAATAGCGGTGTCATAAGACATGTAATAGCATGGAGCCAAAAGTCTGCATAGGGCAGGTGGCGCTCAGCAAATACAGCTAAGTCGCAGCGCTCAGAGTTTAGAGCGTTTATAGCGCTCGGCATTCCACGGGCACTGGTCTACTGCCCGACAATGTTCTATGCTGTTTGCGCCAAGGGATGGTCTCGGAGGCTCACGGATCCCAACTCCGATGCTGCCATCGATGCTTCATGGCAGGGGCATGTTGGGTCATTAGAGATGCCAGGCCACACACATAGCACAGTTCTACGCCAAGTAATAATATCGCAGTGATCCACAGCACCATTTCATTGATTACACTGGCTTGCATGATTTATAAAGTCAAGGGTGTCTCAGCTGTTTTTAGGTCAGTTTTTCATGCTGATTCCGAAAATGGCATCCGTTTTGCTTGATTAGCTCGATTTTTGTTTAATATGTCATTTCACTCATATGAACCAAAACATTGCTCTGATTGGTTTACTAGTGAATCCGACAGAAGCATAAATAAAGGTTTAAACTCCAAACAGATGGACCATAAGTATATCCAGAGCGCATCCCAGCAGTACACACTATTGCCGAATAAATGACCTTTTCAGGGACTTCCGACTGTGTTGAGCAGATGGGACATCCCTCTTCAGGCACCAACAACAGTCCCCCAGAAAGTTCACATCCCACCGACCTTGGTAGCGTTCTTTCATCACCCGTATGTCTTTGTGGAAGCGTTCTCCCTGCTCTTCACTGTAATCTCCACAGTTATCTGGGAAATAATATAGATGGGACCTAAGGAAGTGGATTTTTAACGACATTCGAGCACCAACTTGCTGAAAACTGTCCATCAACTCGTCGACGATCTTGACGTATTCCGCGCTTCTGTGATTACCCAGGAAGTTGGTGATGATTGACTTCAAGGACAGCCATGCAGAGAGCTCAGACTGTTCCAGACATTCTTCGAATCCAGCATCCTTCATGAGCTCCCTTATCTGAGGACCGTCGAATACACCAGCCTTCAGCTTCTCTCTACTCACATGAGGACATTTCTGTCCCAAAAATGCAAATCCTCGTCCTTCTTTATCCAGTACTTTCCCAAAAATTTTCATCAAACCGAGTTTGATATGGAGTGGTGGAAGTAGGATTTTCTGTGGTTTAACCAGGGGGCGTGACTGCACGTTATGGGATCCAGGTTCAAGTGCATGCCTGGATGGCCAGTCGCGTTGTGCATAGTGCTGTTTGTCAGCCCGACTGTCCCAGAGGCACATAAAGCATGGATATTTCGTGTAGCCGCCCTGCAGCCCAAGGACGAGACCTACTACATTGAGGTGACCACAGATCAGCCAACCATGCTGTTATGCGTTTCCAACAAAAGTTACATGCTGTTATGCGTTTCCCTCAGTTGCACGGAGTGTCCAACAGGAATCGACGCGAACTTATTGCCGTTTTTCAGGAGAACTGCCTTCAGGCTCCTACTCGAGGAGTCTATGAACAGCTTCCATTCTGCCGGGTTGTACTCCCCATTGCTTCTACTAGGCACGCGTCCCAATTCTTACTTCTCTCCGCTACTTATATATCATACTGCAGTATGCATACCTGTCCGTAACAGCCCCTCCGCGTGGGGGGGGGTATTTTTTAATAAAAAAAAAAATGATACATCAGTGTGTGGGTTGTTATCTTTGACATATTGTGAAAACTTGAGCTAATCGAGAAAAAGGGATAGTATTTTCGGATTCAGCACACGAAACTTGTATTAGAACAGCTGAGAAACTTCCGACCTTTTGAAGAAAAAAAGTTTTGAAACGCAGGCCAGTGTTATAATTGAACTCTTCTATGATCTATGTATATTTCACAAGCAATTTGTCGCACTGATGACTTAGTAGATGCAAACAGGGTTCACAATAAATGACTGCCCTATCCTTACTTGGCATAATTTGACTTGCGCTATGAGCTGGTATTTTAGCCCCAGGCATATCAGTTCAGCTGATAATCGTCGCGGCAAGCTCGGGATTGTGTCAAGTTGCGCTTTCTACAGCTCAGTGGCGACAACGGCTGGTTATAGCTTGACATGCACTAACAACGGCAGTTGATAGCTTGGTATAGACCACCAATAGCTGTTTGTGAGCGTCCGTAGCACGCCATGAGTCCAACGAAATGTGATGTGCTAAGCTAGGGAGGGAGCTTCGAGTTTGTGGTCAGCATCGAGTCAGCATCCGCGGCACCTTTGCCGTAGCTTGAAACCTTATAGATCTTCCCACATTTTTTTCTCCATTTTATAAATGATGTTTAAGAATACATTCACCCGGATGTAAGCAGAGAAGCTTGTTATTGCACACTTCGAATTCCTGGCGAATTAATGTCGTAGAAACATGTGCCACATGGCCATAAGGCCATATTCAATATTTGACCTCTTCCCTTGACGGCACCCAAATTCGGCTCCTCATTATATGATGCTCGGCTAAAATCGGAACGTCTCCAAGTAGGTCAACTTACGCGTCGGACAGGCCTGCAACGTCACATGTAACGTTTTCTGTTGAAAATACAAATGTCATGCCAATGCTCCATACCAACATAGACATGGTCACAGCATCCAAAAAGTTACATTTGTGTTTGGATTTCAATTGTTTACGACTAATCCTTCCAGACTCTGTAATTGATGCCGAATATTTTCTCACATTTCAGTTTTGTACCAATCGACAAAGAATAGGAAGAAATGGATTATGCTCGCATCTACATCGCATGTCGCCTGAAAAGATAAAGATTTCTGGGATTGGTTTTTTAGATTGCATTGTGATGGATGAACATCGTATCTGATGGGACAAACAAACCTCATAACTGGGAATTTGATCGGCGAATGTGTGCATCCATTCCACCAACTACCGCTGGCTGCCGGTGAGATCGGCCGCTTCATCGCCAAATGATGCCGCACACCTGCGTGCACCTCTTAATTTAGGATCGGCCTCGAAATTGGCATCCTGGGCGATGCAAACCTATTGTCGTCCTGATGCTGGGCACCACTAACCGAGTCCCGGCCGCGTTTATTGCTGGCCATTACTGCCTGCACAGGGATCAATACATAAATAATTTGATGCGTAAAGAGTGTCAGTATCGACCTGGTCAAACCTTCCACTGAATCGGAATAGTAATGTGAAGTTATGGGTTACCAGCGAAAAAGCCGGCCTATGACGCACATGGTGGGCATATGACGGAAAACATAATCCCACTGGGAATGCCGACATGGCGAATGGCAGCCATTTTGTTTCCATCAGCACCAGAAAGGCAATACGATACGGAGGCACGCGCTCAAGATTCGATAAGTCGGATAACAAGATCAACACATCGTCTACCATGTTGGCCCTAAAGGAGAGGTAGCACAATGTTTGCAAAACAGGTATAACTCAAGTTGTGAAATCTTGTTGTTGCCGCATGCTTCATGCTCGCTGACAGCATTTTGCCTGCTGATCTATCCGAGCTGACTGGTTTCCATGGAAACCAGTGTTGGTGGCGGTGAGCTGCAGCTAATTGCCGTCTCGATCTGATTCGCGGAGCAAAGTGAAGGAATCAGCGCGTTATTTTTCAAATGCCCAGCCAGTCTACCAGGCGGGTAGTATGAAGGTCACACTTGAAAGCATCGTCTGACGATGTGTGGCGTGCGGCTTGTGATCATGTGTGTTGTTTATTGTTCGTGGACAAATAGCGTTCATAGTTTTGCCTCCCCTGTCCATTTTTAAACAGCTAAATTAGCCAATAATCTGTCAACACAAGTATAAAATGAAAATTTCCTGAAAATCAGTCGTGGAAAAATTTAGTTGAACAATGCACTGTATGTAATTGTGGCAATGAGCTGCCAAGCAAGCGCCAGACTGTAGCCAAATTTCTTACTGACCTATCAATATCTTATCTCAGTTCATCACATTATCACTAATGGGCGAAATCAGGGGAATCCTCCGAAGTTCGTACCAAACCAGTATGCACTGGCTAGAAACAGTCTGGTAAAGGCTGCCTCCTGGGCTAGAAGTTGTTAAATTCAGGTAGAGATCGCAAAATAAATACTCTGTTCCCGTTTTCATTTGAAAAACTTGTCCGGCGCCCGTCAAAGCCAATGGTATCCCAAGCTACGACGACGGTGCTTGACGCTGGGGTGGTCCAGGTAGAACTGTATGTCCTGAGAGCGTCTGAAAACTTGACATATCGCTCATTTGATACATTAATTGCAATGGAACAGGTAAATATAACGATTTTAGAGGGAAAAATCACCGGAATTGTTCTGGAAATAATGTCTTCGTTCGGCGATCTCAAATGACCTAATCAAATTTTCCAACCGCAAAGTCCATTAGGGACACATCATCAGCTGCGCAAAATGGCGCACTGCGGCACGCCATTTTCCGGCGGTCACGGGAAGCCTGCTTGGGGAAGCATTCGTCCCTCGGCAATCGAGGCTAAGCATGTTGTGCAGCGACTGCATAGCGTCTGACCACATACTAGGATAATCAGCATATTAGTAGGACACATGTGCGTGCTGTGGAATCTAGCGAATGCATAGGTCAGGTTGTCTTCGGCATTTCTATTATGTGTAGCAAGTAATTTCCATAGCTTGGCGTTCTACCTTCGTAAGCTAAGTGCATGCCAAGCTTCCTATCGCGTGGCGTCAAACACACGTAATGTGCGCATCCTTGTACTGTTGAGATAATCATTAGCTGCAGCGAGTCCTTGCGTATACCTGTACTGTGGAGATGATCGCTAGCTGCAGCGAGACCCTGCATATACCTGTACTGTGGAGATAATAACTAGCTGGTGAGTCCCCGAGTAACCATGTACTGTGGAGATAATCACTAGCTGTAACGTGTCCATGCGTATCCATGTTCTGTGGAGATAATCACTAGCTGGTGAGTCATAAAGACATAAAGACATAAAAGATTAGTGCAACTATGAGCCACAAGGGCCCTTCTTGGTTGCACTCTGTACACTGAACCAGTTGCCCACCAAATCTCTCAATCAGCCCTCCCTGTAATACTGAAAAGCAAGCCCTCTATTCTTATAATGATTGTCTATGCTGTTTTTAAAGATGTTCAATGTGCTGTTACTGACAATGTTTTCTGGCAGCTGGTTTCAGTGTTCTACTACCCTGTTGGTGAAGAAAGTCTGTCTTAACCTTGTTCTTCTGTGGTTAACTTTAATTTTGAATTTATGACCTCTAATTGCATCATTTCTGTTCAATTCAAACATTTCCCCAAGATATCCCCTCTCCAGACCATGAACAAATTTAGAAACCTCGATGAGATCTCCTCTCAGCCTTCTATATCTAAGTGAAAACATATTCAATTTCTTCCATCTTTCCTCATATGCCAGGTTGCTTATACCATTAACCATTTTTGTAGCCCTCTTTTGTACTCTCTCTAAATGCCAACAATTTTTTTTTCATAGCTAGGAGACCAAGCTTGGATGCAGTATTCCAAATGTGGCCTGACATATGCACAGTAAAGCTTCCTGATGACTTCCTCACTTCTGTATGATACATTCCTATTTAGTGCCCCGAGCATTCTCCTGGCTTCCTTGGTCTGTTCTGATGCCCCAAATTTTGTGTTTAGAATAACACCTAAATCCTTCTCCTGTTGAGTCACTGATAGCACTTGGCCACCCATCAAGTATAGAGCCTTCATATACTTCTTACCTACATGCATGATTTTGCACTTATCAAAATTAAATTTCATTTGCCATTCTTTGGACCACCGTACAAGTTCGTCTAAGTCTTTTTGCAGCGAGATATGCTCATTTTGACCTGTTATTGCCCTAAAGACCTTCAATTCATCCGCAAAATTGAGAACTTTACTGCTTAGGCCTCTTTCAATGTCATCTACAAATATAATTAACAGTAATGGCCCCAGTACTGACCCCTGGGGGACTCCACTAAGAACATTTTGCCATGATGACTTTGTACCATTCAGCATCACTCTTTGCTGTCTATCTGAAAGCCACAACTCTATCCATTTTAAGATGATACCTGCAATACCATGGGACTGAAGCTGTATCATTAACCGTTTATGGGGTGTACCTTGTCAAAGGCCTTACTAAAGGTAAGATATGCTACATCAACCTGATTTCCCTGATCAAATTGTTCTGTGGCGAAGTTCAACAAGTCCAAGAGATTTGTGAGACACGATCGTCCTTTTCTAAACCCATGTTCAGTATCTTGAATCAATCTGTTACCTTCCAGATAACTAACTATTCTATCCTTGATAATTGATTCGAGTACCTTGCAGACTAGGGATGTGAGACCTCCTGGCCTATGGTTTTCAACTTTCCCTCTTTCTCCTTTCTTGAAAATAGGAACTACATTTGCCCTTTTCCAATCGGTTGGAATTTCATTTTGTGAAACTGATCCACAAAATATTATACTAAGTGGAAATGCCAGTTCCTTTTCAGCTTCCCGCAATACCCTAGCATAAATTTCATCAGGTCCTGCTGCCTTGTTTGGCTTTATTTTCCTGATATGATTGTAAACATCACTAGCAATGAAATCAACATTATTTATCAGATCACATGTCACTGAACTATGGTATGCGATCGGCAGATTGGTCATTCGGTCGGCAGATTGGAGTCCCCGCGTATCCCTGTACTGTGGAGATACTCACTTGCTGACGAG
This sequence comes from Imbricaverruca yamaguchii, assembly GCA_034440575.1. Classification (NCBI taxonomy): domain Eukaryota; kingdom Metazoa; phylum Arthropoda; class Thecostraca; family Neoverrucidae; genus Imbricaverruca; species Imbricaverruca yamaguchii. The sequence continues at coordinate 771,192 of JAOTOL010001585.1, forward strand.
TCTCCGCGTATCCTTGTACTGTGGAGATAATCACTAGCTGCAGCGAGTCCCTGCGTATCCCTGTACTGTGGAGATAATCGCTAGCTGGCGAGTCCCTGCGAATCCCTGTACTGGGGACATAATCACTAGCTGGCGAGTCCCCGCGTATCCCTGTACTGTGGAGATAATCACTAGCTGCAGCGAGTCCCTGCGAATCCTTGTACTGTTGAGATAATCACTAGCCGACGAGTCCCAGGGATTCCCTGTGCTGTGGAGATAATCACTAGCTTCAGCGAGTCCCTGCGTATCCCTGTACTGTGGAGATGATCACTAGCTGCAGCGAGTCCCTGTGTATCCCTATACTGTGGAGATAATCACTAGCTGCAGCGTGTCCCCGCGTATCCCTGTACTGTGGAGATAATCATTAGCTGGCGAGTTCCCGCGTATCCCTGTACTGTGGAAATAATCACTAGCTGGTGAGTCCCTGCGAATCCTTGTACTGTGGAAATAATCACTAGCTGGCGAGTTCCCGAGTATCCCTGTACTGTGGAGATAATCACTAACTGCAGCGAGTCCCCGCGTATCCCTGTACTGTGGAGATAATCATTAGCTGGCGAGTTCCCGCGTATCCCTGTACTGTGGAGATAATCACTAGCTGCAGCGAGTCCCCGCGTATCCTTGTACTGTGGAGAAATAATAACTAGCTAACGAGTTCCCGAGTATCCTTATATCCTGCATATAAGGATACTCGGTGATAGTGCTGCAAATAAGGATAGTGCTGCCAGCTTGTAATTATATCCTGCACTGTGGATACAATCACAAGTTGGCAGGGCCACGTATTCATCGGGGGCTATTACCGCCACAGCGGTGCGCTCTTACATGTTCTAAGACGTACTAGTTGGCACACTTCCGCTGATTCAGTGCTGTTGCCGAATCGGATGTGCGTTTCTTATTGAGTCTATTCCTGCAATTTCAACTAGTGCAAGCACACGAAGATTGTTGATTATGGGTAAGGGAATGGATTTCCTGCCTCATAGGTGAAGTTCCCTATCTCTCTGGAGTAGCTTGAGCTCCTCGAATATTCGCCGTGGCAGCCCAATGGTTTGGATTTGAAAATGACGCTGTTTGGGAAAGCACTCTAGTTCGAATGCTGATATTGACGCCGTACGTAATTGTCGGTCACCGACTGCACCCCGACATCGATGCCTTCTCTAAGGATGTTGAATAGCCAGCGGGTCAGAGTGACACCGGCACGAGCTGCCGCCATCCTGTCGTCCATCCGGCGCTGACTGACAGACAGATGCTGCCTCGCCGTCGACTTCGGCACGCTGGAAATATTCTCAATTGGACTCCGGAATGGTGAATATGCCTGCGGGCCACGGAGGGAGCGCCACGTGATGTTCCACATCCCGGTGTGACGGCGGTCCAGGAGAAACGCTACCTCCTCGTCGTCTCCAACGATAGCGCTGATGATCCACAAGAAGTCGGTGAACCTGTGCTTATCCACACGACCTTCGACAACTTAGTGGTAGATGATGCCGTCCGGATGGCGGTCGCTGATGGCTATGATGGCGGTGACGCTATTGCCACGGGATCCACAAACTATGCAAATGGCTCTATCTCTCGCCAGCTTCCGCTGCACTTCGAGAGCGCATCAGGTGGGTGCTAAACCCAGTTTCGTCAATATGCACGAGGTGTCGGGAGATTCCACCCATAATCATCCAGTTTGCAAACTCGTAGCGGTCACACTTGATTCTTTCCAAGTTTCTCTCCGCCGGCTGGGGCACCACTTCTCTTCACAGTTACGCAGCAGCCGTGAAGCACCCGGGAAATCGTTGAGTTGTCTACGCGGGACTTGTCAGGCCAGGTTTCACTGAGGATTTTTTTTTCAGCTTCTTCACAGTGTTAGCTGCGGCTTTTCCTCGATGCACAGGAACAATAAATCGCGAGATTTCTCGTCAACTTTTTGGGTTGTTCGCTCACATCTTGATCTTGTGCATGCTTCGTTTTTTTTCTGGACGTATTTGACAATGATGAACCAGGCGGTTCCTAGTTTTATGTCTAACTGTCTGGCTAGTTTTATGTCCAACTGTCAACTTAATCACCACCAGAAAGATGAGCCTTGACGATTGCCCATCGTTCCCCTTCAATTGGGTTCCTGTACCGGCCCCTCGCACGTCCTTCACCACGTGGCATGACGGCGTCTAGACGAGCCGTGACCTCTTCACCTGGTGGTTGCGGCATGCCCGACTTGAAAGAAATATTTCTGGCTTATGATTGGTTGAGTGTGTTACTATGCTGAGACACACCGCTTAGTAACTATCGGCTGACCAATATCGCATTATGTAATAAATATACAATTACATACACAAAACGTCCAAAATTGCCCTTTATTGCGCAATGGGTAAATATATAACCAAATATGACAAAAAGAAGTCTTATAGCGAACTATTTTCCGAGTCGAACTTGCTTGCACTTTGCCTAACTTCATCGCACTATCACTGAATTACCCACACATTCCGAAACATCGTTGTAAATGTGAATTTGAATGCAGTTCTGCCGAAATAAGCTGCACTAGTACCAGAGTGAATGCTGCTTGGCCGAATGTGGAACTGCGATTTGTAAATTGGATGCGCTATGCCAGTTTGTCGAAAATGGATGGGTTTATTGCTGAAATTGATGCAAAGTCGGCGAAATTGGACGCAAAAAGGTGTAATAAATAGATGACAGTCATTTGTGGAGGAGCAAGCGCTCTGCCGACAGACAAATGCACACCCAACTACCCAAACCCCACCCATTCGACCAACCAGTGCACGCAGCCCGACCACCCTACACCCGACACCCGACACCCGACACTCGACACCCGACACCCGACACCCGACACCCGACACCCGATACCCAACACCCGACACCCGACACACGACACTCGACACCCAACACCCGACACCCGACACCCGATACCCAACACCCGACACCCGACACACGACACTCGACACCCGACACCCGACACACGACACCCGACACCCGACACCCGACACCCGACACCCGACACCCGACACCCGACACCCGACACACGACACCCGACACCCGACACCCGACACCCGACACCCGATACCCAACACCCGACACCCGACACACGACACTCGACACCCGACACCCGACACCCAACACCCGACACCCGACACCCGACACCCCACACCCGACACCCGACACCCGACACAAACCCTACCATCTCATACTCCACCGAACTAGACGACACACACCACCCAGCATACATCAGATAACCCGACACACGCTACTCGATACACCTCCGACCATCTGACCACCAGACGCCCGACACCCGACACCCGATACCCAACACCCGACACCCGACACCCGACACCCGACACACGACACCCGACACACGAAACACGACACCCGACACACGAAACACGACACTCGACACCTAACACCCGACACCCGACACCCGACACAAACCCTACCATCCCATACTCCACCGAACTAGACGACACACACCACCCAGCATACACCAGATAACCCGACACACGCTACTCGAAACACCTCCGACCATCTGACCATCCGACACTCGACACCCAACACCCGACACCCGACACCCGACACCCGACACCCGACACCCGACACCCGACACCCGACACCCGACACACGACACACGACACACGACACACGACACACGACACACGACACACGACACACGACACACGACACACGACACACGACACACGACACACGACACACGACACACGACACACGACACACGACACACGACACACGACACACGACACACGACACACGACACACGACACACGACACACGACACACGACACACGACACACGACACACGACACACGACACACGACACACGACACAAGATACACGACATCCGACACACGACACCCGACACACGACACACGACACACGACGACACGACACACGACACACGACACACGACACACGACACACGACACGACACACGACACACGACACACGACACAAGATACACGACATCCGACACCCGACACCCGACACCCGACACCCGACACAAGATACCACATCGACACACGACACCCGACACACGACACACGAGACATGGCACTCGACACCTGACACACGACACACGACACACGACACACGACACACGACATCCGACACCCGACACCCGACACCTGACACACGACACACGACACACGACACACGACACACGACACAAGATACACGACATCCGACACCCGACACACACCATCCGACACACGACACCGGACGCGCACCCCACCACCCGATTCAAGCTCGGCCGCGACCCGCCGACCATCGATCACGGCTCTGTGGACGATTTCCTCACATTGATTGTCAGTCAATGTCAAAGTTAATAGACGCTGCATAGGTCAGCGAAGTTGATGTACCATATAACACCAACAGCCAAGGCCAGGGTATCACATAATTCCATGCTGAGTACACAAGGGAACATAAGACACCTTAGAAATCCATCGGCTAATGAACTAAAGCGAGGCACTGCAAAACACGCCAGCGCGAGGTACAAAGAGTCCTGAAAGGCAAAGGGATCCCGCTGCAATCAACATTGGTCTGCTCTTTCTGAAATTGAACTTTTCTGACCAATGTTGTGCGCTTATCTCACAACTGAGCGCGCCGTGCCGAAGGGTGAGGAGAAACAGTTCTGGCTGCACAGTGTGTGGCCGCCGCTCCTGACCCGCCACTGGTCGGCTCACTTGAGACCAGCACAACGTTCAGCTGGCTCGCCGCAGGTCAACTCACTTGAAGCCAGCAGGACATCCGGCTGGCTCGCCGCTGGTCGGCTCACTTGAGGCCAGCACAACGTCCAGCTGGCTGCCGCTCCTGGCTCCCTGCTGGTCTGCTGACTTGAGGCCAGCACGATACGACGTTCGGCTGGCCGCCGCTCCTGGCTCCCTGCTGGTCTGCTGACTTGAGGCCAGCACGACACGACGTTCGGCTGGCCGCCGCTCCTGGCCCGCCGCTGGTCGGCTCACTCGAGGCCAGCGCGACGTTCAACGCACCATCTCTGAGAACGCTGTTAGTGACGTGAGATCGGCTGGCCGACTCGGGCCTCGCAGCCAGCGTGACGCGAATAATCACCATGGTGTGACTGTAGAATCGTCATGGCGTGACGGCAGAACCATCAGGGCGTGACTGTAGAATCGTCATAGCGTGAATGCAGAATCGTCATGGCGTGACTGCAGAATCGTCATGGCGTGAATGCAGAATCGTCATGGCGTGACGGCAGAATCGTCATGGCGTGACGGCAGAATCGTCATGGCGTGACGGCAGAATCGTCATGGCGTGACGGCAGAATCATCATGGCGTGACGGCAGAATCATCATGGCGTGACGGCAGAATCGTCATGGCGTGACGGCAGAATCGTCATGGCGTGACGGCAGAATCATCATGGCGTGACGGCAGAATCATCATGGCGTGACGGCAGAATCATCTTCATGGCGTGACGGCAAAATCGTCATTTTGGCGTGACGGATTTTTGAGTATAATTTTTTAAATTGTTTTTTTTTTTTTTTTTTTTTTTTTTCAGTATTAAACCTTCTTGTGGGAGGCACCCTTCCTGTTTCGTACACAACTCCATAATTATCATGGCCGATATGCGCCATTTTTTTCTACTTTTAGAAATGACCGGCGCATTGTTTAAATCATGACAAATTAAAATCGGCCGAAAAGTTTTTAAGTTATGGGCCGTTAAAGTGTTTTTTAAAAATCGCAGCGGCAGACCACAAAAATCTTCGCTGATGCGCTTCCCGTATATTGGCAAAATGGAAGTGTTCTTGACAACACAAGCGGCTTGTTTGATGCATATTGTTATGCTATATCATTTAAAAGTCATGTTAGGTCGCAGAGGTCATCATGACCGGCTAATGGAACCAAGCATGGTCAAATGGAATGTTGTCATAAATGGAAATGACTGTCATGCGATTGACGTCACTTTGTGACGGTTATTGCCTGAAAATATCCTGCATTTGTGGTCGTGGGTTTTTTATTTTTTTCTTTTTTTTAAGTTGCGCCCCCCCCCAGAGGGGGTATAGATCTGTGGTCAAATGGAGCGGATCTGACATCTATATTGAATAACCAATTTGTGAAAAGTGGCGATTTGTCGCTCTTAACATTCCTATCATGTCCATGGAATTTCGGTCTAGCCTTAAGGGAGCCACAGCTATTAAGATACCGTGTTAAGATACCTGTGCATGAATGTCACAAAATTGCGTTTAATTATTTATAAATATATAAAATTGATATATTTAATAAATTTATATTAAAAATATCAGGGAATTTCGAAGTTGACCAGGTACAAAGGAAGCAAATGTTCATCGCCGCTAATACGGCAATTTATTTGTTTACCCCAGTACTGGGATATTTATTGAAATTTTCCATGTGAGCACTTACCTTGTCATCTTTAATGTTGTATACGGGAACACCTGCACCCTGAGACACTAAAACCTGGACATTGCCCCATTAAGGCTGCTCTCAAAGGACATATTTCGGTGGTATGATTTCAGATGGTCTGGAAAACATTGCAGCTATATGCTCAGTGCACTTAAGTGCACTTGAGTTATGCACAAGCAAACTAACTGGCTAGTTTACTAATGACGTTTGGGGAAATTGTTTGAATATAACAATGAACTTGGCGGCATTTTTTTCGAGACTTGCGACATCAAAGACCATGAAGCAGCTGTGAACGAGCATGACAGCGACATTCTGATGTTGACCCATTCGGATCAGAAGATAGAGGGATCAGGGGCGGGTCTGGGTATTCCCATCGAAGGGGAGGGAGCATATTTCCCCCGACGGGTGCCATCGTTGGGGAAGTTCGGCGAGCGGTGTTCGTGGTGCACTCCAACATGCTGTGATGGCGTCTTTTCGTCTCAAATGGGTGCCCATTCTTCCAAAAGAGGCGTTTTTTGCTAAAAGATCCGCTAACCAGAGGTGAGGGAAGCACTCGAGCCTTCCTGAGGGGGCGTCTTTTCCTGGCCGGAATGGTGCCACCTTTCTACGAGGGGGAGGGAAGGCACATAGCCACCGGTGCCCCATGCCCCATCACCGCGCCTGGGAAGGTCATCCCTCATCATTTTTCCAGGCTAGTGCCGCATGCGTTATGTTTTGCAGACGCGTGTTTACCGCACCCATTCTCGCAGGTGCGCGCGACGAGCTATTTTCCTTAAGCAGTGCAGGGCTCCTATATTATTCACGATGTTTACCTTCCGTGAAGCGCAAGCTGGGGTAAGATACAGATTACCCTTGGTGGTGGCCGTACAACACGGTTGGTTGGTTGGCTGTTTGGGCTGTAGGCCGGACAGACCGCGGTGAACAGGTAGTGCCCGGCGTAAAGCATGTGTCTCTGGTCAGTTCTGGCACCCATATCCCGGTCTCGTATTGCCCCCTCGAGCTGGTCAAAGGCTATATAGCAATGATTTCATTCTCCATTGCTTGCCAGCACTAGTTTGAAAGGAAACCGTGGTGTCAGCTTGATATCCGGCTCCCTGATAATTTTCATAGAAATGTAATCGATACGAAACACTTCGAGCATTTCATGACCTTGTTTCTGCTATCGTCAGTTTTTGTGAATATTGAAGAACATAATGCACCATGAAACCGAATCATCCTTGAAATACAGACCCTAGATTTCCTTCCATATCATAACAAGTAAAATCGTAGATGGGATTCAAGCCTTATCTTATCACGCATCAATCATATAGCGACACCTAGGCACATAAAGACTCCCCTGGGCACCGCTGATTCTTTTCTCTTTCGCAGGAGTGCAATAGACGACCTTGGCCACCACTAATTATCCTACGTGTCCACTCGTGTCATCTATTGATGCTCCGAGCCGTTACGTGATGTCACGACCGTGCAAAATAGGTCAAAGCTAAACTCATTTATTCCCTTCAAGATCAAATGAGGTCAAAATGTCAAAATTTTCTATTTTTGAGTGGCTTGGCTTGCCATTGTTATGGATAATTGCGATTTTGTTTAGATGTTCCAAAATGCGCTTCAGCAATGTTTTGGTCCCGACTAATGATATAATGAAGATGATAGATGCGGAATTTCACCTCAGGTCGCTCATTTATCATCATTGCATAGAGGTCGGTTCCCTTCTCCAGTTACCGGAACCGGGCCACCAGCCGCAATCGTCGGGCGGGCTGGGCTGCCCGGCGCAATCGCTTTCACGAGGAAGGGGCTGAAGTGCATCAATTAAATATGGAAACGCTGAGGTTCACAATGACTATTTCTTCTAAATTTTACAAATGTGTTAGTCTTCAGTATGTGTAGGCAACAACATACGCAATGGGATGCATAGCATGACAGTCACTTGCGTTTGTGACAACCTTTCAGCTCACCTCATTTCGTTCCATTAGCCTGTCATGAACTTCACCTGACATGACCTCGGTTACCTAGCATGACTTTGAAACTACATGCCATAAAAAAACAAAACCAATATACATCAAACAAGTCTCTAACATTGCCAAGAGCGCATTCCCTTTGCCGATATGCCGGAAGCGCATCACCGTCGATTTCTGTGGTCTGGTGCCGCGAGTTGTTTGAACTTCGATGGCATCTACCTCTCTAAATTTTCGAGAGATATTCGTTTTTCTTACTTTACACGACGCGCCGGTCATTTTGAGACAGGTACACAAAAATGGCGTATATCGACGAGTAAAATCGGGATATATTTACGAAACATCGAAAGGATGGGTAGACTTCTCCTCCCCTCCCCACCCAGTGCACATGAGGGCGAGCTTATCACATGATGGTGACAAAAGTCACGTGCCTAGCTTCACAGATATAACCTGCACGTCACTGCAGGGCGTCCACCATCCCGACTCCACCGTCATTTTTCTCAGGTGACTTGTAAGTCATGCGGTGCGGCACCTAATAACTCGCCGTGCGAGGCCATATACTACCAGTCGGCCATCGCTTCTTCACTGGGCTGTCCTCGGTCGCCGGGTATGACGTCACCAAAGCGACCATATTTTCCTTTTCACTGCCCTGAATTATATGTCATTTTATCTCCTCTCTCCCTCCCTCTCCCTCTCTCCCTCTCTCTCTCTCTCTCTCTCTCTCTCTCTCATCTCTCTCTCTCTCTCTATGTTTTTGTTCTCTCTTGCTCTCTCTCTCTCTCTCCTTTGCTCTTTATCTCCCTATCTTGCCCAGAGATACTAGACTACTATTTTGATGTATTTATGTACAACATACCGGTTATGCACTGAAGTAGTGTATGCACGTTGGCTACTGCAATGGCTTGATGTAGTTGGTGATTCATTTTCAGTAATAATCTTTGTAATGACATAATATATTAATAATACTTGTATGCAGGAAGTTGACGTAATTACAGAACATGTTTTCAAATGTCGCTCCTTTGCGACAAGATACACACTAACAGACAATTGAAGCCAATCAGCGAATGTCTTTCAAATACGTCACAAACCGGCAGATTCTGCATCCTGTCACTCCTGGATGAAATAGCGGGAGTGTATGCCTCCAGTTAGAACTAAAATTCTTCTAGAACAACACGTACCCAGATTGCCACTCAACCTTTTGTACTCCGTTTCACCTAATCTTTCAGCTCAGTATCTCACCGCAGTTCAAGTCTGGTGGAAATGAGGTGCACTGTTTCTAAAATGGAACGGATTAATATGCAGCGTACAGCTAAAAAAACTGTAATGTAATAATCGTGTGTAAGACGCATCGTAATCCAGCCAGTCGCCCCACCGACTTAAATCACTCTGCGAGCATTATTTGACTGGTCACAAGTTGCTTACATTTCGGCTTCGAAGTGTCCGAAAAATAAGTTATCCGCCAGCGAACCTCGGATGTAGTTACGCTCATGACCATAGGCCATGACCGAGTGAGTACGTTTTGCGTATGCAAGAAAGATTCGCATGTGCCACTCGATCAGGATGAACCTCACTAAACCAGTCTCCTTAAGGGCCAGAATAACGCAGTTATTACAATGCTCATCTTTCTGAAATTATAACTATACCTGCCCCTTTTTCAAACTTCAGTTTCCAGTACAAGTTCTCCCAAGTACTCGCCATCGTTACTTGATGAGAAGGTTGTGTGGCGGTACTTGCGGTGCCAGTGTACGGCACGTCCAGACCACTAACACTGCTCTCCGGCCGGCAGGATGGTCCTCCAGATGACCCTGACTTCAGTGGTGGCGCTGCTGCTCTGCTCGGCCTCCACATGCCTCGGCTGGGGCCGCCCCTTCAACCAGTTCTCGCCAGAAGTGCTGGCCAACTTCGGCTACAGCGGCTCCAACCGGCATCACTACTCGCCGGTCCCGCAGGCGTCGGCGCTGGTCAGTTTCAGCCCCCCTCACCTCCCGGTGCCACAGGCGTCGGCGCTGGTCAGTTTCAGCCCCCCCCCCCCGGTGCCACAGGCGTCGGCGCTGGTCAGTTTCAGACCCCGCCGGTGCCACAGGGGTGGGCGCTGATCAATTTCAGCCTCCGGTGCCACTGGCGTCGGCGCTGGTCAGTTTCAGCCCCCCCCCCCCCAACCTCCCGATGCCACAGGCGTCGGCGCTGGTCAGTTTCAGCCCCGCCCCCCCAACCTCCCGGTGCCACAGGCGTCGGCGCTGGTCAGTTTCAGCCCCACCTCCCGGTGCCACAGGCGTCGGCGCTGTCAGTTTCACCCCCCCACCTCCCGGTGCCACAGGCGTCGGCGCTGTAGTTTGCCTGTTCCCCACCTCCCGGTGCCACAGGCGTCGGCGCTGGTCAGTTTCAGCCCCCCCCCCCAACCTCCCGGTGCCACAGGCGTCGGCGCTGGTCAGTTTCAGCCCCACCTCCCGGTGCCACAGGCGTCGGCGCTAGTCAGTTTCAGCCCCCCACCCCCACCTCCCGGTGCCACAGGCGTCGGCGCTGGTCAGTTTCAGCCCCGCCGGTGCCACAGGCGTCGGCGCTAGTCAGTTTCAGACCCCGTCGGTGCCATAGACGTGGGCGCTGGTGTCAGCTCTCTGTCCCTCGCCAATTCCTCCTCGCCGCAGGTTTCATGTCAATGACAAATTGCATCTTTAAAAGTACAGATAACAGCTTCAGTCTATTCATGCTCGCGTGCCCCGCCATATATAGTGAATACAGCTACAGGGTGTAACATGCATTTACTGGATTAATGCCAGAAACGCTGTGCTGACATGAGTAGGGCGACAAATTTCCATACTATATTCTTGTTGAAGATATTATTTTACTGTCCGATGCTGATCGACTAATTATTTTCGTGTTTATTTGAATTGTCCTTAGCCCTTACAACAATCGCTATGCGGGAAGAAATGCAACTGTCAAAACCCACGTGATCATGGCTACAGCAAAAATAGAGCTGTTAAGTCAAACGTTCTCGTGGCTCCAGGAAAAATAGAGCTGTTAAGTCACAAGTGCTCGTGGCTCCGGGCAAAATAGAGCTGTTAAGTCACAGGTGCTCGTGGCTCCGGGCAAAATAGAGCTGTTAAGTCGCGCGTGATCATGGCTTCGCCCAAAATGGAGCTGTTCAGACCCACTGGCTCGTGGCTCCGGCCGGAGCTGCCCAGACCCATGTCTGAGCAGCTCCGGCCGAAATGCTGCCCGCTTGGCGCAGGTTCGGTTTTGTTCTTGCCGCTCCTGCATTGTTCATTAATCCTCGTCTTCATAGACACCTGCTACCTCACACACCACTCATCCCTTCTTAGAGCATGCGGTCAGTTATCTATACCTGATATATCTATATCTGATTTATATATACCTGATCTATATATATACCTGATCTGTATAAGGAGTTATAGTATCGGACATTTTTGAGAGGTCACCTAAGTCTTTGAGACCTGGAATTCAATGAAGAGTAACACGAATTGCACGAAGCTACGTATCACTGAACTCGTTATGATCCACTGCATCTTGTGTAACTTTCGAAATTTTTGCTTACGCTTTTTTCTTCAAATCGTGATCTTGTGGCCTATTTGACATAAAGTATCGTGCTTAATGTTTGCTTGACTTTACCAAAGTGCATGCACAACTTAGGATGACTGTATGAATTGTAGTTTTCCAAACAATTGTGATCAGAAACTTTCTATCTAAGCCAACATTATTCCTGGATCTGGTCCTGGATCTATGGAATCAACCTTCTGTTTCAATATATATACATATGTATATACTATCTATCAATGCCGCACAAATACCGACCATCATCAAGACTAAGAAATCTCACCGCTTTCTTAACTTAAAAACGTGACAAAAGTGCTCATCGCCACGCCATAAATGTCGAATAATTGCTTCAAAATGCTATCTATGCAATGTCTCGCGGTCTGTAACCCGGATAAACTGCAACTGCACATTGTCTTAGGCTTCCTTCGCATAGTTGACAAGAGCTTCCGAGAACTTCGAAGTTATTTAGGTTAGAGGAAAGAGTCCTGTCCTTTTCTGAAGAGCATCATCATAGCGGGCTACATGGCACGAAGGCATTCGTGAATGAGTGGTGCAAAGGATCTTCTTGAGATTTTGAAAGGAAAAGGAAGTTTGAGAAAATAACACTGTTTGTAGAGAAGACGGAGAGTGCTCTTTAGCATTGATTCATTTCTTACTGATTTCTGCATTACGTGCTGTGCTCCTTAAGCACCGCTGCACTTTTTATTGAGACAAACATTGCACAATGGTTGCAGAACACTCAGTTATAAGGCAATACCAGGCAAATAGACAATCCTCATCAAATCTATTTTCGAGATGTGCTCCAACCGCGCACATGTAATTGGGCTGGAACGATAAATAATTGGTACATGGGAAAAAAGCTTCGGTATAAAACATGGCATATACAACCGTACGAGAAATTAACATGGATCCGAGGCTTCCAGTTCCTTCCAGTTTTCGTTCTGCTTTCCGGATGAAAGAGCTGTAAAGATTACCTCACCCAGACATCCGCGCGAATGTATTTGTCCCTAACGAAAGAAAAAGACAACTTAATTTGCTTCAGACAAATTCTCTTGCTTATAAGAATATCTGGACAAATGGATTGTTCAGCCTTTGAAACCCTTGAAGCTCCTGAGGCCCCTTGTAGTCTTTTCAGCTCCTTAAGGTCCTTGTGCCTCTTGAAGCCCTTAAAGCCCTTTGGAGGGGAGCCTGGCATCACTGGCCAAAGCTGGATGAATATCGGCAACGTTCAGTTCGACCACATTTCCGGTCCTGTGTGTGGATGTTCAAGATAGTATATCTATTGGACACATCCATGCATGTTGCTAACAAGATTGGACGCGCCATATCCTAACGGAGCACGGCTGAAAATGCTGATGTTCGTCCCGATCAAGGCTACATGGATGCGACTCCCATCAGTTGGACGAAACTGGAACATATTTTTCAAAGGGCGAAATTTCACGTTTTAGGAGCTAATCTCCGACAATCGTAATACGACTGAGACGATCGTCAATCGTCTCAGTCGTCATAAACTGAGGGTCACAATGTGTGCTTGCAATATAGCGCGGGGGACATTAGTGATGAAATGTTACTACGCTTTGAAAAAAAAAATGACCGGGACGGACCCAGAAGGAAAGACAAAGGCAATTTCTTGCATTGTTTTCTGCCTTCAAGCTTCATTGTTTTTCAGTGGTTTTCATTCAGCTGTTTCCAATAATAAATCACTTTGCTTATGACTATCTTTAAAAATGAGCTAGTCGTTGTTTTATTACCAAAACAGTAAAGGGAGGGGAAGACAGCCCAAAGTGGAGCGATGGCTATGTACTAAGCTGGCTTCATACTCAGCCGCGTTTGTTCCTGCTCCATCGCGCCTCAAGCAGCCACATGTCGCAGGTGTGATACCTGGGACGCCATTGTGCTCAAGCTTACTCGGTGAGTGCCCAGAGCTTTGCACCACATATTGCGAATAATAAATAGCCCCAACGTTAGCCATGGCATCTGCTAGATCACTGAAGAAATGACAAAGCAAAACACAGAAGACAGCTAAAATTTCACATGCTACCTATACCTCAATTCATGCTCTCCATAAGTGAAAAAGGAAGCTAAAATCAGATCGACTTTTAAAAGTCAGCAAGGTAAGGAGTACCAACCCATGCTTGGAAGCAGTGCCATGTTTAGCATGCATTTTTGTAATGAATATGAGTTATTGAGTTGTGAAGTCATCAAATCATAAGATGTTAAAACTTGATAAAAACTACACGGGCCCATCCTGCTTAAGTATGCAAAGGGAAGATAATAATAGCCTATCCATATATATATATATATATATATATATATATATATATATATATATATATATATATATATATATATATATAATGGAGAAGCAAAATGGAGAAGCACCTGCAGTAGGAACAACCCAGTGTTGAGCGAGAATAAAATTCACCATCTAAAGGAGCTATCACTTCACACACACACACACACACACACACACACACACACACACACACACACACACACACACACACACACACACACACACACACACACACACACACACACACACACATACACACATACACCCGCACACGCACACGCACACGCACACGTACACGCACACAAACACACATACGCACACATACACCCGCACACGCACACGCACACGCACACGCATACCCACACGCACACGTACACGCACACGCACATGCACACACACACGCACACGCACGCGCACACGCACACGCACACGCACATGCTCACCTACACGCACACTCACACGCACACGCACACGCACACGCACACGCACATGCACACACACACGCACGCACACTGTGCGTCTGTGCGATACAAGTCCCTGGTATCAGTACTCATGTCAAAGTTTGTCCTGTTTATCGCTAGTCAGCAGAACAGCCGGCCTCACTCATGATCAATTTCAGCTGTTCCGGCGAAGTGCTTCGTTATTCCTGTACCGCTGTGTGCGAAGTTGGTAGCCACCTGGTGAAGCTGACATCGCCAAACGTTGCAGCTGCCTCGGCCACTAGCAGCTGAAGCTTCGTCACCACGTTCAGTAGGACGGCCATGTCTGTACACTAGCTACTGGTAGGGCACGGCGAGCGAAGACTTTAAGCAACGACAGCGAGTGTCGTTTCGTGACATTCGCCGTAAAAGCCCTTCGACAAAGGCCGTGCTGACACATTCGCCGATCAATCGATTACTCTAAGTCTAAAATCCGGTAATAATGTCGAGATCTCGTGACGTGCAGGACGCTGGTTTTGGTCTTACGTCGATAGTGCTCTCCGTTCGGAAACGCTACGCGTGGTCGCAACACTGCGTCCCTGGCACCGCTGCCCTGGCAAAGGTGGCAGCAGGCCATGCACGGGTGAATGTTAATGCATGATAAACACGGCCTTCATTATTCCAGGAGAGGTGCTTTAGTGAACAAGTCGGAACATAATTGACAAAGTGTTTGATGGTTTGGTGATGTGAGTGACATTAAAAGACCAGTTTGGAATTCAGTATATCACAGCGCACGCAACCAGCGAATAGTCCTTGCCAACACAGATAACGTAGTTTACAACTTTTTCACGGCGACAGGCAATATCACGCTAAGCCCAGCCAGTCGTAACTAAAAACCGGAATCTTGAACTCCGTCGAAATAAGCCCTTCAATGGAAGAAATATAAAGCAGGTATAATCTGGGTGCTGCAGATCATGACTCATATATAGTTCCGATTATCTTGGAGTCCTTTCGGACGGCATCATCTCTCAGAGCCGATATATATCGCTGTTTACCTATAACATCAGATGTAACCAACAGCGCCGGCTACACCACGACAACAGCGCCGACAACAGCACCTAGCTCATACGCCGATAGTGTGAAACCGATTCCCAAACGGGAATCGGTTTCATAAATCCACTTCCAAATTGCAGCACTCTCCCCCTATGGAACCTCTTCCAAAGGGGAACCTTAGAGATCACGTTCTGGTCTGCTTACAAAGGCGTAACCCTGCGTCATGCTGCACTGGGTCGCTTACAAAAGCATAACCCGACGTCATACTGCACCGGTTCTCTTGCAAAAGCAGATGACCCTGAACCCTGCGCACTTAGTCGCTTTCAAAGCACGCGCACCGGAGAGATTGTGGGGAGAGCGGAATACGCCATCCGTCCTGTGCATCGAAGATACATTACAAACGGGCGGAAATATTGGAAGGAGATCTTATGCTTCGTTGCAAATTGAACGGTGCGTCGCGTGCAGAACGAAGTTGTGCAATCCGTTTGTAAATTTGTAACTGTGAGTCACAGCAAAATCGACCGTGCGCGACCGTGCGCGACCGTGCGCGACCGTCCGCCGGCCGGCCGGCAGCCATCACAGTTTCGCCTGGTTGGCGGCACTGCGGCGCTGCGAGCGGACCGAGTCAGAGTACTGGCTGACCACCGTGTCGCCAGGCGTATCGTGCGGGCTAATGCTCGTGAATATATGCTCCTCCGTGGGCTCACTTTGATGCCACTGGACTGCACCACCATTGGCCACCACCCACCCTCGGTGACACAGCCAATTTAATCTAGGTTTTTTTATTTGGGCTTAAGGGCGCATGGACTACTCAGGTCATTTTGCATTTAATCTCGGTTTGCGTTTGTGGGAAAAGTGAAAGACCTGAATGACTGAGCGGTAATTGTTGGATATATCCGACCGATCGATAACTAATATAGCTTAAAGAGCGGAACTCATGCTAATGCACGCATACTTAACTGCAGTATATCATACTTCGCTAGTTAATCTGTAGTCAATTATGCACATGGTCCAATGACATCACGTGTACCTAGAATACTTCGCATAATGTCGTTCATAGGTATTCCCAATGTTCGATTTGTAGTGATGGTCTTGAAATCGGCATACCATTCTGTTAATCTGCTCCATCCTATTGCAGGCAAGGAATTCATTTTTCGACATTCCGAATAGAGCCTGCCCCTATTTATGTCTGTAGATATGATTTAAAGAAGCTATAAACAACCACATCATACTATGTTATTGATCGTCTTCAAATCAAATGAAGTCGCGTATCTTACTTTGATGAATACACTTTCATCGAGTCTTTCAATGTTGGACTTCCAATGGTGAGCTGCCCATAGATGAAGACAGCCAACAGCAGGGTGGCTCGGAAGGAAAACAAATGCTTGTTTATGGAGCGTAAATACACAGCCAGTACAATTTGCATCTGTTTCCTGCACTTTTAGGATATTTCGCCATCAGTTAGTAGTTAGAATGTGATCCTAAGAAAACTGAACAGATAAGATAGTGACTCCCGTAACATAAAGTGAAGTCATCAAAGGATAATGCAATTGATTGATTTCACCTCAGCTAACCATGAAGAAATTGTCCTAGAGACTTACTCTGCAGAGCATTCATTTTCAAGCTTGAACACAAAAATAATTATCCTGGGATAAATTGAGCTGTTTGCAGCATATTGATCATTTCATTATGACGAGAAGCCAACAGCTGAATTTGCATGGCGTTAAGGGGACTCAATCGTATATTGTGTTAATCGAATTATGGAAAATCGATGCCTACGCTGAAATGTATTTGGATACACGGAATTTAGTACGTGCCTTGAAGCAACATCAGAATACACTCATTGGTCCAAATTGACAATAATTTTGCATTTTTGCGTAATTATGAATGATATGAGTTGTACTAATACAGAAAGTATATATGAATTGTATTGATACAGTTAATGCAGTTACTATTTATGCAGTTATGCAGTATTCCTTCCTAATGTGGACCGAATCAGTTTTTTTTCTTGTTACTTTCAACCATGTTGCGCAAAGATCCATCATCATGGTCCATTTCTTCTAACAATGAAATCGAATTAATTTCAGTATGCTTTTTATTGGGTGGTTCACGACGCACGTTATGCAATTTGCTAATCGGCGCCGCCCACACTGTTTCGCCGGTGAGCCGCGAGATTGGAGAATATACGAGCGGTGTGAGCGTCGAACCCGGAACCTTTGTATTCAGAGTTCAACGTTCTAACCACTTTGCCACCCCGCCCTCGGTATACATTGCTCACTTCTCTCACCGAAGATGATGTTTTAGCTGAGTTAATCACATCTAAATGCTTAAGTGTCTACGAAGACACACCACGTCAACTCCATGTGCAATGTGCATATATCCGGAAAGTGGCCAAGAAATAACTTGATGGGGCACTGCAGGAGGAAGGGGAAATCACTGGTAAGAACGTAACGGCTAATGCACCATGTGAATGAAAGATTAACAACTCAACTAATCTTCACCGAATTTCTTTTGAACTCATAAAAACTTAGTACAAACGAAAACATTTCACTTCGTCATATTATCAGTCGGGTGTTTCGGACACCATGCTCCCTTGGTAGGTAAAGGGAATTAAAAGCTCGATAAATCTTTGTACGCAAAAAGTAAGGTGACTTTTGTTTTCGAGTTCAGACCACAAAAATACCAACCTGCTTTGCTTCAAGTAACAATGCTGAATCCGAGCGATAAAGATAAGTTCGACGCATGTTTGTCACACAATTTCCAAAATCTCGTAAATACTTGATGTTACCCGCTATTGACGGGGAATGTTTAACAATGCGTTCCTCTCCCTCATTCACTGGCGATACCATACCATTATTTTATGTCAATTTCTCGTACGGTGGTGCACCCCTTCAATGGCGGTCTAGTTTAGCTCAGTTGCCCGATATTTCCATGTTGCCCCGCAGTTTTATCTGCCTTCACCATTCAGAGGTTTCACGGAAACGTCCGCTGCAGCAGATGGGATGTCAGTCTGGAGATGTCAGTTATGATTTAAAAGTACGCAAAAACTGCGCGGGTCTCGCTTAGCTAGAGAGAATCATGGGTGCGTCAGAGAGCCCGTAAATGAGGTCCAATGCCGAGTACATCAAAACTACTTTTTCGAAACTATTTCTCGTGTCATCTCATAATGCCAGTATCCAATTGTTCCTTTAGTTTTTCCGTGTGATAATGCCGACCGAATTCGTATCCGAAGTGGAATCCAAAAAGATAAGCTTGCATTTCCTTCAAACAACACAGTGCGATTGCATCACCACATTGATTTTGATTGAACAACTTTGGCCGGCAGCGTGACGAGGCAGAGCTGATAGAGGAGCTGCTCGAAGAGGATGAACAAACAAAGGCGCAGTGTCGAGGACGGCAATGCCTCTCGAACGAGCAGTGCTGCTCGTCCTACCTCTGCGTCGACACCGACGAGACAGAAATGTCAGGTACGAAATGTAATCAGTCCTGCCTAACTGTCGATGTGTATTTTCACCACGGCCATTTAATCTCAATTTTTCAAACAATAACATATCTTACGTCGCGTCCACGGAGATCAATTTTGATCGGTGTCGATTAGTGTTTGAGTTGATCGTGGTCGCCATGGATACCAAAGACGCGTGAGTCGAACGCGGTGATGGGGAGTGGGTATAAATAAATACAGGCGATGCAGATCGATGGAAAAGGGGCTGTGATAGGCCTTGGGGTATTGTACTTATTTGATTATAGAAGAGGCAGGACCTTCATTTATTGCTAATTGATTATTTAAACTGACTGTTTTAACTCTGTAATTAGTTTATGCCATTTGTCATCGAACTTCAGGCGCAAAGCATTCGATCCACGTTTTATGTGAACACATTAGAGCCCAGAAAGTGAAATAATGCACTTGTGGGCCCAAACTCACGATATCCAGCTTTCGAAGATAGCAGGCTGGATGTTGCACAATTATCCCTACCTAGGTAAATGTGTGTACTTCTAGGTATGAACTGAAATTCTAGACAAGTTCAAAAATTTAAGGCAGAGATGGTTCTCATTGCTCACAAGAATACGACCTTTGACGTTTTTTTCTAGTCAACAAAATGGGAAGCAAGTTTAAGTCTCCGTCAGAGGAGACTTAAACGGGAACCTAAGGGAAGTGGTAGACACATTTCTTACGGAGTTCAGGCATTATTGGGAAACTTTGACTTGAACTTGAACCAAATATACCAGCCTTGATCAAGCTCAACCAATGGCCGAAGCGGCAGGTGCATATAGCGTATAACTGTGATAACGAGCTCACGCCATCAGTTCAGGGACTGCATCTATTCGATATATATGTATATGCATATATATATATATATATATATATATATATATATATCCTTGGGTCCTTCGGCATATAGATATTTCCTCAGTATCTTCTTTCCAGGGAAGTACAGCGCCTCGAAAAACGGAAGCAAGTGAATATGTTCATTTTTCAATGGGTTCTTGCCACACAATTGCCAATGCAACGGCAACGGTCAACTAACGCTATAACTTACCAAAAGACGACTGGACTTGGGACGGAGGGATAGGCCTCCACCTGAGTCAGCCTTTACTACGTCCCCGATTGCTTGTATATATGCACAACACGCATATTTATTTATCTAGCAATATATTTGTTCATCTTACTTAGGTCTTTCTTGAAGACAATGATTGGGGAAGTGCTACAGGATTGATGTGGGTATAAGATGGGCTTGTTTAATTCGCGCACCGGGTGAGGGGTGCATCCACCCTCTTCTCCTGTGTTTTTTTTTGTCACGTTATCTCATAAGCGGGCGGCGGCTGTTGAGCATTCAAGGTCACAAGGGCTTGTCCAGTGTGATAGTGACGGCGCGGTCTGGCCACCGAACTCCACCTCAATTACCCCTGAGGGCCTAATCTAGGGAAATGAAATTTGCACTGAAGTGATTTCAAAACATTCATAGTCTACTCTCCAATTTGTGTGCTTATAGCTTCAATATTTTCCGAAATCTTAGGGTCCGGGGCCAACCCCCTCCCCCCGTATCCGCGGTATGTGAGCGGTCATCCGAAGCGCGTGTTATTGGACCCTGTCCTCAATTATTTTGCATGCTAGATTTAGGCTACTTAATCTGCTGATAAGAAGCATTTGCAATTGATGTGATGATCCAGATAAATGTAAAACTACAACGATACGTCTAGAACACCACGTTCCCACTTAATGGGTCGGAAATTCCCCCGCGCAATTAAAAGCGCGACGAAGGAGCAGCGAGTGTAACTTTCGTAATGTTCCATCGGTGTTTAGGAATTCACCAGGTAAGTTTCCTCCGTTGCTCTTACATCAATGAGCAAAGCTTCCTTGCAGCCTACGATCCCACCCATAAACATGAGTGAGGGCAAACAGTTCATATATTATTAAAAGTAATATTTGTTGGCAAGACACACAGAAATATACGAAGGTTGGAGATTAGGTCTCTGGTCATTCCAATATCCATTAAACAGACTGAGACAGTGGAGCGGACCGCGTTCGGACATTTAAGATATAATGTTGAGTTAGTATGTGTAGCTATTTAATATAATTGTGGTCATATTGGTGTGTTCTGTCTTGATGGTGAAAATAATGACAATATTTAATCCCCATCAATTGCAATTGCCATTTAAATGTAACCAACGCATCTAACGCATCGTTTTCACGTTAGCTCATCTAATTTCAATAGCATTTGAAAGGAGGTCGAGTTCGAGTTATCCTTAAAATTCAAGCAAGGAAGAAAGACTAAGTGGTTGTTGGCATTCGTATCGCTGCACCCGCTCGCAACGCTCGCTCACTTCTAAACAGCCAGTGTAAGCACGTAAGGTGAATCCTACATGAGAAACGTCTGTGGAAGAATACGTGCCAAGTATGACGATATCTGGCAATCTAAATCAAATCAGGCCCTTTCTGACATTCACATTCTTGTGACATGTCACGCAAATATAAAGGTGTGATGGCTGCTTGAAAAAAAATAACTGATGATGAAAATAATACGACGCACCTGTGGTACTCCTATTAGTAAGGGCATGCATGCAGTGAAAGAAAGCATCCGTCGTGAGCGATGTAAAAGGATCCCGATACATGACTCGTATCGTTTCTAAACTCGAGTAGCAGAACAAATGCTGTCGATTGAGCCTCTCGTCGCCAACGTCAAACGAAAACTTTGCATATGCATATTTGCTACATGTATTATCACAGACGCATACTTGATACGTGAACTGCCAATTTTGAAGCCGTATTGAGGGTGTGAGACTGTATAGTATCTAGGAAAAGAAGCCGGTGCACATGAGCAGAGGAAAAGGCAATGCTGGGAACAAAACCTGACTACATGGGAGGAAACGTGGTTTCTGCGAATGAGAAGGCCGGAATTACAGTAGATAAGTACAGTACGAGTCATCAAATGTGCACGCCTGTCCACTTGGCCGTCGGATTCACGGACGTCACGGAATGAAGATGGCTCTAATCTGTCGTGTACTAGTGCATTGCATATACAATACTTCGCTGTTTCTGTATTATTTTACGGTTCTCCGTAGCTGTTCTAAGAAGTATCCACTTCTGGTGTCTCCGTTTCATATGTCCGATATGTCTTTTTGGTAAAATGCTTACAAGTAGCGTCTCCCCAAGTAGTTGCGTGGCTGCGAAATAGGCAAAGTGGTCGTTATAATACAAGTCACGGATAATGTAATAAAAGGTATCTTATCACATGAAGACAGAAATATGCCGGGAAATGAAAATTCCCATCATGCAAATTGGGCATCAGACGATGGGTCGTACTCCAGGTTTTAGCTCCGGGGAAAGGACAAGGATGCCGAGAAATACACTTTTTAAACTCAACATTTTAACGTCTGCAGGGCGGCGGCCCTGCCAGCGCTGGGGACTTCTCCCATGGGCGGATTCAAGAATTGTC
This sequence comes from Imbricaverruca yamaguchii, assembly GCA_034440575.1. Taxonomy (NCBI): domain Eukaryota; kingdom Metazoa; phylum Arthropoda; class Thecostraca; family Neoverrucidae; genus Imbricaverruca; species Imbricaverruca yamaguchii. The sequence continues at coordinate 793,816 of JAOTOL010001585.1, forward strand.
ATGGGGACACTAGTCTGAATTGGTGTTATTTCTTCGGAGGAGATATACTGCCAAAGTACTTGGAGGCAGGGACGGATACGAGGGTGGCACTGAAGGCAATTACCCCCATTGAAATTGGCGTCCCTTCGGCCGGGAAGAGGCTCTACTCCGGGAAAGCTCGAGTGCATCCTCATCGAATTTCTATTCAGAGATGCCCTTCTCAAAGTAAAAGGCATCTTTTCAGTGTGCTCGCGTTCATCCCGCTCGAATTATGCGACAAGATGCACTCCTTCGAAGGAAAAGACCCTCATTCAGCCTGTTTGAGTGATCCCTAAAAAATGTATTCAGAGGCACACCTTGGAAGGCATAGGCGTCTCTCCCAGGGAAGGCCGAATCACCCAACTCCTCAATATATCCAGCCAGAGGCGCCCCCATCCCAGAGACAAAGTTGCTCACGGAATTCCTGAACCCGCTCCTACCTGCAGGAGCGACTTTTCCTTCCAATAGAGTCTCTGGCAGAAAAAGAATTATAGCTAGTCCATTCGAGCACACTGAAGAGGTGAATTTTATCTTGACGAGGGTATTTGGGGAGGGGACGCTCCTGACTAAAAATGTAGGGGATTCACTAGGCCTTCCCGGAGGGGCGCCTTTTCCAGGCCGGGCGGTCACCTTCCATGGGAGAAACGCATATGCCTCCAATTCCCTCCCCCTTGTATCTGCTCCAGACTCCGGCGTTTGCCCGCCAGCAGCTGGCCTTGTTCAGGCTATCAGTTTTCTCTTTCTTCCGGAGAATACCGACATCTAGCCGACGCAGACGGACTGTGCATTTCGGGTGTCTGGACTCCAAGAAGACAGCACAAATTCGACCTGCTGGTGGTAAGCCTTTCTGTGTCGATCACCACGCAGGTGCGGGTATTATCATGGTCCAGACGCTCAGGTTCGTGGCACTTATTGACGCCTTGAGGCGTAGGTTGGCGCAATCGCGAGCGGCCATCCTGGAGGCCCTAGGGGGGGGGGAGAGAGTGATTTTCTAGGCGTGCCGGATCATAAAGGTCATTTGCGCCGCCTTTAAAGGAACACGTTACATATCTTTCTATGAATGCGAGTGCTACGATCAAGGTACAGGCAAGTGGACATTTACGTTAAGGGAATTTTACGTTCTACTTGGAACGAAGTTTTTGGGTGCTGAAGGCGGGGGCTGGGTTGGGGACGTCTCCCTGATGTCTAACTGGTTTTAATTTTACTTTACTCCTCCACATAATAAGTTGTGGTTTGGGTGGGGATGGGATGTTTTGAGAGTGTCGAGTTGATTTTTCCAGGGTGCCGGCTTTAGCCTACTCCTATCGAAGAGCACCGAGGGATTTTTACCGTGGGGACAAGGAGGCAATTGTTCACACCGCCTCTCACGCCGGCTGGTGCGTGCTAGTTGTTAGTAGTTGGTTAGTCTATGCATGCCGTGCAGGGTTGTCAGTTGGGTTAGTACGGTGTTTGACAATTTGGCTCTTCTACGTCTGCTGTTCCTCTGGGTAGCCATTTACGTTAGGAGTTGGAAGGCAAATCGGCTCATCTGCGTCCGACGGCTCCTCTGGGTAGTCGTTTTACTTTAAGCTTCTCTTTTTTTAAATAGTTTTTATGTTTTCCTAAAGCAAGTCGGCTCATCTACCTCCGACGGCACCGCTAGGTAGCCAATTATTCCTAACTGGGAAACAAATCGGCTCATGTACGTCCGACGCCATGCGGGGATGGCTATTTACGTGTTATATATGTATATATGTATGTATGTATGCATATAATATATGTATATATATTATATACATGGAGGGCCTAGATCACCGTCAACAGCTCGTAGACCAGAAGCCGTTCCAGCTGCTCCTGCGCATGCACTCCGAACTGGTTATGACAGGAGACGCCCCACACGACCGTGAGCTGTGAACTGGGTATGACAGGAGATGCCCCACACGACCGTGAGCTGTGAACTGGGTATGACAGGAGATGCCCCACACGACCGTGAGCTGTGAACTGGGTATGACAGGAGATGCCCCACACGACCGTGAGCTGTGAACTGGGGTATGACAGGAGATGCCCCACACGACCGTGAGCTGTGAGCTGGGTATGACGGAGATGCCCACACGACCGTGAGCTGTGAACTGGGTATGACGGAGATGCCCCACACGACCGTGAGCTGTGAACTGGGTATGACGGAGATGCCCCACACGACCGTGAGCTGTGAACTGGGTATGACAGGAGATGCCCCCACGACCGTGAGTGTGAACTGGGTATGACGGAGATGCCCACACGACCGTGAGCTGTGAACTGGGTATGACGGAGATGCCCCACACGACCGTGAGCTTGAACTGGTTATGACAGGAGACGCCCCACACGACCGTGAGCTGTGAAAGACTATCTTCAACGGCTGCCGTAGGCAGCTTGGGCAGCATTATCGCTGTTGTCAAAGGAAGCTCCTCTGGGCTAACTGGCCGCCGCAGCTGACAGATACATGGAAGCCTCGGCTTCAAGTCTGGTGTCAGCAATGTCGGTAGGTACTCAGAAGCGTAGACGGTGCCAGTCGGCACAGTGACTCTTGTACGTTGCCCAGTATGCTGGCCACACTACAGGGTATAGTCACAAAGCAAACGATAGCAGTCAGTTACCTGGAAACCGTCCCGAGCCACAGGTCACCAGAGTCAGTTGTCGAACGTCATTATTTCCAGGGCCATCGGCTCTCCCGCTCCGATCGCAACCAGCAGTTGTATGCTTTTCGCTGCATTCCCATTTCTATTTCATATATGGGCATGGGGGAAAAACCACTAACGGAGGTGCAAAATTGAACATATATGTAGCACCCCTGCTTATTTTTTTTTTTTTTTTTTTTTTATATATATATATATATATATTATATATATATATATATATATATATATATATATATATATTAGGGTGGTCCAAACATACATGGTAATATTTAAAATTTCAAGGAAGTGCACTCCACAAGGTTATTTTTATTTCGCTATATGTGCCTGTATTGTGTGCCAAATTTTGGACGATTTCATGCATATTTAAAGGTCGCGCAAAATTTCATCTTTGGTTCCTCTCTTCTGAAGACGGCCTCCTCAGCACCGAGTAAGCGAAGTGGACCAGAATGGTGGTTATTATGGAGTCCCCCTGGGTTTTATCAACTGCACGGCTTCCAACGCGAGGTGACGTACTTTGGATGTCACAATTCTTAACAGAAATTGCCTTTCCCGGAAGGCTTCAAGAAGACCTGTGAAGCCTGCTGTGCCATCTGGACGAGGGCAAGGATCCCTACCCTGCGGTTGGATTCCTGTGTAAGGAAGTTGGAGAAGTTAATGCGGGAATACCAGAACCCCAAGAAGAGCCGAAAGCGAGGTGACACACAGGCGGAGATTTTCCACGCATCACTCGGCGACCTCTTCGACATCAGAGCCAGTGGTGCTCTGGCGCAGATGACTGTTGAAGAGGATCATGTGTTTTACCAAATGCAACTTGAGGACGTCACCTCCTGCATCATGTCTGGCCCTGATCTCATAACAGCGGGGAGGGAGAGTCGGAAGCAACTTCGGGAAGAACAAGAGAAGGCGAGAAGGTTGAAGGCAAAGGCTGAGGCAGCTTCATCCTCGGTGGCGGCGGCTCAGCTGTCTTCCACGTCATCCTCCATCCTCGAGTCCGAGGAAGACGAAGACTTCGCTTCTACTCCCAGTTGCTCAACAACATCTGCAGCTCCTCCCAAACGACTAAAGAACATTTTCGCCTCCCCTACTGTCGTATCAGCCCTCGATCGAGTCAACCTTCCGGACCGTGGAGCTGTATTCGTGGCAGGTACCGTGGCACGGGACCTTGGTCATGATCTTTCAGATCTGACCCTCTCCAGAAGCTCAGTCCGGCGATCTAGGCGGCAGGCACGGCTTCAAGCGGATAATCAAGATTGAAAAGACTTCACCCCCAAGGGTACAATTCTCCTACACTGGGATGCCAAGCTTGTCCCGGACTACACTGTGGATGGGGGAACGGTGGACCGTGTGGCCGCACTCGTTACTGGCGCGGGCGATTTCGAGAAATTATTGGCTGTGCGGAAGACGCAAAGGGGAACGGGGGAGGCACAAGCAGCGGCATGCATGGCGATTCTTGACGGTTGGTCACTCCGTCCTCATATTCAAGGCCTGGTCTTCGATACGACTGCCCCCAACACGGGTCTCCACCGTGGAGCTTGTACGCTGATTGAAGAAGGACTCGGGAGGAAACTAGTGTGGATAGCTTGTCGTCATCATGTCTTAGAGATCGTCCTCTCCAATGTATTCAAGGTAGTTTTCGGACCAACGGGAGGACCTGAAACTGGACTCTTCAAGAGTTTTCATATGTTTTTGCCCAAAGTCAACCAAGAGATGTACGTTGGTGCCCCAGGTGAGATGTTCCGCGACCACAGATTGGAAGAGCAACGCATTGACATGGTTTCCTACATCCAGCAGGCTATGAAGGAACAACAAGTGCGAGCAGACTACGCCGGGTTCCTCAGCCTGAGCCTCCTTTTCTTGGGTGAATGGGGTGATGAACGGGCCAAGTTTCGGCCCCAGGCCCGACGCATCACGCGCGGTGGATGCAAAAGGGATTGTAATCTTGAAGATCTTCCTCTTTCGGGACCAGTTCCGTCGCTGCATAACCAGTAGCCGTTGATGAGCCCCAAAGCTCCCAGGGACCAGTTTCGTCTCGCTGCCAAGGAATTGCGCGCCATCAGATCACTCGCTTTTCGTCGCCTTGATCTATGTCCGGTTCTGGAACGAGGCTCGGCGTGGCATACAGGCCCCCGCAACGATTTGGAATTCATCCAAACCCTCCGAGCATACCCAGACAAGGAGGTCGCAGATTCTACCATCACCGCCTTTGCACGCCATCTCTGGTATCTGGCAGAGCACATGGTTGGACTGGCATTCTTCGACAAGGAGGTGGACGTGGTGACGAAGCGCAAGGTGGCGACTAACCTTGAGCGGCAGAAGAAGTCAGGGTGCCTACGTCGCTTGCAAGGAGTCCCAGAGATCGGAGTTGGGCTGGAGGAGTTCTTGACCAAGAGGACGCTGAAGGTGATAAACGTTATTGCTAAGCAGGGGAAGTAGAATGAAAAATTGTCCTTCTTGAAGGAATACCCCGGGAAGTGGGAGACGAACATAACGTTCCTGGAGATGAAGAAGTCTGCGGGTTCTTTGAATGTCGTTAACGATGCAGAAGAAAGAGCTGTTTCTCTCATCCACACCTTCAACACGTCGCTGACCAAGGACGAAGAGCAGAAATAATACCTACTCCACCTCATGGCTAATCACCGTCGCTGCCTCCCTGCTCCGACCAAGGGGGGACTGATGAAAGAGGGTGGTTGCTGAATTGTAGAGGGACATGATGAAGTCCCACCTCATTCCGTCATTCAAGTTGGCATAATGAAGTGTTATTATTTATTAACGTCTTTTTTCATAGAAAATAGGAGCTATGCTATGCGGAAGAATGACAAATATTAACATCCATTCAGTTTCTCTTCTGTCGGAAAAAGGAACATTTTTGCGCGACCCATAAAATTAAACGAAATTTCCTGAAAATTGGTCTGAATTCTATTTATGAACAGTGTAACAAAATACAACTTTTGGAGCGAACAATTTTTCAACTTTCATTTTTGGAGCAGGCTAATGTATGTATATACACATATATATAACACACATATATAGTTATATATATATATATATATATATATATATATATATATAACAATCCATCTATCTATCTGTCCTTGCAACGCCGCCTTTCGATAGTCGATGCGCTATGCCCGTAATTTACTTGTATATGTTCTTTTTAATATATGATACTAATGTTTGTCTGAAAGAAGTGAAAGCAAATTATTATATTAACCCGTCCCGTCTAGTGGGTTCTTCCCCCCCCCCCCAGTTTTTTTTTTCGCGGATATTGAACGAACGGCGAGGGCAGTGCGCCAACATTTGGAACACTTTTCCCACATCGATCTGACATGTTGTGTCAAAATTTTGAAGTCGGGTCACCTAGGGTCAACGAGTTAGTCAAGGTCAAGTGAGGTCACCTCCAAGAAAGCTCAACCAGCCGTCACGCTTTAACGGATACAGATGTTTCGTTGAAGCTTTCAGCATTTGCTTATCATCTTAGGGATGCAACAAACGTATCAGAGGAATTTGTTATCGTTTTTGCGTTTTTGACTACATGTAAATTTTGCATATTTGCCTATTGTAGTTAAAATCGAAGATTCTGACTAAAGCATACATTTTGTATTGGGTAAAGTTAACTTCTAACAACTTTCTCGGTCTGTTCTACCCAGTAGAAGAGGAAAATTAAAAAAAACTTGAAAACTAAAAATTTGGAAATTTGAAGAAGAAAAACTAATTTTGGGGAGCCAAATTTTTTATGGCGCTGGTTGATTTCGCTGCCCTTTTCTGATTCCAAATAAAAAAAAATTCTTCAAATATCCCCAAAAATGAACTCCCCAGAGCCCAAAGCATAATGTAAGTTGTGAAAAGTCGTGAAAATATAGCCCCCTAGTGACGTCACCTTTGGGGGAAATTGTTTTGGGATGGACCCGCACCCTACTCGTCGAGCACTTTCCGATGACACCTCTTTCGTTTTCGTGCGACGCTTAGTTTAGATTTTAGAGTGGGGTTACTATCCCCCCCCCCCCGAGACGTGGTGTGGGGATCTGACCGGAAAGACGGCGCGGGTTAACTCCGCACGTCCGGGGGGCAGATATCTGCCCCTCAGGTTTTTCCTCATTTGCCGTCAAACTAATAGGGTTAGCAAGGCCAAACCTCGCACAGTTGTTCATTGGTCTTTTCTGCATATCCTCATGCATTTTTAATCATGGGTCATCTCAGGTCAGGTCACCAGGTCAGGCGAAGTGACCCAACTACACTCGGAGTTCTAGGTGGCATATCTTCCACGATAATTGGGCGATTGATTTCAAACTTATAGTATGTCATCATCTCATCAGACACCATAATATGTATATCGGTTTTTTCGTAGTATTGACCTTAGGTCAGGTCGCTGCCGTGGCTTCCCATTATAAGGCTATGGTAAAATATACAAATGTTTCCTAGTTACACATTTGCGCTCGGAATGATCTCACAACGGTTGTGGCATGTAGATGGAAGCTATGCTCAATGTCACCGCTGACATTTTTGCTCAGTGACCTCACCAAGGTCTTTGAGGTCACCTGAGATCACTACACATTTCTGCGCATTACGTCGCACGCATTGAGCTAGAAGGCGGAAATTACCGTCATTGTGCTTGTATCGTCAATACGTATCAATTGATACCTTACATGACCTCCTAGGCCTTGACCTGAGGTCATGAATTCATGACCTTGACCTAAGTTTCGGTTGACCTGACCTTATATTACACCGCCTATTGCCGGTAGCGCATTTCAGGACTGTCGAATAGCGTTCGCAATTTGTTTCTATCTGTTACACGTCCTGAGATATGTGTCAATATCCGAGTCCCACCTGATCTGGTCAAATTTGACCTAAGATGGCCCAGTGACCGGAATATTGCCCTGAGCGAAAACATTACCAAAACACTTTCGATAGAGCCCATCACCAGCTATCCAACGTCATTTTCGGTTTGTCGCTAGCTAGCATAGTTCCAGAGATCTGAGGGGCAGTCATCGCCCCCGGACATGCGAAGTTGGCGCGGACCACCGGACGGCGAGTGTTAATAAGGAACTAGTCCATTTTCAATGCAAAACCATGATAAATATACACTTCAAACTTAATGCGTGTAACAGCTCACACTTCCCAGCCAGGCTCCGGCCTTGCATTAGGAAACCTGCGAAACCGACCACCACACTTGCACTTCGTCAGACGCCGAGCTCTGACAGCTCGTATAAACAAACTATGCAAAATTCCGGGCATCCATCACAGCTGCAGATAAGCGTTGCACGGTGGCGCATACCAAGCAGGTAATCGGTCACCTGCACGCCATCAGACGCCGGTCTCTGACGGGTCATATAATCCGAACAATAACCGAAATAATACCAACCCAACGCAAGGTCCAGGAACATCACCGCCGTGCTTTCAAGGTCAGAATGTGACGAGGTGATGGATAGTCGCGGTCATCAGTATACATCTTGAACGACGCCTCACCAACACACAAAAATAATCCGTTTGTTTCAGGTGCTGTATCTGAACAATATGGCGCTGTATGGAAACAAATGCAAAAATGTTCTATATTTGTTTTTCAAACCATGTGAAACACACCTTGAGTTCCAAGTACTGTAGAAAGTACAATAATCCTGCTATTACCACCGTCGAATATATTCAACCATATGAAAATAACTTCGGTTCGTCAGGCGGTGGTAAACTATAACCGATTTCAACTTCTGCTGATTTCATCAGCAAACCCTATAGGGCTTGCTCACTCCACGACAACTGGTTCGCAAATCCAACAGGTTCTCAAAAGTCATCAGCCGTTGCTGCCCTTGTATTGATCGGACTGATATTTAACCAAAGGGCAACCACTTGAACAATCAGCTTCAATAGTTCCACCAATCCAGCCAAACACAAACACTAGCGAGATTATTCCCCCAAGCTACGACCCCAGTGACAGACAACCGGCCAACCGGGCGGTTCGCCCGCCAACGTCGCTCACGTGCACCCGCTCTGTCGTGTCCGACCTCCTCCGCTATTCTGCGACGACTGCCTGACCAGGGCCAGTCGCGCACCATTCGGCCACATTGACGACATTGGTGTCACAATGGTCACACGGCGCATTGGCTTCCGACTGTGTTATGGCGCAATGACACAGAATCCGCCGGTCGGCCGTCTGTCGCCGCTGAGAACGGAAACCGACTCGGCGTAACACCCCCGGCCGTAGCCGAGAATCGAGGTGTCAAATGTCGACGTCAGCACGGGCAGGCAGGCGACGGCTTCCGCTCGGAGCGTTCATGACTGGACTCGACGAGTCCGGATACATCTGAGCCGAACGCATTCCGAGAGAGGGGCCCGAAGTTCACTTCATTACACACATGTGGAATATCAACCACGTAATTTGCATATCGGAACAAATAGCGTAATGAAACAGAATGGCGCGGCCCGTAGAATTTCTGCCGCTCATGTTGTTTTTGTTTATTCTACTAATGGCATTCACATAGAAACATTTCAACTTAGTGGTGAAACATAGAATGATACAAATGTGTAGATTACCATTATATTACGCTCGTATGATGTATCTCACGATAGTTCCAGTCCTATTAGCACAGGAACTATCTCACGATAGTTCCTGTACTAATGGAATTGTATATTGACACCGTAGCAAGACTACTAGTGTTGAGTTCTGTGATTGTTAAGTATGTTGTACAATTCAGTTGTTGCTCTGTTTCTGGAAGCATGATGCAAGAATAGTAGCCAACAATACCTCCTTAATATGTTGACAACTTACGCATCATCTTACATGCAGCTTCTGTGCTTGCCGTGTATTTTCATCTCCGCGGAAGCTTTTTATCCAATACAGCGTAGGAGCTTATAATCCTACTGCACATGTTGGGCTTGCTCGTTAAACAAACGTTTTTATATCACCAGAGCATCCAGAGCCACCCCGAGGCTGAGTAAGCGTGCCGGACGTCGGCGTCTGATGGCTGACCTCAGCGCATTACCTCCGCTGAGGCTCCGCGCTGCGGCCTCGCGCCCGACACCGTAGCGACACATAGCGACATATAGGTACACGTAGCGACACATAGCGACACATAGCGATACATGGCAGTCAACCACAGCTGCTCACCGACAGCTTGCGTCCGACATCCACAGACCCATACTATGGGGACCATTCACCCAGCATTCAAATATTATTATATGTGACCATTATGTCAATATACCATAGACACCTATCTTCACTTAAACATACACGGGTCCTCATGTACCTCCAAGGAACACCTGACATCACCGACACATCTAATAGCGCAGACTCACCTAATGTCACAGACATACCTGACATCACGGATCTGACATCACGGACTTTGCATCAAGGACCTGACATCACGGACCTGACATCACAAACCTGACATCACGGACCTGACAACACACACATCTGACATCAGCCACCTGCACAGGAGGCACACCTGACATTACAGACCTACATACCACTCATCTATGCTTACACACCTCCCCGACTGTGGCTCTCAGAATGGACTTCCTAGCACACCTCATCCAAAACAAGTCGCATTCACGTCACCCGCTGACATTCATATTCACAGTACCCCGGCCATTTCATCCTCTGAAGACGGCGGCGGCCGTGCAGCGAGATACCGTCGTTGGACGGCGGCGGTATCCATCCCCCGGTCCCGAGGTGCCGCGAGCTGCCCGGAGATGGAGAGGGCCGTGACGTGAATAATAGACAAAAGAAAATAAACGTTGGCCGGGCCGGCGGGCCGCGATGTGCCGACGTAAGCGGCACGGCCCCGAGGTATCTGTCAGAACCTGTCGCCATAGGCGTTCAGGGGGTGGAGGCTAAATTTTTGAATTAAAGTGTTCTGAAGACCAACTCCGCTACATTGTGCTCTTGTTCAGCGCCAATTTGCCCTACAGCGCCATTTTCATGAGTCTTATTATGTTAATTCCAATCGTCTTTCGCCCTTAATTCCGCCAAATCGCCTTCGAATCCGAGAGTCATGCTTGTAACATCAGCATTATAATTTGGTCCACATTTGACCCAAAACACATAATCTACTATTTTTTACAGACTGAAAATGAACTCCATTTCGAGCGACAAAATATGTGCCAAATGTGGGTGAACTTTGCCCGCGGGCAAATGTACAGGTATGGCACCATATGTCGAGTTTGAACCCAAATATTCCCCTCTGGCCGCCAATGCCAGTCAGAAACCGTGTTCACCAAAACTATATAACTGGTGGGGTTCCTAATCACGCTCTTTATGCATCACGTTATAGGCAGTAAATACTCGTCTTTTTAGCGGTCGCTTTAGGGGTTCTAGGAAGCATTAAATGTCTTCTTATCGTTCCTGTCGGCCACGGCACTACTTGATACATCCGTGTTTACGTTGCACGGAATGATAATGCGATTCGTAAAGAATGGGGATAGCAATAATAGAAACTGAAAACAAGGAACGAAGGCCATAGGCGACTGTTGATTCCTTTTCAGAAGCTTTGCGATTTGTCATGCAACCTTTCAGAAAATCCGTGACGTCCTGCTGTAAAACTTTATGGAGTGACCTCCTAAGTTTGCAAACACAGCAATCAATGTTTGTTGTCATGTGCCGCGGCTGTATCCTTGGCCATCCTCGCCCTCGTGAAGGCAGGTACCTGACCATCCCACAAATCTCTGGAAATTAATGGCTACAGAAAAGTAAAACTACCATGCGTGACTCATTGTCTTTATCGGAGGTAGGTACACGCCGCGCTATGCGTGGCAAGCATTGATATAAGGATCAGCGCAATGGTCGGATTCAGCCTTCCGCGTTTTGAAGTTGACTTAATTATCCGCGTCCCAGTGCAGTTCAACTGTTTACCGCGTTGGCCTGTGGTTTCCTGTCATGCAACGGCACGAACACCCGACATCAGATTCGGACGCCATAGGCTAAGGGCCATACATTTGGTGTCCCTGACCTTTCGACTCTGCAACTACGCTGCAAATGGATTTGGAGCACGCACCGAGCCAAACGATGTCGAGCAAGCACCGAGCGGTCCATAGTAACACTGATTGCCAGCATAAAGCGTCATTAGAGGCGTTTACCGTATCGCTCATCCTGCCGCGTCCCACACTCTAGCTTAATTTTCGCTCTCTCTCTCTGCATTATTTATCCGTCTCCTGCATCCTATAGTCTCGAAGTGCGCAGAGCCAGCCGAAGCTATTCAATCCAATCACCGAACACAAAACATCAAACATCATACGGCAAGCCACTCCATTGGGGACTCCGGACTAGCGAGGACAGGGAGTGCGTTATGGTGTCCTCACGCTCCAGACATACGACCCGGCACAATCTCGGGGTTGGATTGTGGCTTTACGGCGCACCCAGCAGCTCGGGCCATATAGCGTCGCTTGCCTCTCACCTTGGAAAGAAGGGTGGACACCGCGAGAAAACGAACCCCGTTCCCCTGGCGTGCCAGACGTTCAGTTTAACCACTGAGCTACCTACGCCCCGGGCATAATACTGCGACAGGGAGCTTGAGGACCAACCTCAACTGAGCTCCTTTGGAGCCCACGAAATCATACGCCACATTGCGTCTGGTTTTCGTGGAAGTGCACACATTTAGAGAATTCGGCATTCAGAATATTACACTCAAAGTTGGGATGAGTGTTTCATATTATGCAGAGGAACCATATTGTGAAAGTACTTCATACAACTGCAGCACATAGACATTAAAATGCAACCTCATGAAGCCTAAATTGGCTGTAATCTTGCAAAACTCTGGCTCATTTGTCGAATATGATGAATATATCTTGAGTTTAGATGCACTACTATGTTGAATTATCCAATTAACACGGACCACGCCGTGCCGCGGCAATTTTGCTCCGCTCCCATCCCACTCAGCTTATGCGTCACGCTACCGTTCAGTGCCACTCTCCCCACCGGATTGACCTTGGCCAAGCGATCAACCGATCTCGGAGCGCGCAGGTTTCATAACATGACGTCATGGCACGTAACTGGTTCTTGGCTGGCCGTCCCTTGGCAAGAACCTGCTGGACCACCGCCGGCTAAGTTCCGACAGAAATCCCTTCCTTTGAACAAAGTTATGTGCTCTTTGAGGAAAGCACGATGGTCAAGGCTGCAAACGTCAACGTTAATCCGGCCTTGATCGGCCTCCACAGTCGCGCATCAATGGCGGGTTGGAGCAAATGGCGGGTTAGAGCAAGTACTTCCACGTGTTTGTTCCAGGAACGGCTGGGCCGACTTTAAAAATTCAAACGACAATCGATATCCGACGACAGTCGTATGGTGAGATCCCAGAGCACTGGGAAATTATGTGGCTTTGGTCCGTATTAAGGTCAATGGTCAAGGTCGAAGCTTTAAAATGTGAAGCATATGCCACTCCTTCGGCAACGTACTTGATTAAAAAATGTACTTCACGGTGTGAAATAATTGCGCACTGATTAAGCTTGCTGAATAAGGAGGTACCCGATGTCAAGTTGGCCGCACCAGGTCGCAGGTCATGGCCAATTGCAGTCCGGATGACAGCTGAAATATCTGCCATTGCTTCTCCAATTTGAACCATTAAAAGTGAAGTGGGAATACATAACCGTTTGGTAATTTATAGCATCAGACACGTAAGCAATCACCGTTGTTTCTTCATAAACCAAGTAAGGCCAAGGTCAAAGGGGTGACTTTTGTGATAAACAAACGAATGCGTGCAATATCATGGTTTTTGATGGAAAGCTACATTATCCAACTGGAATGTTTAATTCAAATATACTGTGGGAATCTGCTATCCTGGCAGCTTTGCAAATGACAGAGAGTGGCAGGAAGGTCAAGGTCGTATCAAGCGATAAACCATACATATATATATATATATATTTATATATATATATATATATACTATCTAAATACATATTCAGTATAAAAGAAAAGTATATTCCTAGTTTTTTTTTCACGGCAGTTCTTTTCACGGCAGTTTTTTTTGACAAGAACGACTGTCCAAGAGCTGTTCAATGCTGTTTTGTTCATCCAAATATATACTTAGCCTAAGTCGCTATGGCAGCTCACTTGGTTAGAGCGTCGGCCTGCACTGGTCTCCCCGTCCTGCCAACACAGGGTTCGAGTCGCTTCACACGCTCGCATTTAACCCCCAGCTGGAAGGGTCAGTTGGCTGCTGGCCCGAAAGGGCCGGGGACGAGCCACCGGGCGACCGTGTCGGCGCATTGACGGCACGTTAAACGTTCGGTCAAAATCCTGCCATTGAACTGGAGCGTGTGGTTCGGGTGGTGGGGTCAGGTTTACGTAACACCCTCTGCTTAGCAATACAACCTCGGTTCATAAAGCCACCCCAGTAAGAACTCGGACATGGTTTAAAATAGGTACATATATATATATATATATATATATATATATATATATATATATATATATATATATATATATATATATATATCATTACAGATTAGTTGTACACCGAATACACAGTGAATGCAGACATAAAACAACAAAAAGGGGTGACACAGCTCACATGAGACATCACTTATCAGACACCTAATTCCGGTCTGAGCAGTGGCCCAAGCAGAACTTTCTGAGGGGCGATAGTGTCACTGATACCATCGCCACTGGCACCACCGCCGCACCTCACCACAAAACGGTCGTGCCGTTTCGGCCAGCCGGCCGCAGCGGCGGCTCGGCGGCTGGGGAGCGCTAAGGCGCCCCGACGTGATGCATCTCGCGCTGCGGCACATTTGGGGCCGCCGTATCTCAGTCGGTAGGGAGTTGGACTCTTGGCCCCAAGATCGCTTGTTGGAATCCCACAACCGGCGCGGGATTACCGAGTCCACCTGCAACCAACCGGCGTGAGAGGTTGGCGACGCTGCATGGCCCAGCAGTCGAATGCGTCGTAAAACAATTTAAGTACACTGCGATAAATTTCAGGCCATAGCTCACTCGTTATATAATAACTGCTGCAGACTTGGAGATACATTGTTCATAGTGATGCATTTGACAATCTGTTTCATTTTTAGAAATTCTGAATCTATGGTTTGTTTAGTGCATTTTTATGTCAATATTTATATCTTCACATGCCGACATTTCAAAGTGAACGATTAAACCAAAGCAAAAACATTCATGTCGCCTATCCAGTAATTTCTCTCGCTTGCCTTTTGTCGCTATCAAGTATATTTGCTCGGTTTCCATCTCAATCTGTATGCACCGATGCGTTTTTGTCTCGAATCGATAAAATAAGTGACTCTGACGTCACTCACGCCTGATCTATCAAAACCTTGTAGACTTCACCGTGGGAGGAAATGTAGAGGTGGGCATTTTACAGCTATAAAAAGTTCCGTGCGGATATCGCAACGCGTTTTTAATTATCGTGAATAGTTGGTAGGAGAGCAGATTTACCCCCTATCCATACCGGATTAAACACCCGATCTAAATCCCAGCGAACGAAATAATACTTGAAACGGTGTAACAAAAAGGGTAACCGAAAAAATGTACGTAAGCAAATGTACGTAAGCGCAAAAGTACATATGCGCAAATGTACGTGATAAAAGTTTCATTAAAATATCTGTATCCGCTAAAGCGTGACGACTGGTTTAACTTTTTATGTGGCCTCACTTGACCGGGAATCACTCGTTGACCCTAGATGACCTGACTTCAAAATTTTGACACAATATGCCAAATTGATGTGAGAAAAGGTACACCAAATTTCGGCATGCTGCCTTGCGCCGTTCTTTCACTACCAGCGGCAAACCTTAAGGGGCGATTGAAGACCCCCGAGACGGTGCGGGCTAACACGCCATCATTGACACTTAGCACATCGATATCGCCATCCAGCACAGCGTCGCCATCGATTTCCGACACATGGTCACGAGGTCATATGTGTCGCACCAAGCGAAGCTGTGCAAATTCAGCTTCGGTTGACGACTAGTTCGACGCCGTTTATTGCGGTCACAACGGTGCCGTTCATTGCGGTCATTACGTGACTTGGTATGGGTACCATAGAACGCAGCCGACAACAGCGCTCACGCTTGTTTGGGAACTAATAACACCACTGCGGGCACCGGCTGCCAGAGGCGGTCTCAGGCATCAAAATGGGGGTGGGGTGGGGCAGAACATGTAATCACCGTACTTCTTCACCCTTCGAAAGAAAAACAGAAATTCGTATTTATGTCACTTTATTTTTCGGTTCCGAAGTTTTAACAGTTGGTTTTGTGTTATTGCCAAAATATACTTATCATAATAAATATTTGTATTACGTGGAAGTTTTAAGTGTGATGTTTTAAAGCCATGTTTTATTGCATTGAAGTGCCGCATTCCTCATATCATCCTGCTCGTGTCATGTGTTTGACATTTGGTGAGAAAAAAAACTGAATTGTCTTTTCCTTGAATATCCCAGCAGACGACGGAGCCGCTAGTAGCTCCGAAAGCTCATTACTTGTTTTTAAAATGTCATCCCAGATATACCATTATCATTCTTATAAACCCCTTAATATGTCCATGACTTAAAAATAACCTCTGGAACTTCAGCATTACATTTTTCAGGCGTTTAGGCCGTGCCCACGATCCCTACTATCACACCAGAGGAGAGAAGAAACAATATATTATCACACTAAAAACGATGTTGGCAAGACTAAGTTATTACAAGCAGTCTTTATAACCTTCGTCAAATGTTAATCCTTGTTGCTTAGAGGTTCCCTTTCAATGCATTTCGTCATCTTTCTCATTGCACATTCTGTTGTCTTTCTTGGTGCAAAGCATTTCGTCATATTCGACAATGCACGACATTTTCGATCTTGCCCGGTGCACATCTTTCCATTTTCCCCAGTGCGCGACGCATTGCCATCTTCGGGAATGCACGACACTTTGTCGTCTTCATAAGTGTATGACATTTTGTTTACTTTCGCAGACAAGATCGCGGGGATCCTCTCCCCTAGCTTGTCCAAAAATAGAAATCTAGTGACATGTGGTCATTTTCTGTTTTAGTACAATTTCTTCATTCAATATATTTATAATTTAGCGTTCATCACTCCACTATGTTTACCGATGTGACTCTACAATTCAAAACCCAGCGCACTGTACCTGACGAAATATCACGATTGATACCAGACGTGCATATTTACATTATTAGTTGATCCCCAGATCAGCTTAGAAGTATATCAAGTTGCTTTCACAAGAGCGAGACTGTTTATATTGCATGGTTCCTTGTGCAAAGTATAATTCATACGCGTTTTAAATGCTCCACGCAGTATCCTCCCAACTCTTTGAATCTTAACAATGTACAAGCGTAGTACATAATGTGCAATAGTATCTTGCAACCACTATGCCAAGGGACGAGTGAGTTTGAAGTGTTTACTTGGTATACCAAACTTGCTTAAGTGGTGGCCGAAATCATTATGTTCTTATACTTGGGAGTAAATACGTACGACAAACTTAGCTTCAACGTTCCAATTAGCACTAAGTGACGCATGTGACTAGTGCATAAAGCAAGCTGGCTTGCTGCTGCAAGCTTACATAAGTCAGGTTGGTTCAGTGACCTCAAATGTCCTTGAAGCAATCGATGATCTTCGTAAGAACATTGGTTCAGGTGTCCATAACCCCTCCACATTCAGCATTGCCCATTTGGAACCAACACTTGGGATTAGTCGCCGATAACTCGCGATTTCGGCCAAAAACCACTCACATGCTATTTTTATGACGTCACATTTCAGTGATCTGACGTGACGTCTTCATGTGTTTATATGATAATGCCGGCATGGATGCTCCATCAGATGTATGGTGACGCGCGGGTGCTCCATCAGACGTGAGATACACCAGGTGGTGGCGCATGGATACTCCATCAGATATCAGATAGTGATACATGTGCGCTATTTTTGGGTGATTGAAAAAGAGTTCTCGAGGGGGTTGCATTAACGTTCTCCTGCACTGACGGGGGTTAGGGAGACGCAGGGTTTCATGTGTTTCACCACATCTACTACAGTATCATTAGTGTGTGAGGTATGCTAGGTTGTTTCATGGTGCCACTGTGCCTGAATTATTCAAGGGTTTTAAGTGTTCTGTACCGGTATCAAAGTATTATTATACTTGAGCTTCGTGTGATTTGGTGAGCTTTGACTCAGTCTTTTAGTGATTTGACTAAAATATTATTCACCCGTTTAATCAGCTAACCAGTTCTGATCGTGATTCACTAACCATGTTACAATAAGCCAGCTAATTCACAATCCACAATATGGTTTTGCACTCAAGAGTCCACCCACGTCGAGTCCGACGTGAACTCCGGGCACCAGTAGCCAGAGGCGGCCCCAGGCATCCAGATGGGGCGAAGCAGAGCAAGACACCACCGCACCCCCTCCCCAACCGAAATGCCCATCCAGTGCGAGTCTCCTCAGACGGACGAAGCCAACTCAGACCGCTCGTAGCGTACACTGTCGACAGGTCTGCGGGATTTCGCAGACTGTCGACAGGTCTGCGGGGTTTCGCAGACTGTCGACAGGTCCGGGGGGTTTCGCAGACTGTCGACAGGTCCGGGGGGTTTCGTACACTGTCGACAGGTCTGCGGGGTTTCGCAGACTGTCGACAGGTCTGCGGGGTTTCTCACACTGTCGACAGGTCTGCGGGGTTTCTCACACTGTCGACAGGTCTGCGGGGTTTTGCAGACTGTCGACAGGTCTGCGGGGTTTCGCAAACTGTCGACAGGTCTGCAGGGTTTCGCAGACTGTCGACAGGTCTGCGGGGTTTCGCAGACTGTCGACAGGTCTGCAGGGTTTCGCAGACTGTCGACAGGTCTGCAGGCTTTCGCAGACTGTCGACAGGTCTGCGGGGTTTCGCAGACTGTCCACAGGTCTGCGGGGTTTCGCAGACTGTCGACAGGTCTGCGGGGTTTCGCAGACTGTCGACAGGTCTGCGGGGTTTCGCAGACTGTCGACAGGTCTGCGGGGTTTCGCAGACTGTCGACAGGTCTGCGGGGTTTCGCAGACTGTCGACAGGTCTGCGGGGTTTCGCAGACTGTCGACAGGTCTGCGGGGTTTCGCAGACTGTCGACAGGTATGTGGGGTTTCGCAGACTGTCGACAGGTCTGCAGGGTTTCGCAGACTGTCGACAGGTCTGCAGGGTTTCGCAGACTGCCGACAGGTCTGCGGGGTTTCGCAGACTGTCGACAGGTCTGCGGGGTTTCGCAGACTGTCGACAGGTCTGCGGGGTTTCGCAGACTGCCGACAGGTCTGCGGGGTTTCGCAGACTGTCGACAGGTCTGCGGGGTTTCGCAGACTGTCGACAGGTCTGCGGGGTTTCGCAGACTGTCGACAGGTCTGCGGGGTTTCCGCAGACTGTCGACAGGTCTGCGGTTTCAGACTGTCGACAGGTCTGCGGGGTTTCGCAGACTGTCGACAGGTCTGCGGGGTTTCGCAGACTGTCGACAGGTCTGCGGGGTTTCGCAGACTGTCGACAGGTCTGCGGGGTTTCGCAGACTGCCGACAGGTCTGCGGGGTTTCGCAGACTGTCGACAGGTCTGCGGGGTTTCGCAGACTGTCGACAGGTCTGCGGGGTTTCGCAGACTGTCGACAGGTCTGCGGGGTTGCAGCTGTCACAGACTGTCGACAGGTCTGCGGGGTTTCGCAGACTGTCGACAGATGTCGACAGGTCTGCGGGGTTTCGCAGACTGTCGACAGGTCTGCGGGGTTTCGCAGACTGTCGACAGGTCTGCGGGTAGACTGTGACTGCGGGGTTTCGCAGACTGCCGACAGGTCTGTGGGGTTTCGCAGACTGTCGACAGGTCTGCGGGGTTTCGCAGACTGTCACAGGTCTGCGGGGTTTCGCAGACTGTCGACAGGTCTGGGTTTCGCAGACTGTGCGTTGGGTTTCGCAGACTGCCGACAGGTCTGCGGGGTTTCGCAGACTGTCGACAGGTCTGCGGGGTTTCGCAGACTGCCGACAGGTATGTGGGCTTTCGGAGACAGTCGACAGGTCTGCGCGCTTTCGTGATATCCTTGATCGCACTGTTTAATATCAGACTGTCCGGGCATAGTTCGCAAGGCCTGGGTAGCTCGTTCGTCGGGCAACAAGGTCGCATTGCAGAAGCTCGTCAAGAACAAGAACTCGTTTGGCGCAATTCGCGCATTCGCAAACTCCGCGAACCTGGGACAAAAGTCGACATCGCAGAAGTTCATCTCTGAAAAGTTCGTATGGCATGCATCTTCGTCTTGGAAAATGTTTGTTTCGACAAAATATCCTTAACGACAACATCTTGTAAAGGAGAAATACTTTGCAAAGGACAGAAGCGAGCACAGTTGAAGTTTGGTCGGAATTCACACAGGCAAAAGTTCATCCAGAGTAAAAAAAATCAAGCAGTTCGGAACGTCGGCTCATTTCAGTAACATCTCATATGCAAGCGCTATTTACCTCATACGAAACCAATTTTCCTCCAATTTTCATACGAGCATATTCAGTCCGCTTTGGACGACATTGCTTGCACTATTGCCGAATATGGGATAATCCGCTGAATGTTGTGCGAGTATCTCACGCATATGCGCTGTATCGAATTACCGAAGTAGATGGCACGATGTGTGAAGGTCCTTTTGCTTTGCAACTTTCACACTCAATGTATGCCTCAAAGCCGCGCAGCCTGGCATCTTCCATTGTTTTGTCACTTGTTACGCAGGTCACGCGACATGAGGTAAACGAGTGACCAAAAAGCCTGCAGCCACACACCCGTTTCTTACCGCTGAAGCACTGTCCATTCTGGCTGCTATCTCCATTCTAAAGAGGAGCAAAATGAGAAACGTAGCAATTTGCTCCGGTCACAAATCAGTCCTTCCGCCAATTGGCAGCACACGCTACTGCCCGCATCCAGTCATTGATCGAATCCAACAAGCCGTGACCCGCAACTTAAACAGCCTTTCCTTCCTCTGGATCCCGGGCCACGCCAACATTCTAGAACACGAACAGGCGACAGCCTGGCAAGGCAAGCCATTCATTGACCATTCAGCCCAGCACGGAATATTCGGTAGACGATCGCAAAGCACTCCTACAATACCACATACGTAGGCATTACCAGAACATGGACACAACACAACTCTACACCTCACCACTCCGACCACACCCACAACATCAAACAAACGCTGAGCACATAGAGCACATCAAGTCATTCACACCGCAAAGAGGAAGTCATCTTCACTAGACTCAGAACTGGTTGCATACAACTAACACATCTGCAACTAGAGGATGACCAATATGCAACACCCCACTGCGACACCTGCAGCACCGCATTAAACATAGTCCCACATCCTGTTATGCTTTAGTAGCGTTCACGCTCGAAGATAACCATTTAACACCTTCAACCATCCGTAACTCCTCCGACTACTATTTGGCTGACTGTAAGGCACCAAACTAGCAGGACCATAATGGACACCACAGCACTACCACATACTTCAACAGGCAATTAAATAAGTGCTCTTCCACACACTGCATGCCCGCGCATAAATTCATAGCAATAACATAAATAGCCATTCACGAAAAACATCGGACGTGCATGAGCCAATTCGCTTTCCCGTTGGAATTAAATGGCCGCCTAGCGGTGGCGTAGGGTGCACATGAACCGACTTGCTCGATAAATTAGCGTAACGTAACAAACTAGCGTAACGTAAAATCGTTCCCCGTTAACGTAAAACAAACTAGCGTAACGTAAAATCGTTAGCGTAACGTGTATGAGCTAAGCTGCATACACCGTGCTAAGCTCACACATAATCCTATATAAAAGCATGCTACTAATCCACTACTAAGAACTAACATGCGACAGCCGGCGTGATAGGCGGTGTAGTCAATAACCCCCCTGTCCGCACGGTAAGGACCCCTCAACGATTTTCGACAAGAATAGGCTAATGCCGGCGCCCCGGCAAAATCAGCTTTCTCATCAACGCTCCTCCACCCCATTCCAAATTATCTTGCGGATAAGTAAAGCAAACCGAAACTATAAACATCCGGGAGATGTCCCCCGCCCACCCCCGCCTTCACCACGTTAGCGCCACATACACCATGAGGTAGTACTCATTTAAAGTAAGTCTACACTTGCCTTAAACTACCTTGCAGAACCCATTCGCTTTAATGGCGTCGTGAATGACCTGTATGATCCGACATGCCTCTTCCCCGCTGTGCCTTACGTGTCTTATGGCCGAGCGAAATAATGCAATGGAGGCTACACAATTACAGGCCTCGATAAAAAATGATCATAATGCAACCGTTTGCTGAATGTTCTGTTGTGGTAAGGTGCCATTTTGCAGTTCCACAAATACTGAAAAGCCGCCTTTATTCAAGGCTATCGTTTCAGCAGATTCATATTTGTTCATGCAGTTTTCTGTCGGTGAATTCCATACCTGAAATGTTGAACAACAATCCCGTGGCCACAGTTGCGGCTCTCGTGCAAGAGAAGCATGTTGTGAAAGAGAAATCGCTCTCCGGCCCCGGAACATGAGGATGTTCACTTCAAGAGAGCACACTCCACGGCCCTAGCACATGAGACTGTCCACTTCAAGAGAGCACACTCCACGGCCCCAACACATGAGACTGTCCACTTCAAGAGAGCTCACTCCACGGCCCCAGCACATGAGATTGTCCACTCCAAGCGTCTCACGACGGGGGGAGGGCGCCACAACCGCCTTGGCGCACCAGTGTTGTGTGCATAAGTGGAAGAGCTTGAACTTGCTTGATAACTACGAGCCAGGTGTGACGTTGAGCCGGGATGTACTCTGTGCCACCGGCCCCCCCCTAACCCCCGGCAGCGGTGTGGACAGACAGAGTCGCCGTACCGACTACATGGGTTGGTGCGGAGTGATGTACGTGACGTTCAAATCAGCATTCACTATAACACCCGACATCACCACACGGTGGTAGGCTGTCACAATTCAACTGCACACAGCACACACAATACCGCGCAACGGGCCGACCGGGGCTCGACCTGTCTGACGAGGGGCTCGGCCTGTCTGACGAGGGGCTCGGCCTGTCTGACGAGGGGCCCGGCTTGTCTGACGAGGGGCTCGGCCTGTCTGACAAGGGACCCGTGCTGTCTGACAAGGGGCTCGACCTGTCTGATGAGGGGCTCGGCATGTCTGACGAGGGGTTCGGCCTGTCTGACGAGGGACCCGTGCTGTCTGACAAGGGGCTCGACCTGTCTGATGAGGGGCTCGGCATGTCTGACGAGGGGTTCGGCCTGTCTGACGAGGGGCTCGGTCTGTCTGACGATGGGCTCGGTCTGTCTGATGAGGGGCTCGGCCTGTCTGACGAGGGGCTCGGCCTGTCTGACGAGGGGCTCGGCCTGTCTAACGAGGGGTTCGCCCTGTCTGACGAGGGGCTCGGCCTGTCTGACGCGGTGCTCGGCCTGTCTGACGCGGTGCTCGGCCTGTCTGACGAGGGGTTCGGCCTGTCTGACGAGGGGCTCGGCCTGTCTGACGAGGGGCTCGGCCTGTCTGACGAGGGGCTCGGCCTGTCTGACGAGGGGCTCGGCCTGTCTGACGCGGTGCTCGGCCTGTCTGACGAGGGGTTCGGCCTGTCTGACGAGGGGTTCGGCACGTTCCAGGAGCCCCTTACAATTACACAGGAACATTGGCCACCTCACCGCAAGTAGGACTGTTTCTGTTCATCAGCTAGCTGACAGGTAACACCTGAGTCGCGTCAAGCAGTTACGAACTTCTCTGCAACTCAAACGAGAATGTCAGAGTTTGGATGAAGAAGTGTTAAGAAGTGCAGAAAGTCTTAATGCTCCTCGCATAAAGTTGACGGAACGACGCAGCATAGCGATGTTGCTCGGTTGTACAGCAAGTGGTCTTGATGGTCTTGAAGTGGAGCATGACACGAATTGGATATCTGAGGGGAAAACTGAGCAGATTGGATGAATTTGTTTTCAGGAAACAAAAGGATCCGGATCGGATAGGCATGGGCACTTGCAAGCGTTGGCGCGAAAATAAAATTTGTAAGACATAAAGACATAAAGACATAAAATATTAGTGCAACTATGAGCCACAAGGGCCATTCTTGGTTGCACTCTGTACACTGAACCAGTTGCACACCAAAACTGTTAATCAGCCCTCCCTGTAATACTGAAAAGCAAGCCCTATATTCTTATAATGATTGTCTATGCTGTTTTTAAAGATGTTCAATGTGCTGCTACTGACGATGTTTTCTGGCAGCTGGTTCCAGTGTTCCACTACCCTGTTGGTGAAGAAAGTTTGCCTTAACCTTGTTCTGCTGTGGTTAACTTTAATTTTGAATTTATGACCTCTAATTGCATCATTTCTGTTAAATGCAAACATTTCCCAAAGGTATCCACTCTCCAGACCATTGACAAATTTAAAGACCTCGATGAGATCTCCTCTCAGCCTTCTATATCTAAGTGAAAACATATTCAATTTTTTCAATCTTTCCTCATATGCCAGGTTGCTTATGCCATTAACCATTTTTGTAGCCCTCTTTTGTACTCTCTCCAAAAACCAACAATCTTTTTCATAGCTAGGAGACCAAGCTTGGATGCAGTATTCCAAATGTGGCCTGACGTATGCACAGTAAAGCTTCCTGATCACTTCCTCACTTCTGTATGATACATTCCTATTTATTGCCCCGAACATTCTCAGTGCCTTCTTCCTGGCTTCCTTGGTCTGTTCTGATGCTCCCAGCTTTGTGTTTAGAATAACACCTAAATCCTTCTCCTGTTGAGTCACTGATCGCACTTGGCCACCCATCAAGTATGGAGCCTTCATATGCTGCTTACCTACATGCATGATTTTGCACTTATCAAAGTTAAATTTCATTTGCCATTCTTCGGACCACTTCACAAGTTCGTCTAAGTCTTTTTGCAGCGAGATATGCTCATCCTGACCTGTTATTGCTCTAAAACCTTCAAATCATCCGCAAATTTCAAAACTTTACTGCTTAGGCCACTTTCAATGTTATTTACAAATATAATGAACAGTAATGGCCCTAGTACTGACCCCTGGGGGACTCCACTAAGAACATTTTGCCATGATGACTTTGTACCATTTAGCATCACTCTTTGCTGTCTATCTGAAAGCCACAACTCTATCCATTTTAAGATGCTACCTGCAATACCATGGGACTGAAGCTGTATCATTAACCGTTTATGGGGTACCTTGTCAAAGGCCTTACTAAAGTCAAGATATGCTACATCAACCTGATTTCCCTGATCAAATTGTTCTGTGGCGAAGTTCAAAAAGTCCAAGAGGTTTGTGAGACACGATCGTCCTTTTCTAAACCCATGTTGAGTATTTTGAATCAATCTTCTACCTTCCAGATAACTAACTATTCTATCCTTGATAATTGATTCGAGTACCTTGCATACTAGGGATGTGAGACTTATTGGCCTATAATTTTCAACTTTCCCGAACTTTGTATGAAATATTTCCTTCATTCTCTTTTCCAAATAAGTAGTGTACCATAAATTGATGTTCAGGTTAGCTAGCTGGTGATATGCATGATAGAAGTCCAACATGCATGATAATCCCTCTTTACTGTGGTAACACATTTTACATCACAAGTGATGCATCAGTGAACAATTCTGTTAAGCACGTGCCGTGGGAAAACATTTTAGCTTTTGATGGGGACATCCATCGAAGGATGCCACCTTTGAAATTGCCGAAAATGATCCTTAATAATTGCTGAATATTTCATTAATAGGCATTGGTTGTCCTCTCCCCAGGGTTTTAGACGGACATGGTTTCTGTTAAGTAGTGGACATGGGCATGGCTTCTCCTCTTGGCTTCCTCTTTACTAGAATACGCATGACAAGCATTCAGTTGGTTAGAGCGCTGGCCTGCACCGGTCTCCCCTGTATTGGCAACACAGGGTTCGAGTCGCTACGCGCGCTCGCATTTAGCCCCCGGCCGGGAGTGTCAGTTGGCAGCTGGCACGATAAGGCCGGGGACGAGCTACCGGGCGGCCGTGTCGGTCCATTGGCAGCACGTTAAACTTTCGGTCTAAATTCTGCCGTTGAACTGGAGCTCATGGATCGGGTGGTGGGGCCAGGGTTCACGCAACAAGCTCTGCTTAGCAATAGAACCCTGGCTCCTCAAGCCACCCCAGCAACAACTCGAATCAAATTTATTTATTTAAAAAAAGCATCGATAATCATGTATTAACGACAACAATCTCCCACCAGCATGTTCGATGGATCCGTAGACATCCTTATGACATTCAGCACCATGATCATTTCATGAGGGAAAACACGAATCAAAATAAAAGCTAGCTTTGGGATTTACCAGCAGAAAAATGTTGTTCACTGACATACCATACTCTTAGCATGCATATAGTTGCGCACAGTGGACGCCTCAGGAACAACAGTGTACCAACAAACCAAGGACCAAGACAATGTTTGACTGCAACCGGCAATAGTGCCCATTGGTACACGGAAGTGCCGCTGGACCGCTCGCAAGGCGCATCCCTGGTCTACTCCGGTTCGGCAAGAAATACCCCTAGTCGGCTCTGGCTGAACAAGCCGTAGTCTTGGTGCGAAGCGGCATACATAAAATCGCACAAACAATTATGTATGTACTAACTCATTAAATGTGCATATATATATTTATGTATATATTAATATATACATATATTTAGGAATATATGTATATATATGTGTGTGTGTCTGTGTGTATGTGTGAGTGTGAATGTGAGTGTGTGAACAGAGTGCGTGGGAGCGAAGACATGACAGTACAGTAGTACACGGCGGCTCAGTGGTCACAGCTTGACAGCAGCGCGTATCTCTCCTCTCCGCAGTGTCCGGCACGTGCATGCCAAAGTTCGTGCAGCGCGAGGGCGAGGCGTGCACGATGGCGGGCGACTGCGGCTCAAGTCTGGCGTGTGTGCAGCAGGTGATGGGAGGCAAACGCTGCGTAAAGCACGCCATCGGCAACAAATCCTACTGTGAGTGAAGGCCGCAACGTGCCGTAGGTGGAGACTCGCGGCAGTCGGCAACCGAATGTTGTCTCGCTGGACCGATGTTGACGTATGGCACGTGCAGCTGGTATTGACGTGGCATGACGTGACGTGTGCCAGCTTACCCACAGGGTATTTATATATATATATATATACATATATATATAGATATATATATATATATATATATATATATATATATATATATATATATATATATATATATATATATATATCTATATGTATATCTAAATATATATATTATATATATATATATATATATATATATATATATATATATATATATATATATATATATATATATATATATATATATATATATATATATGTATATGTGTGTGTGTGTGTGTGTGCGTACTATGTAAATGTTGATTATTTGTTGACAGAAAAGAAAGACTTCTTCTAAAGAAGTGTCCCAAGCACATAACTAACACGTGTTCTCCAAGCGACCTGAAAACATACGTAGAAAATAATTATACCGCAAACGGTACTAAGGAATTCCCTAAACAATTTTAGGAGGTGGTCTTGTCTGTTGGTTATTACGGGGCAACCATCCAAGACAACGAAATGTCACCCTCTCCCCTCCCCCAGTATTCGTAAGGCAGTGAGCAAAAATCACCGACGGGGGAGGGTGCGCCATGACTGGAAGACGGCTTCTGGTCGCCAGCTAACTTGTGAGGCGAGGTCTTGGTACTTAGTGAACCAATTTAAGCTTGGGAATATGTCAAAGCCAGGTTGTCACGAAACAAACTTTACAGGCCGCGGTAGAGGCCACGGTGAAACTTTTCATAGGAACAGATTTCGACCGGTGTTTGAAGAAGTAGGATTTGAATTTAATAACATAACCTTTACTCATTATTAGAAAATGTTCCTAATAACATAAAAAGGTCACTATATATACTGGTTGCCCGTTCTTCAGACAAACTTTGGATGGCAAGCAGCGGGGCGATTTAATTTATATAATAATGTTCACCTCAGCCATCAATCAGATCGTAACCCTTCGCGGCACATCGACTTCGTCGGTCACGCAGCAATTCGTGAAGCGTGAGTTGATTACATTGGAAAGCCCAACAGCTCCGCGATGGACCGATGGTGTTCTAATGTTATGCTTGCTCCGTGGATGTTGCTCCATTTCGTTGAACTCTGGTCTTATGAAAACCCAATTAATCTGACTGAGCTGCACAACAGTGCACTAGTGGCTCGTGTACAGTGAACGAGCTAAACTTCCCTGAGGTGTTGCAGTAAATTTTGGTTGCATTTTGTTGACATTTTTTTAGCTGCTTCGCAGACTTTTCCGGGGCGTTTCACTGACCTTGCTGCGACATTTTTCCACCGACAGATGAGGACTGCAGGATGACTACCGAGTGTGACGTCACCCGTGGCCTGTGCTGTCAGCTGCTGCGCAGACATCGCCAGTCGCCCAGGAAGGTACCCAACAACTATCCAACCATATACCTGCTTAGCATGGCAGAGCCATTTTCGACGCTCCCTCCAGATGATGCCTCACACTACGCTGCCATAACGGTGCCATATGTCAAAAGTGTGGGACGTGCAGGCCCAGGAGGATGGGCATCGACTGGGACATGAAAAGTACTCTTAGCTCTTGTTATCCAAGGGAGCTTGTGCCACCCCCAGACGTATGTCTTTGCCAGTACCAAAAAGCCGCGTGGGATATGCCTCCCTCGTTCTTCATAGCTATGGAGCATGCTCCGCATTCTTATCTTTGTTTTAGACAATACTGGCGAAGGCAGTCTGTCGAGCCATGACGTTGTTCTTTTTTCCAGCACGTTACGTGCATCTTCACTTAAATATTGTTTTCTCATCCCGTGTTAATGTTCCATGATTGCTGGCGCTTGATGCTTTTCGGACGTTCCTGGCTTAGCGCACCCCACTGTAACCTTCTGAAAAGTGAAGGTCATCAATCGACTCCTGGTAACCTATATCAAAAGAACGTGCAAGTTCTGAGCATGTTTCGGACTGAACTTGAATCAGACTGCTATTTCTTGCCTCGATGAGCTCCAAAGAAGTCAATTACATGCTGTCGTGTATCATGCTGCGCACGCTTGTTGTGACCCGCGAGGGTTCCGCCTAGCCTGGGTACTAGCATGCAACCAGGATGCATCCATGCTGTTGCGTGTTACTTGGTCACACGATATGCGAGATTTGTACTAGTCTCATCTACACCCGGGCGCTTTGTTCGCGGAGTCTCTCTTTCAAACAATTTCGTGGCAAGACCCGATTGAAATTTGCGGTATCCGATATTTCAGAAATGTTTGTAGTTTCAATTCCTTAGCGTGCCCGCTGCTTGACCGAAAGCACGGAGAATAGTTCCACCAGAGTGGAAGTTCTGTAGAGATTCCGCATGGAGGAGCGACAGCCTCTTGTGCTGTCACCTAGTGACTGGTATAGTTTCAGTAGCACGGCGTGGCGTAGGCATCTCATGAGGAGTCACAACCTGCTGCCACCTAGCGGCGGGCGTAGCTTCGGTAGTAAGGTGCGGTGCGAACATCCTATGGGAAAGAGCGACAGCATGCGTGTACTGTTATCTAGTAGCGGGTATAGTTTTAGTTGTGAGGCGCGGCGCGGGCCTGCTCGTGCTGCCACCTAGCGGTGGGTTTCGGTAGTGAGGTGCGGCACGCTTTCGCTGACGGCCCTTGTCAGAAGGGATGCATTCTACGCAAAAGGCGAAAATCACAACTTAAAACTGAGATATGCGAGCAAAATGCAACATCAAAATTATTTCTTTGCATACATGTGTTATTGTTGATGTTATTTTCTGCATACATGTCAAGGTGTTTTGGAGTTTTTTCGACAGCGACGGCGGGGCAAGGGAGAGGATGGCTTCCCCTGCCAGTGGCCAGCATGCGATGCCAATGCTATTTGCGTATTGCCTGTGTTCTTGGGCAATGTATCAGCTTGTGCCATATTCTACATCTTCGCCGTTGAATCAAGCAGTGTATTCAGCACTCAACAGAATGTCAGCATTGTTCCATCATGGAGAATGCTTTTAATAAAGTGCATCATAATACAAATGATATCATATTCGAAATGCATATTGTGTATACAAAAATAAGATCCAACTTGTTGATTGTGAAGTGCTTCGTTAATGTTTATTCGCAGACTGCCAAAGGGCCTTATTTTCATATCATGGTGACATCTTACTTCGTACGCTTCCCATGAGAGGTATCGACGCCACTGTATTAACGTGTGGTTCTCCTTGTTATCTGTGTTGCAGGCTTGTCTCTACTTCAGCGACCCTCTGATGTGCATTGGCCACGTACCCATGGAGGAGGTAGGTAACAACATCCAGGGGATGTCAGATGTATTGGCCACGTACCCATGGAGGAGGTAGGTAACAACATCCAGGGGATGTCAGGTGTATTGGCCACGTACCCAGGAGGGGCATGGAGGAGGTAAGAACGATCCAGGGGATGTCAGGTGTATTGGCCACGTACCCATGGAGGAGGTAAGGTAACGATATCCAGGGGATGTAAGGGGATGGCCCGGGGGGGGACAGGTGTATTGGCACGCCCTTGAGGGGGAGGGAACGAATCCAGGGGATGTCAGGTGTATTGGCCACGTACCCATGGAGGAGGTAAGTAACGATATCCAGGGGATGTCAGGTGTATTGGCCACGTACCCATGGAGGAGGTAGGTAACGATATCCAGGGGATGTCAGGTGTATTGGCCACGTACCCATGGAGGAGGTAGGTAACGATATCCAGGGGATGTCAGGTGTATTGGCCACGTACCCATGGAGGAGGTAGGTAACAACATCCAGGGGATGTCAGGTGTATTGGCCACGTACCCATGGAGGAGGTAAGTAACGATATCCAGGGGATGTCAGGTGTATTGGCCACGTACCCATGGAGGAGGTAAGTAACGATATCCAGGGGATGTCAGGTGTATTGGCCACGTACCCATGGAGGAGGTAAGTAACGATATTCAGGGGATGTCAGGTGTATTGGCCACGTACCCATGGAGGAGGTAAGTAACGATATCCAGGGGATGTCAGGTGCATCAGCCACGTACCCATGGAGGAGGTAAGTAACGATATCCAGGGGATGTAAGGTGCATCAGCCACGTGTCCATGGGGGAGGCAGGTAATGATATCTAGGGAAAGCCAGGATATGGCGACCCGCATCTCGCTCAGCTTAGCCTATCGGCGGGCTATCGACACTCATCTACTCATCGCGCGGGGTAGATAATGTGCAGTGAAACATTTTCTTAACCATTGTCACCAACTTCACTCTCTGACAACATCGATGCTTTGTATTTCACAAAAGTGTTGTAAGCAGTACTTTGTAGTACTCTGTACCCACATCGTGACCTCGTGTCGTGCTTCCGTGCTATTCGGTCATTACCCATGTCACCATATTGAGCCTTGCAGGAGCTTTCCAAAACACTACGTTATTTTCTTGGCACCTGACCGATGTGTGCCCATCTGCTGCGTTCTTGTGACACCGTCTGATATAGTGTTATCCGACCGGTGCAGGTGAAGTCGAAGGTGGAGCATATGGCCAGCGAGAAGCGCATCACCGGCCACATCGACGACCTGAAACACCTCACCAACTAGCCAGTCGGGCTCAATCGCGCGGTGACGTCATCGCTCCGTGTGTGACGTCAGACGTGCGGTGTCGGACCGCCCAGGCGGTGGCCGGGCACGCCCTGGTGGCCGACACCGGCAGCGACGCGCTACACCAGCGCGGCACGTGCGCCACGTGCGCCACGTGCGGCACGTGCGCCACGTGCGCCACGCGCGCCACGTGTGGCTGGCGAACTGTTGATGTCGTGATGCACCCACATATCACCCGCTGCGGTACGAAAGCGCTTACCACTTAACATATCATTCTGTACGTGGCGACTGTCGGGTCGGCGGGCCCGCTGGCGGTACGCGGGCCACGTGGGGATGTTGGAATACATGCGTGGCGTGACGGCACGCGGCGTGTGCCGACGTGGCGCCGGACCGCTCTGGCGCGCTGCGATCAGCTCCGGTGTTGTGTGCATGCCAACCTTGACCCACCCTGGCTTCAGTCGTCGGCATGTCCTGATTTCGCGTAGCCGGTGGAACGGTAGAGCGCGAGCAGGCGTGGTGACCCAGTCGAGTTCGTCACCATCAGCGGGCTTGGTTTGCGTTCGCGTGCAGATGGCGCCCGGTACGCCCGGCCGCGTGACCTTCCTGACCACCGGGCATACGATCTCCCCGCCAGCTACCCACCCGAGGTAAAATAGTCTCTCCGTCCGTCACCCACCCAGAGTCAAGCCATCTCCCCGCCCGCTACCCACCGAAGGTCACACCATCTCTCGTCCACTGTTCATACCATCTCTTGTCCACTGGTCACAACATCTTCCCGTTCGCAGGTTACCGGGGTCACGCCGCACTCGGGATCAAGCCATTATCCAATACACCACCCACCTAGGGTGACGCCATCTGCCGTTCCCCAGCCATCCCACCCGCCATATCCCAGCCATCCCACCCGCCCATATCGCCACCCGGTCTGGTGGGCAGAGCGACACTGTCTGGGTCTCGGGCGTGCCACTGGTCCGCTGGTCAGTGCGACACTGTGTGGGCCCCGGGTGTGTCGCTGGTCCGTTGGTCAGTGCGACACCGTCTGGTCCAGGGTGTGCCACTGGTTCGCTGGTTAGTGCGAAACTGTCTGGGTGATCACTGGTCCGTTTGTCAGTGCGACACTGTCTGGTCCCGGGTGTGTCACTGGTCAGCTGGTCAGTGCGACACTGTCTGGGCCCCGGGTGTGTCACTGGTCCGTTAGTCAGTGTGACACTGTCTAGGGCTCGACCGTGTAATTGGTCCGTTGGTCAGTGCGACACCGTCTGGTCCCGGGTGTGTCACTGGTTCGCTGGTTAGTGCGAAACTGTCTGGGTGATCACTGGTCCGTTTGTCAGTGCGACACTGTCTAGGGCTCTGGCGTGTCACTGGTCCGTTGGTCAGTGCGACATTGTCTGGTCCCGGGTGTGTCACTGGTCCGTTGGTCAGTGCGACACTGTCTATGGCTCGGCCGTGTCATTGGTCCGTTGGTCAGTGCGACACCGTCTGGTCCCGGGTGTTTCACTGGCCCGCTGATCAGTGCAACACTGTCTAGGTCTCGGACGTGTCACTGGTACGCTGGTCAGTGCTACGCTGTCTGGGTGGTCATTGGTTCGCTGGTCAGTGCGACACTGTCTGGGTGCCGGGCTTGTTACGGTCGTCGCAGCTACCTTGCATCAACGCGTACGTCACACGCCGGCACGGCTGCGTCGGCGCCCGCCGTCTGGTGGCACCACGACCGTCACGTGGTTGGCGGACTGTCACCTGTCACCGCCGGCTGTCACCGCCTACTGTGACTGACGGCCACACGCCTGTTGCCGACGTCCCCCGCCTCCTGCTCTACCGCTGCCCCTGTGCTGACACTTGAGCAGGTCTGCCAGATACTGCTGCCGAGTATTCCTGCTGCTGATTACACCCTTCCACACGCTAGCAGCGCTGCTCTCCCACTCATCCCACATTGAGCTTCGTGCAGTCACTCCCCCACGTACTGCTTGACGCTGTTTGATATCCTGTCCTAGCTGCAAAACATTAGCCATTTACCTGGTATCGCTCACCGACATCTGTGTCGTCCAGCCCTGGCTCCGCATGTCCGCCGTCACGTCTCACCGTGGTGTAGCTGCGTCTCCTGTCCGGCAGCACGTCTCCTGTACGCTAGCACGTCTCCTATACGCTAGCACGCCTCCTGTACGCTAGCACGTCTTCTGTCTGGCAGCACGTCTCCTGTATGGAAGCACGTCTCCTGTACGGTAACACGTCTCACGTGGTGTACCTGTGTCTCCTGTCCGGCAGCACGTCTCCTGTACGGAAGCACGTCTCCTGTACGCTAGCACGTCTCACGTGGTGTACCTGTGTCTCCTGTCTGGCAGCACGTCTCCTGTACGGAAGCACGTCTCCTGTACGCTAGCACGTCTCACGTGGTGTACCTGTGTCTCCTGTCTGGCAGCACGTCTCCTGTACGGAAGCACGTCTCCTGTACGGTAGCACGTCTCCTGTACGCTAGCACGTCTCCTGTCCGGCAGCACGTCTCACGTGGTGTACCTGTGTATCCTGTACACTAGCACGTCTCACGTGGTGTACCTGTGTCTCCTGTCCGGCAGCACGTCTCCCGCTGACTTCCTGCTGGTGTCGCCCCGCAGCGTCAGCCGACCTCGAACTGTGACCTCGACTTGTGTCCTCCGCCCGCCCGTCACTGGCGATGTGCTCTGCGTGTGTAGCAGCTACTCAGTAGTGTAGTCTAAGTAGTGTAGCAAGCAATAGCGTGGCACCGTTAGCAGCAACGTGCTGGGTCGAGATCGCTCTGGACTCTGCAGTACGCGCCGGTGTCCGTACAGAAGCACATGCACCCGTGCGCCACGTGCGCGGCGACTGCAAGTCCGCAGTCACGCACGGCAGTCGCAATGACCGCTGAGGCGGTGATTCGTTGCCCGATGGCGAATGCACATCATTCCTCGTTATTTATGAGCAAGCCAGTATTTTTCGCACGTTCAATGATTATGTTTTTTCTCGAAAAACGGTTGCCCAATTATATAAGGATGCTTCTTTAGACTAGGATGGTTTTATTGGGACTTCGATATGAACATCTTAAAAGGTGTCTTGGAATGCATATGCATAGACAGAGCAGCATTTCATTCTCCGAAGGGAAATCGTGAATGACCTGACTTGTATTGCGATATGTCCACTTGGTGAAGAATAGCAGCATGACGGCATGACAATCAGTTAGCTGCGGTGTGTACCAGCAACTATGTACGGCCATTCCGACGATCCGAATACACTAGATACCTGACGTGAGGATGGGGCTATTAACAGCCCTTTTGGAAGTGTCACCGTATTCACTAATTTTGTTTGCAGCCATACCAGCGTAAGACATGCAATACGAGCGCCCACACAGGTTGGGGCGACATTAAACCAAGTGAATAGACACATCGGTCATGTGCGGAACGGTGAAATGCTATCACGCATTTAATCATACAAGCAAAACTACATGACAAAAAGACGAACCCAGTCAGCAAACATGGTTCGACATAATGGATGCAACGCCCAATTGGCACGACACAATATGTTCATCACACGGCTACAAAGTCGACAATACATTCACTTGCTTGTTGGTGGTGGCGCTCCACATTATGAGGTAACCGACTAGCTTCTAACTATATTTATATTTGTATATATATGTACACATATATAAATATATATATATATATATATATATATATATATATATATGATATATATGGATATACAAATGTATATATAGATATATATATTGATATACTATATATATATATATATATATATATATATATATATATATATATATACATATGCAGATATCTATACATATACAGATATATATATATATATATACATATACAGTTATACATAATGTATACATATATATATATATATATATATATATATATATATATATATATATATATATATATATATATATATATACATATATATATGTATACATTGTGTATATCTGTATATGTATATATATGCAAATGTATATATATATATGTGTGTGTGTGTGTGTGCATGTATATCTTTTCTCTTTATCTCACCCCCAGCTTCCTGGACGCGCCTCTGCTCAGCCTCTCCCGGCGCACAGTGTACTGGTGGACGGGTTCACAGGTGGCTGACTAGGTCTAGTCAGTGGCTCCGATCCACTCACCACCACACTGTTCTAACCAGCCAGCCGAGGTGCGGTCGTCCAACCACGCTCAAACTGCCACGCGATCAGCCGAAGTGCGACCGTCGAGTCACCCATAAACGGCGCGTGATCAGCCGAGATGCGACCGCTGAACCACCCTCAAACTGCACGTGATCAGCAACGACCTCGCCAGTTCCGCACCCGATGTCATAATTTCGTTTCGTCGTACTTTGTGGCTCCTTGTATCATTGGTCAGCGTTTCCGATGGCATATGAACAGATACCGCCATGAGAAGTACACCGGGTGTGGGACGGCTGCATTTGACCCCGGAGAATGTCCCCTGGATATGCCAAATGTGAAGACCGAAACCATTTAAAAAGAAGATTCAATGAGACAGCCGACAGTACGTGTCACACGCTATGAATTTAGAGGCCAAAAGACGGCTATTAAATTTACAGACGCGCGCCGCTCGATGTAGTCCAAGGAACTCTGAGACACCGGAGGTAGTTATCTGGGGACGCGACAGCCGGTCACCTGCTTCTGAGTCGCAGGGCGTGGTCAGCGGCCCTTGCCCTGCTCCAGAGTGCTATGTCAGCTCCGTGCGGCGAGCCAGCGACGGCACCGGCCCGATGTACCGTTACTGATCCCGTTACATTTGCATTACGGTAGGTCGGCTGGCTTACGGGGTTGCAGCATTACGGACTGCACATTCGTATGAATGAGGCGGCCAAAACAGTAGTTATAGAAACTACGTTACAGTCCTCATTATGTGACAGGTTAACTGCAATTCAAGATTGCATTTATTAATTGTATTAAAGATGCATATCAGAATCTATATTCAGATGTGTCAATTGCTTCACGAATTCTGATCCGATATTTTTAACGTTAGCTTTCCTTGTTTACACAAGACTTACCAGTACATATAACTATTACATAAAATATGACTTAAATTAAAGTTTGTTCCTGATATTGCAAAGTACAAAGCTGAAGTGCATCAGCAGGACCTGATGAAATTTATGCTAGGGTATTGCGGGAAGCTGAAAAGGAACTGACATTACCACTTAGTATAATATTTTGTATGTAGATCTGTTTCACAAAATGAAATTCCAACAGATTGGAAAAGGGCAAATGTAGTTCCTATTTTCAAGAAAGGAGAGAGAGGGAATGTTGAAAACTA
The DNA here is from genome assembly GCA_034440575.1 of Imbricaverruca yamaguchii. Lineage (NCBI taxonomy): Eukaryota > Metazoa > Arthropoda > Thecostraca > Neoverrucidae > Imbricaverruca > Imbricaverruca yamaguchii. The sequence continues at coordinate 830,284 of JAOTOL010001585.1, forward strand.
TAGGCCAGTAAGTCTCACATCTCTAGTCTGCAAGGTATTCGAATCAATTATCAATGATATAATGATTAGTTATCTGGAAGGAAACAGATTGATTCAAGATACTCAACATGGGTTTAGGAAAGGGTGATCATGCCTCACAAATCTCTTGGACTTTTTGAACTTCGTTACAAAACAATTTGGTCAGGGAAATCAGGTTGATGTAGCATATCTTGACTTTAGTAAGGCCTTTGACAAGGTATCCAATACATGGTTAATGATACAGCTTCAGGCCCATGATATTGCAGGTAGCATCTTAAAATGGATAGAGCTGTGGCTTTCAGATAGACAACAAAGAGTGATGCTAAATGGTGCAAAGTCATCATGGCAAAATGTTTTTAGTGAAGTCACCTAGGGGTCAGTACTGGGGTCACTACTGTTCATTATATTTGTAAATAACATTGAAAGTGGCCTAAGCAGTAAGGTTTTGAAATTTGCGGATGATTTGAAAGTCTTTAGGGAAATAACAGGTGAAAATTAGCATATCTCGCTGCAAAAGGACTTAGATGAACTTGTGAAGTGGTCCGAAGAATGGCAAATTAAATATAATTTTGATAAGTGCAAAATCATGCATGTGGGTAAGCAGCATATGAAGGTTCCATACTTGATGGGTGGCCAAGTGCTATCAGTAACTCAACAGGAGAAGCATTTAGGTGTTATTTTAAACACAAAATTGGGGCATCTGAACAGACCAAGGAAGCCAGGAAGAAGGCACTGAGAATGCTTGGGGAAATAAGTAGGAATGTATCATACAGAAGCGAGGAAGTCATCAGAAAGCTTTACTGTGCATATGTCAGGCCACATTTGGAATACTGCATCCAAGCTTGGTCTCCTAGCTATGAAAGAGATTGTTGGCTTTTAGAGAGATTACAAAAGAGGGCTACAAAAATGGTTAATGGTATAAGCAACCTGGCATATGAGGAAAGATTGAAGAAATTGTATGTTTTCACTTAGATATAGAAGGTTGAGAGGAGATCTCATCGATGTGTTTAAATTTGTCCATGGTCTGTGGGGGATATCTTGGGAAAATATTTGAATTTAACAGAAATGTTGCAATTAGAGGTCATCAATTCAAAATTAAAGTTAACCACAGCAAAACAAGGTTAAGACAGTCTTTCTTCACCAACAAGGTAGTAGAACACTGGAACCAGCCGCCAGAAACTATTGTAAGTAGCAGCACATTGAACGTCTTTAAAAGCAGCATAGACAATCATTATAAGAATAAAGGGATTGCATTTCAGTATTACAGGGAGGGCTGATTGACAGATTTGGTGGGCAACTGGTTCAGTGTACACAGTGCAACCAAGAAGGAAGCGAGGTGGGTGGGTCATAGTTGCACTTATTTTTTGTGTCTTTATGTCTTTATGTCTTTACAGAGCCAAGAAGCGGTACAGATCCCAATGATGACATTGTACGACTGAACCAAGTACTTCACGGGTCCCTGGCAGTCTGGGCCTTCCGTTGGTACAGTGTAGGTGTGATCATCAATTAATACTCTACGATCAGGGGTATTGTTTTATGTAACTTTGAGGATGTGAGTGCCTCCTCAATGATGGATTTGTCCCGCACCAAGTTAGTTCATTTTTAAGATGGAGCCATATGGAGTGCGCTCCCCAATCCATTTGGGCCCACGCACTGCCATTATGCATTGTGCCCTCCCCACCCAATTTTTTTCAGAAATCAACTCTCGTGTTTACAATGCAAATGCACAACGCACCCAAACTGGAAAACATTATGCTAACACATTTATGCCACAAGGATACGTCACTTTAATGTTGCTTACATGAATAGTAATATTAACTAATCTTAGCGCATTAGTTTTAGCTTACCAACGCAAAGGGGGAAGGATCATTCGCCCCTAGATTTTCCTCGAATGTCTACAGAATCTAATGACTCAGACAGTTAGGAACTATAGTACGTATTCCACCATCAATTTTATGTGATGCTTTGATAATAGGTCATATCAGTCTACTGACAACGGTTAAGCAAAAGACGTTCATAAAAAAATATCCAAGGTCACACAGGGCACTGACCTCAGATGCATACACTTGCACAACACAAGCCACCAAAACACGTCATGTTTGAACTAAGTAGCAGCTTCTCATTTTCGCATATTTTTTTCATGTCTCCTTATTCCATGGCTTGAGCAAAGCACTCATGGCCTACCAGCAATTCATAATTCATATAGGCAATGGGTGCGAAGTTCGGCTGTTTCCCTGAATCAGAACGTCTCCCCAAGTAACAATATGTTGCATAGCGTAAAACATATTCCAATTCGCATATCAGGGCCACAAAATTTCCCGCGATTCAAGTAAGGCACAAAGTAGTCATCCAAACCAGGAAATATAAGTTGCTTCAGACTTATATATATATATATATACATCTTTGTAAAACAGCAGTCATTATTGGTGCAACGTCTCCGCAAACATCCTGTGAATTCCACTCACTCACCTGATATATATTCACGGTATTAGATCAGAATATTATATGACGTGTTTGTTTCGTTGTTCCCTTATTCATGTTCCATTTAATTGATATGCCAACATGTAATTCCTATTGTTTTGTACATGATACGAGTATTTGTTCCATTATTTCCTCACAGATTTGTTGTATTTCAATTAAATGTATTTATCCATGTTCTACGTGGATAACCATGGATCCAGAACATAGATCTCGTGACGTCAATCTATGGTGGACATTGGAAAATGGTCGGAAGGATCTTCCTACACCCATGGATATCATTTATGCCGTTTCTTGCCAACTCTGCTTGCCAACTCTGCCTGTTAACTGCCAACAACTACTGCTCAGCGGTAGCCCAGCCAGGATTTTATTTCGGGGAGACCTGACCAGAACGCGAAATGTCATGGAAGGCATTTTCTTTTGCGTGGTGAAAACCCACACATTTATTCTTGCTTGAGCGCCTAGCTGCTCAGACAGCACGTCATCCACTGCCTTCAAGCCCAGCTGGCTGAGCCTCCCGTCGACCATCATACCGGTTCATTCAGCTGGCATCTACGGCTGGCCGTGCTATCTCATGGAGGATGGATACTGTTGTGCCCAACGTACGTCCACTGCTTTGTCGCAACTTCTGAAGCCGTGCTGTGACCGTCACCACCCCTTTCCCCACCAACATATTCACTACATGGTAGCAGACATTGGCGGTGACAGAGGGTGACCATACAAGTGTTGTAAAGTTTGAATTAACTGGTTTGGATGGGTTGGCAATTGTTGACGGAATCGTATTTTCGGCCGTAACGGGTAGGAGCTTTGAGGACAACGATCGACCACTCGAACCCTCATCGAATGCATAACGGGTACCAGCCATGGGAACAAGGGTCGATCACTGGAACCCTCATTGGAGGCAGGAAACCATAATATATTCACCCCCGAGCCAAATGTAGTGTTGTCTTGCCAGTACACACCTGCGATGTGTCACCGGCTAGGTGGTCCCCTCAGTCACGCGGAGATAATTCAGCGAGGACCTCTTCGAGCGGTCAGAGTGCCAGGTAGGTTTGCAAATCCTCGTCCAGCTCTTGGTCATTGGTCGAAGATACGGGAGCAGAGCCCCCGGGATGACGGACCTTGCCACTTCCCCTGGACAGCCTGCAGCTGGACGTCGGGCGGAGAGTTTCAGCTACTCTGCCCCGCCGGTGTAGAGCCATGTCTTCCGCATGCAGTGAGCGTTTGCATCTGCCACGGTGCAGATGAGGACCACGCACCTTCAAGGACTACTGAACAGGTTCACTTTGAATCAGTGGCGTCGCCACGAATTTCTTCCAGGGGGGCGAGCTCGAAAGGGGGCCTCCTGCTCTCCGAAAAGGGGCCTCCATTGTGTTAGGGCCTCCTATTGTTGTTAGGCCCTTAGTATAGTTCGGGAATGGGAAACTGAGGGCTGGAGGGACTCCTTTTCGTCCTGGAGGGCCTCCTTTTCGTCCTAGAGGGCATCCTTTTCGTCCTGGGGGCCTCCTTTTCATCATGGGGACCTCCTTTTCGTCCTGGTGGCCTTTTCGTCCTGGTGGCCTTTTCGTCCTGGGGCCTCTGTGTCAATATTTGGCACTCGCTTGATTTCTGGGGCCTCCTACCCTCTCCTAGGTGACTTCTTTTTACAACTTAGGGACCTCCTCCTGGAGGCCCCTAATTTGTATAATCTCTTTTTCGTCTTGGGGGCCTCCTTTTAGTCCTGGAGGGCCTCCTTTTAGTCGCGGGGGCCTCCTTTTCGTCCTGAGGTACCTTCTTTTCGTCCTGGGGTCCTCTTTTTCGTCCTGAGGGCCTCCTTTTCGTCCTGGGGGTTTCGTTTTCGTCCTGGGGGCCTCCTTTTCGTCCTGGGGACCTCCTCAAATTTCAGGGGGCGCCCCCACCAAGTCTCACGGCAGGGGGCGGAAACTCCCCTCATCGGGGGGCTCCCCCGTGGCGACGCCCCTGCTTTGAATAGACAATGCCCCGTGAACCACACAGGCTCTCATCCACCGTCAGACAGTCTGACTAAGCAAAATGATGCCCCATATTCTAGTTCACCGGCTATCCCGGCTGCCGGATGTGAAATAATTTGTCGTCTCCCCGGCGCTCCGACTTGGTGTTGCACTACCCGAATGTGAGGTAGAGCAGTCTGTCTGAAAGGACCCATCGTCCCATCGCCGCTTTGAAGGTAGATGGTTCCACGGCTGAGTGACATAACTGCCCAGGCATCGGCGAGCTGCAGAAGCTGAGAAGCATGCACGGACTCGGGAATGCACACTGCTCGCTGCGCACGACTGGCTGACACATTTTGTTCGTCACGCCGGATGACTTGCCGCTGGTCTGCTCCAGCGTCTCGCCGGCAATTTGAGTGATGTTAGCGATGATGACATGACAGAAAAAACAACTTCCGCTGTGACCCTTTCCCATCGGCTCTTAAACCGACCCGTTCCGCCAAAATCTTGGCATTTTTTTAGGGGCGGTCAATCGGCGTATATTGTAGGAAACAATTATTTAATCAGCGTATAGTCAGGTCCCCACTCTGCCCTCATTGCTCGCCGGCCGCCTCGCGCTCGGTGCAGGCCAACGGAGTAAGCAGGCTGCAGCTACAGTTCTTCAAGCTTCTTTTGCGAGCGAGTGAGTTCATCAGCCCTGATCGGTGACTGTTCCCCGACTTCACTCTCTGCATCTTCGGCTGGTGCGCCCATAACGAATCGATGCGGCACATATCCACTCGTAGCTGATCCAGATAGCTCTCTTTTGTCCTCAAAGTTAAATAGCTTGTCCAACAGTTCTGCTGCTTGGGAAACCGACAGTGGTACAATACGGCGAGACGTGGTGTTCACACGAGAAGACCATGCCTCCGATACTGAACCCACGATTCTTACTTTTGGTAAACGAGAACAACTCGCGCCTTCACGCTGCGCTTTTTATTCAAAGGAAACGTAAAACAGTTGCCAATACCAAGGAAATTTGCTCTGTGATTAGAACATTGTACATCGTCTCAGTATATCTTGAGAAAAAGTAAGAAACAAGGATACATATATGCATATGCAGACGAATATATCTGCATGTACATACATGTCATTATACACATATAATATATATATATATATATATATATATATATATATATATATATATATATATTTATATATATATATGTATATGTATATACATAAACTATATATATATATATATATATATATATATATATGTATATGTATATACATAAATATATATATATATATATATATATATATATATATATATATATATATATATATATATATATATATATATCATATATGTGTTATATATTACTTTATTATATATATATATATATATATATATATATATATATATATATATATATATATATATGTAGATATGTTTAAATATATATCTGTCACTAGTACCTGACCATGATACAGCGTTAATTTGTCTCCTTGAGACCGAGGCGTGCTTGGTGAATTCGAGCCTGACTATACGAATAAAGTGATTTGGCTTTTCCCAACCCTGTGCACTGATCACTGATGTTGTAACAAAAACAAGCTATTTGTTAGAAGCCATAGACGCATTGGCTAACTCCAAGAAGTGCAGCTAGAGGTTAATATGGGTTGAGATATGTCGCTGACTCATGTGGAACATTGTGCCGCAGAAACTTTGAGTATTGTAATCAGCAAAAATGTGGCCTTTCAATCGGAAAGGTGTCGGAGTTCGGAACTTCCATAACAAAACCTTACACGACAAAATCAACTTAAAGTCGTCCCGCCCCGATGCAAAATCTGTGGCGTCGCTTTGTCATTAGGCAGCACAATTCCCAGCTGTAAATGCATCGAAACAAATGAATAGCCGTGTAAGTGGGAACACCGTATCACCAATACCAGCTTCTACGCTACCGAATACAAATTTCAATGGCTGAGTACAGCGCCCCCTCCCCTTCCCGCGATGCATTTGTAACAAAGTTGGTTTTCGGGGCATTTGAATCCTCTAAATTAATTCCCCTACCCACTCCGTTCCAATCCCGACAAGTTTGGGGCACATACCTTGTACCCCTCCGTCGCAACCTATCGGTTGACGCCCTAGACGAGGTCGGCCAGTGGACATTGCCCGCCCTGTCTTCCGGCCACAGCCACCAGCCGTCCCCGTCACAACCAAGGTGACCCCCGGTAACCCAGCGCGCTCCGCCGTCGTCGTCAGATGGTGAATGCTATGTGAAGTGATGTGACGTCAGTGGGTGATGTAGGAGCCCTATGGACAGGCGTGTCAATGATGTCTATACCAGCTGTCAGTGGGCTGTGGCGAATCGCACGTCGTATGTCGCTAGAGTGTCGGGCGCTGTGTCGCGAGACCAGAGGCTACAGTGCCGCTCCTCTGCCAGTCAGTTGTTGTTAAGCAACGTCCGGTGAAATGCTGACAGCTCACTGTCCGACCCCGATACCGGGCGGGCCTCACAAAGGCCAGTCTCTGGATGCCATCAGAGGCGGCTCTGATATCCGACTCTGAGCTGACGTATGTCAGATGGACAGCGCGAGCAATTGTTCTCGACTCTGGGCCGACGCCCCGGCCATGCGGCGCAGTAGCGACGTGTTGGTCACATGACGACGTACTGTCTATCACTTCGGACGCGCTGCGTGAGACACTCGGTCATCCTCTGGTCTACGGGTGCTTGAGACGGGGGGTCGCATCTCGGGCGGGCCCGGCCCCGCCTGCCCTGCCCTGCCCCACACGTCGCTACAAAGGTACGCCTGGATTCTGCGGGACTCGCTATGTCGGTAGAAATATAGAGTGAGGCATGAGACTGTTGACCTGCCTATCAAAATGAAGTTATTGTATTAATACCTGTATCACGCTGCGCTATTAACGTCTCAAGCATCATGGCCGTTGTTTGACTAATAGCTCAATATAGAGGTGCTGGTTTTGGAGTTGCTTGTCAAGAGATGTGAGACCAGAGCTATGAAATTGAAAGCTGCGAGCTGGTGAATGAATTATAGCCTGGTTCACAAAATCGCAAACGCCGAGGTCCTATAGACTATTCACGTGTCTAATGGAAGTTTACCTCAGACAAAGTGTGAAAATGTCTGATAAAGCTCTGGGGGAGCAAAACTTCCTTACACATTCCGCCGCCCCTGGTTGGCAGTCCAACTGTGATGGTCATGTGATATGTTGGCTAAAAGTTGAGTGGGCTGAGTCTACTATATCGGCAGCCATGGCAGCAGAAGATGGAGGGATAGACTAACCCGCAGAGCAGAGCTGTGCTGCGGTACATAATGCATGTTTTTCCGAGCTACGGCGCTGACCGACTGGAGGGTTGTATTCATAGAAAATAGCATCACAACCATTGCTGGTTTTGAATATGCAAATCATTACTCTTCTCGCTCTCTCTCTCTCTCTCTCTCTCTCTCTCTCTCTCTCTCTCTCTCTCTCTCTCTCTGTGTGTGTGTGTATATACATATACACACACAAATATATATATATATATATACACTCGTATATATGAGAAGACGACACCGTTGGTGTCGCCGGCGGTCATGTTCATGTTCGACCCGGCGATGGACGGATACGCGAAGCTCTCTCTCCCTCTTTCCCTCTTTCTCTATCTATTTTCTCTCTCTCTCTCTCTCCCTCTTTCTCTTCTCTATCTATCTCTCTCTCTCTCTCCCCCGTAAATATGGATAGAAAAATTTGGTATATATATGATGAAAATAGCTTATATAAACTTTTTATCATAGTCGACCGCACACGCCCTCAAGCTCCCTGGAACACCGGTCGCTCCTGCCTACTGTCGACATTCGAACGACAAGCTCGTCATCGGATGCATTCCACACCAGGTCAAGTGTTTTCACTTTGAGGTCCAGTTTTTCTTCTGGGGCAAGCTCGTCGCTAGGAATGTCAAGTAAAACATTTCTGCTATTAGCCATCCACTTTCGCATACTTATCCTAGGCAGAGCCGTCATACCGCTTAGTTTGTGCCGTCCTTCCGAAGCCTGTTCTGTATTTGTGGATGACGCAAGCGTATCATCCATGTACACATTCTTTGATACGATCCTGGCACTGATGGGAAGCCGATCCTCATTCTGCTTGGCATGCTCCTTAATCACAAATTACTTGCAGAATGGAGCTACTCCATTCCAAAGCAACCATCCTTGCGCCTCGTAGACCACCGGACCCTTCTCGGTGTGGAAGTCTCCTCATAGCACTCTGTGGTACCATCGTTCCTCAAGTGCAAGCTTCACGTGGAGAAACGTTTCAATAACATCTCAAAGAAAGGCAACAGGATGTTGCCCGAAATCCAGAAGAGTGTCCATGATGTCAGTGCACAGCGACGGCCCAGGATATATTTGTAAGTTGAGGCTAACACCGCGTGCCTCTGCTGCCGCGCCACGCTCTATTCGAAGCTTTGTCGTAGTTTTGTTTCCTTATGTCGATGAAATGTGGGAGGAACCATCCGTGACCTCAAGCTGCCAGCCACCCCTCATCTGACATTTATTTATATATCCGTTTTCTTTGTACTTCGTGAAGGCATCATGGTATTTTTCAGGACGGTCCCCGTCCTTCTCAGGAGGAACTGCTCAGTTTTCGCAAGGCCAGCACGCGCAGCCCCATAGTTGCACGATAGATCTGGTTCGCTCTCCGAGGTCTGATGACTTGTGGGTCCGAACACAGTGCAGCCTAATGGAGCTTTCCATGCACTGGGTCGTCGCTTTTACCCTTCCTGGTTTCTAGCGGCACAAAAAGTCCGTAGTCTCATCGTATATGCCTATTTGCAGCTCCGCGTGCTTCCTCTTGACAACAGGTGGGAAACACGCGCCGCTCATATCGAGTCATTCATTCTTTACATCGTTCCACTGGTAGACGTTCCTGATCTTTTTTGTCATTCTAAACACGCCCAGCATAGCTCGGAAAGTTCGTTCATGATCTTCGATTACCACATCTCCTTTCGACATCTAGACACTTTCGTTGTCTTTCACAGTCGTCGGTTCAAAAGTTAACGGCTTTCCACTCTCGAGTTCCTTGACCACCGTTTCGCTGATGTGGTATGCATCTAAGCAGCAATTGAGCACTGCGTTCACCAGCAGAGTGCGGGTCAGTAGTGCTGGTGTTCACTGGCACGGTCTGAAAAATGACCTACCTTCTTTTCTGCTCCAGAACCTAGAGCACGATCGGCACCCTTCAAGCGTCACGTGCTAGGCTGGAAGTGCCACCCTTCCGGTCTGCCACCCGTTTAGGGTCGTCATCAAACGGGTGGAAGTGATGTTTTAACCGCAGCCAGCAGCCTGGCACACACCAGGCGACTGCCAGTTCTGCCCACATGGCATATGTTCAGGCACATGTAACAATTGTCACGCCTTGTGCTTGTTTCCGCTCTCTTTCCCCCACTAATTTTCTTGAACGCATCTCAGTTTCGGGCCGCGTAGTACCGGTGCACAAGGGACAGCGCGCTTCGCTACTGTCGCGCCACCCCAACGTCCTCCGGTCACCTTTGTTCGGCAAATCCGGCACTCTGCATTTTCACCACCGCTTCCATTGTCCTAATTCCGTCGTTCATCTTTTCCTTCAGCTCGATATGGTTGCCTGCCGCTTATCATCCATTCTGAACAGATTTTATCTGACAGCGGCTGGCAGTTCGGTCATCATTATCGGACATGTCATTCTTGAATACTCTTTGCACCCTAATTTGCACATAAAGCTCTCGTGCATGGGTCTCAAGTTCAAGCCTGATCTCTTCCATGGCTTTTGCATCCTCGTTGGGCGTCTTCATCCCCACCATAACCGACACATGATGGTCAATAATCACAGCGTTGTTACCATACTTGTCTACAAGCAGCTCTGCGGCCGCTACGTAACTATCTTACGTTACCCTAAAGTCGCTCAGGACCCTGGCCGCACCTCCGTTCAGCTGGGCTCTTAGATAGTTGAATTTCTCTACGACAGAAATACATATTCTATCATGACTGCTGTCCGAAAAAGATCTTGGAAGTCATCAAATCCAAATATATCCACATGCAAAGGTCGGGAGCAGGAAGATCGCCAAACGACCGGGCGTATTTGTGCTCTGCATATGAGCAGCAGTGCCTGATGGCGCACGATTGTCACGGTATCTCTCAGAGTCGACATACCTCTGTGCCTTGTTCAGAGCTGATTTAGAGCACTCCATCTCCGCCGCAGCTTTGAGAGATAATTCCTCCAGGTCAGTGTGATCCGTTGTGGTTTCCATATGTTCATTCAAATCCTTACCCTTGGCGTTTGTTGCTCTAACGTGCTTTTCTTCGCCTTGACTCTTTCCAAGTCCGTCTGTTCTTGGCTCGACACCGTGAAATATCATCTGAGATCGTTTTGACGCAGCCTAAGTATCCTTGGCCGACGCGCCTGGATTTCCCTAGCTTCATATCCAAGTACAATGCCTCAATTCAACTCTATAGACCGACAACTAAGGAAGTAAATTGGACAATCTCTACGTCGTCAATTGAGTTAAGACAAGCATATGCTTACGCTATCTCTGGTCATATGCACTATTATGCTGCCATATTATCCGTTGTTTTTTGTCGTGTTGCCCGTTCTTGCGTTGTTCTTCATGGTTCTATTCTAATGCAATTGTATCAATTCCAGGTTTTATGTCTGGGAAGGCTTCGTCTTAACATCGCCACCGAAATCTATATTCTTCCTCTAAGGCATGTGTAAGAAGTCGGGCAACCAGCACTTTGATCATGCGTCTATTGGCACAAAAATAACTCCACCATTTAAATTCCTCCTCAACAGCTAGTACATAACCTTTCATCAAGTCATTGGACACTATTTGTTGCAGCACACCATTCGAAGCCTACTTGTCCTTGTTTCATAGATTTATTTTTGTAGATCGGAAGCTACGGTGAAATTACATTCGAGTGCGAAAATAAAATACATTGCATCCCACGACTCCTACGCGTGACTATAGTCGTTAATTTGCATTTTTATCGCAATGTCATAGTATTTGTTGTCATAGTATTCAGCTAAATATTTGCGCCAAGGCTTCTCCGACAACTATCATTTTGTTACCGGCTAGGAGTCGAAAACCGGGGGGAAACGTGACAGTCGATGACGCACCTACGTTGACCCTTTTCGCCCCATCTGTAGGTTCGAATGTAAACGGTACACAAAACGTTTTTACACCACTGATAATATGCTGGATGCCTCTACTCCAGTGAATACTGTGCTTTTCTGCGTGGTCAAAAGCAAAGTTGGAGGACGCAGAAAAGAAATTTGATCCTTCTACCCACCAGCAGTAGTCGACCGACCAATGGTAGTTCGAAGGTCAGCCTGCTCTTTTCGCAATAAAAACTGGTACCCTCGAAAGTATTTTCCATGTGAAGCTTATCCACAGTTTATGCTGGAGATCTTTCTGATCCTTGGATTATGTTGATCCTTGGATTGGATTATCTTTCTGATCCCTAATTATGTTCTTAGGCATCCTGTCCATGATAGGAGATAGTGAGCTTGGAGGTGTGCCGGACCATAAAGAAAATCTGCGTGGCCTTCAACATGCATACTGGAGGGGGGGGGGACAAATCCGCCCACCCATCAAATTTTTTGTAAATAACTCAAGATTTCCAGAATTCAAGCAAGTGGATCCTGTCAAAAACCATAAGTCCCAACCATACCCAGTCCACTCTATTCTTTCAGGATGGGATTTACGCCTGGATACTTCTGATTCGCCTCATGTCGATTCGTCTTACAGGAAGGTACAGTCGATAAACGTTGCTTGGAGCGCATTGTCGTAATGAATGGTGGCTTCAGAAAGACAACGCCAGTGAATGCGAGACGGTGGGTGGTTGTTTGCGTTATGTAGTGGGTTCGCGGCGGGCCTGCTGCGGTCGCGCGCTTGCCTGCTGCAGTCGTGCGCTTGGTGCTGCAGTCACGCGCTTGCCTGCTGCAGTTGCGCGCCCGGTGCTGCAGTCACGCGCTTGCCTGCTGCAGTTTCACGGTAACCTGCTGCAGTCATGTGGTATCCTGCTGCGCGCGCGGTAGGAGTGAGGTACAGCTACGGCGGATCGAGATCTGACGTTCAGATTTCTGACGATTTGTTTTTGTCCGACATGCATAGAGTTTTGATATACTTGAGGATGTGGAATGTGTTTTAAAAGTAAATTGACATTTCCCCACCATTTTCATGGAATGGAAACATGAGATGACAGATCGACCACAAGCTTCTATTTCAGCATTGCTTCTTCTCGCTCCTCTTACAATGACATGCACCTGTCAAAGTGTTGCTGATGTTATTCGTTGCTCTTTTTGGAAGCTAAGGTCGACTCAAGTCGACCTTAGCTTAAGAAAACAAGGGATGTCCGAGCTTGGGTGGATCAAACCGGCAGCTTTGTTCCTCGTCTTTTTGTCCTGGTGTCAGCTGACCTCCAGCCCATTAATCCGCCCCCCCCCCACCACCACCATGGTGTGACGCGCCTTCTGTGTCACCCCCCCCGAGCTACTATGGCCGTCAAATTAGTTTCCTCGCCATTACCGTCGCCGGCGCGAGCCGTGCCTGGGACCGAAACCATCACTGCCGACTCTCATCGGAACTGACGATAATAATCAGCGACTAACGAGCGCCGGCCACCTCGACGGTGGTCACCGTGCCAGGCGGCTCGCCTCTAAACGGCGCAAATTGGTCCCCGAACGCCGCCGCGCATGCAAGCGTGACGAGGTGTGCGATCGCCGCGTGCGATGGAATACTGCCGCCTGGCTACTCGCATGCCATTGCACGGGCGGCGGCGCAGGTGGGTGGACGTGACGGCGCCTTCTCCGGCCACGCCGCTGACCGGCAGTATGCCGTGACCGTCAGCAGCGCGCAGCCGGTCGTTTACGTCCGATCTCGTGCAGCTAATCTGCCGGCGGCCATGGCTTCGGGTGGCACGGACAAGTCCGACGCGACGGCGAGCGGCGACTTGGCGACCGGGGTAGTCGCGGCTGGTCAGTCGACGGAGCCGACGGCAGCCGGCCGGCCCGCGCGCAGTCCCAGGCCGCCCAAGATCCGCATCACCGGGCCGCCGCGGACGTCCGTGCTGTCGACGCTGCTGCCCGGCAGACAGCAACCGCCGCGGGCGGAGGAGAGCAGCGGGCAGTGCCGCGCTGAGGGCGAGCCGCCGCCGCCACCGCCGCCACCGCCGCCACCGCCGCTGCCACCGCCGCCACCACCGGCGCCTATCATGTCGGCCAGACGGGACAACTGGGGCGCAGAGTTTGACGCAGACCCGGACGACCCGACCAAGCAGCTCTCCGTGTTTGACCGGCTCTCCACGACGGAGTGGCGGGCGGCGAGGCCGGGCGACCGGGCCGAGCCTCCGCCGCCGCCGCCGCCGCCCCCGCCGCCGCCGCCGCTGCCGCCGCCGCAGGTCGACCTGGTGGACGAGTCGCAGCGACAGCGAGCCGAGGAGCTGTACGACCGACTGATCGCGGGACGCTTGCTGCCGGACCGGCCCGACTCAGTGTCCGCACTCCGGCAGGTACCCGCGCCCCGATCCGTTCCAGAGCACCAACCGCCGGTGGCGAGCATCCGTATAGAGAACGAGACGCCGCCGCCGCTCCCGCCGCCGCTGCCGCCGGTGTCGCCGCCGGTGCCGGCGCCGGTGGTGCCGCCGGCGCTGCCGGCCATTGTGGCCAAGAATGGCGCCGGTCCGTCAGGGAGAGCCACCGCTACCCACGGCTCCAGTGTGTTTGACCGGCTGTATGGAGCGAAGCCGAGCAGGGGCCGGTCGGGCGCCAGGCGCGATCACGGTGAGGAGGCCATCAAAACAGCGAACGCGTCACACAAAGTCGAAACAATCGGGGAGACGAAGGGGGACGAGCCGAACAACAGACCTTTGCATGGTAAACATCGAAAGGTGAACATGGATGCAAGCAAAAGTGGAAAAGAAAACCATCAAAACATGCGAAAAGGAAGACGTGAACAAAAAATGAATAAGACTGATGCTGCCGACGTGGAGCAGCAAACCTCAAAAGCATTGCAGCCGGAAGATGCCAATAGTACGGAGAAGAAAGACAGGAAGCGGGACAAGCAGAGTTCGTTTTACGACCGCCTCTTCGCTGGAAAACCTGGCGGATCGAATGGCGGACAAGCACTGCTGGCGGAAGAAAAAGAAGGTCTCCAAAAGGTTACCGTCAAGAAACCGCCCCCAAAGAGGCCGACCAAGCCCAAGCCCGAAAGGCGTCCTGTCGAGACGAAGCGGGCGGCGGAGAAACGGCAACGGCGACAGGGCGGCAGCGTGTTCGATCGCCTGTACCGCGGAGTGCCCGTGCACGCCACCAAGTCCAGGGAACTTCTCACACCGGAGGTGAGAGGCGACAACCACTCGCGGGCACAAGCTGACGCGGACGCGGAAGCCGAGGCGGCCGACGCCCAGGACGCCGGACGCGCCCGCTCCAGGTCGCCGGTGACGTCCAGCACGTTGCGGCTGGCCGACGTGGCGATGGCGTCCGCCGGCGCCGGCGAGCGCAGGCTGCAGTCGGCCGTGCTGCCCGCCAAGCGCGCCAAGGTACGGCGCATCTTCGGCATCCCCGTCTCGTTCCCGTCGCTGTTCGGCCGCTCGTCGCGCGGCGACGATGTGGAGGGCCTGCAAGAACAGAATCCCACGCTCGATCCCAGCATGGTCAACACCACGTCCATGGCACGCAGCGCCATTCCCGTGCTGCCCCGCACCGCCGCGTACACCTGCCTGCTCTTCAACATCTTCGTGCCCGGTCTGGGTACTGCGCTGAGCGGCGTGCTGGTGCACTGTGTCGGCCGCACACGCTTCTCCACGGTCACCACCAAGGAGAGCCGCTGGACGAGCACGTGCACCAACCTGGTGGTGGCGCTGATGCAGCTGTACACGCTCACCTTCTGCCTGGTCGGCTGGTTCTGGAGCGTTGGCTGGGGAGTCATCATGGTCAGCATCGCCGACCAGCATCACTCGCTGCAGCACATGAGCGAGGAGGAGCGCGCCGCGCAAGGGCGGCGCACCTCCTTCCAGCAGCTCATCGGAGACGACTGAACTGCTATGGACGCGGCACTTCAGTCGGTGGGCAGTTTGGTCTGCTCTTGGTCGTAAGAACTTGGGTTCGAATCCCACAACCGGTGGGCTTGCTGAGTCCACCCACGACCTACCGGTGTGAGAGGTTGGCGACGCCATGTGGCCCAGTAGTCGGATGCGTCATTAAATAGGCCCAGTACCAACTGAGCTACTGTCCGTCGGAGCACCTGTAGCGATACTTACATGGGCTAGGCGACTCAGCAGAGAAGTTGGCTGCGGCGACTCGGCAGCGAACTGAACAAAGTGGCACAAGTGATCGTGGGACTGTCAGGGATAGCGGAGCATCCAAGTGTTTGAAGTCAAGGTGCCTCGGTGAAGAGACGTGAGGGGATGGTGACGGTGCCGATCAATATCTTGTGTAGGGCTATCAAAAACGCTTGTCACCTACGAAGACCGTGTGCATCGTCTTATGAAAACGAGTCAGTGCGGGCATTGAAGCATCTATAATGACGCTGAGGAAGGGCATGGGGGCGTAATTTTAAGGGGCGCCATTTGCCCAAAAGACAACAGTGATTACAAGAATGTCAAAGGGATAAATATAGTATCTTGTATGTGCGATTTAGTCAAATACGATGCAATATTCGAGGGGGAGGGCAGAGGTGCACCAGAGCATCCTGTAGGGGCACCATATCTCCGTGGGGAAACTTTCGGTTTCTCAATGGGCAACCACCTTCACCTCTTCCCCCAAACGTGCACTGGCAACCACTTCGTAGTCTACTGGATCCACCTAGCTGATTAGACTGGTGCATCAATTGTTGCTGCGGTTATATGCGGAAGTGAAATACTACATGACTGGGGTTCAATTTAAGGAGATATCATTACGGCCCGAAGAGAACGATGTGAAAGGATGATAACAGCCTATGGTTACTATTCCATAACCTCCAGGATGCAAGGAGCCATCTGGGATGAAAAATCGAGATGTGCATAACAATAGACCTACTAGGTAATACTATTTACTAGAATATCACCCCTATTATGGAGTAACATACTTCCGGAGCACATCGGTAGACAAAGATTGATCATCACCACAGTTCATTCATTGCATCCAGGAGGCAATGAGTCAATAGTCAAAATGTTTTTCAATGGAAAATGCCATGCTTCATAACATTTTATTCAGGCCGCCGTGGTATATACTGAAATAGCATCCCTTGTATCGATTGTGTCACCTTGACGGCTATGTCGATAGGCATTAATTCATCAACTACAGGTTGTTCAATTAATGTGTGTCTTCGTGCTTCGGGATCTGCGACACTTGAACTGTGTAATTTCAGTGAATGTATTTTCAGCGAGTCTCTCTGAGCGAGTGCAATGTCAACGAGCTGACAAGTTGGGCGACTGAGACATCTGAGCGAGCATAAATAAAGCGAGCACAATACGAGCGAGTGTGTTTACTTCAGGGGGGGGGGGTCGGATTAGGGTGGGTTGCTCCGCTCCCCCTCTCCTCCGACGGGAGTTGAGCGGACGAGTGAAAGGTGGCAAGCATGCCATTTTTCGATGCAAAGAAATGCTTCGTCTCTGCACAATTTGTTTGGGCATGCAGCTTGAAGCTGCATTCAATGAACGGAAAAAGCATGGATGCTAGGTTTTAGAATATGCGCGAAAAATGAACGTCTGTGGATGCAGCTATGCCGCAAGACCTCGTTCGGAGCAGAAGTTAATGTGGCGCGAGACTGACAATGACATCTTTACTCATTTCTTGCACTGCTGTGTTCGTTGTTTATATCCTAGTCTTACGATGGTTAAGAGGCGACCCTGCTAACCGAATGAAGTGCCTCAGCTTGCCATCTCATTTTTTTAACGGTGGACATCCATAAGTTGTTCACGAAAACGCAGGAGGCTTCTTAAAAAATAGGATGCTTATTTCGATAGAAGCCTAATTCCTAGTCCAGCAATGCTGATGTCTACTTTGACCCTCTGTTTGGACCTATTGGTGAATAAGAGTGTGGTGCGATTGTTGTCATCAGCGTATTTGTGGAAGGCACCAAGAATTTCCGCCGATGTGATAGCTGATTTCTCTTCCGGAGCAAGTATTCGACCTCTTGGTTGACTGAGGGCCCTGAATGTCCCGGTGGGTGGTCGAGCTGCAGTGGTTGGCATTGTGAAGGTAAAATCTGAGTGATTTGTGACAATTTGAACACTATATGTTGAGAGTTTGCGCCGAAATTGGCTCCTGTCAAATCTGTCAGGCGTAATGCGACGTTGTGCCAAGTGATTTTCAATGGATATCAGTTTGATGTGGTAGCGACACAGCTGTTGTGTCCTTGTCCTCCAGAAGCGGAGGGGAGGCGTATTTGCGTCTAGTTGAAGACTGGTGCACTACCCTCTCCTACACGTATTGATATGCTGTGAGATGTCAATACTTTATCCGCGCCATATAGGAGAGTGAGTGCCACCTGTTAAGCTAGAATGAACACAAGAAATCCGATACAAACAGGCGAATGTTTATTTTTCCAGGGGTTCCAATGGGTTATGCACAGTTGAGGACCTTTGGTGTAAATAGATAGCATCATTGTTTTATGCAATGGTACTGCACGAAATAGATTCTTGTGCTGAGTCCCAGGCGGCTTATTTTGGTTCTTAACACTCGCACGTCCGGTGGTCCGCGCCAACTTCGCATCTCCGGGGGGCAGATGTCTGCCCCCCTAAGATCTCTGGAACTATGCTAGCTAGCGACAAACGGAAAACGGCGTTGGATATCTGGTAACGGGTTCTATCGAAAATGCTTCGGTCATTCTTCGCTCAGGTCAATATTCAGGTCACTGGGCCATCTTAGGTCAAATTTGACCAGCTCAGGTGGGACTCGGATATTGACACATATCTCAGGACCTGTAACAGATAGAAACAAATGGCGAACGCTATTCGACAGTCCTTGAAATGCACCACCGACGATAGGCGGTGTAATTTAAGGTCAGGTCAACCGAAACTTAGGTCAAGGTCATGAAGTCATGACCTCAGGTCAAGGCCTAGGGAGGTCATGTAAGGTATCAATCGACACGTTTTGACGATACAACCACAATGACGGTAATCTCAGCCTTCTAGCTCAATGTAGTGCGACGTAATGCGCAGAAATGTGTGGTGATCTCAGGCGACCTCAGAGACCTTGGTGAGGTCACTGAGCAAAAATGTTAGCGGTAGCATTGAGCATAGCTTCCATCTACATGCCACAACCGTTGTGAGATCATTCCGAGCGCAAATGTGTAACTAGAAAACATTTGTATATTTTACTATAGCCTTATAATGGGGAAGCCATACCAGCGACCTGACCTAAGGTCAATACTACGAAAGATCTCCGATATACATATTATGGTCCCTGATGAGATGATGACATACTATAAGTTTGAAATCAATCGCCCAATTATTGTGGAAGTTATGCCACCTAGAACTCCGAGTGTAGTTGGGTCACTTCGCCTGACCTGGTGACCTGACCTGAGATGACCCAGGATTAAAAATGTATGAGGATATGCGGAAAGGACCAATGAACAGCTGTGCGAGGTTTGCCCTTGCTAACCCTATTAGTTTCGCGGCAAATGAGGAAAAGCCGGAGGGGAGGCAGATATCTGCCCCCCCCCCCCCCGGACGTGCGCGGGTTAAAGCTACCTACTGCACCTTCTGGGGTCTGGTGTGGTGTAGTGCGTATGGGAACGGTTGTGGTTGCAGTTTCTCTCGGGTTATGTGAAAGCAAACCTAAACTGGGCTCAATCTCTTTTTTTTGCTTTTCGCGCCAGTGTACTGGTGTTGTGGGCGGCTCCCCACCACCTCCAGTATGCATTCCACAAGCCCAAGCCGGCTTGTTGTTTACACACACACACACACACACACACACACACACACATGTGTGTGTGTGTTTATGTGTGAGTGTGTGTATGCGTGTGCGCATGTGTGTGTGTGTGTGTGTGTGTGTGTGTGTGTGTGTGTATGTATGTGTGTGTGTTTAGTGCGGGGTAGATATTATTGGAACACCATATAGGTAAGTGAGTGCCATTTGGTAAGTTGGAATGAATGCATTGGATTAGGAAAAGAATGAATATGGATTCGTCCGTGACTTGAATGGCTTGCTCCCGGTTGGGGCTTTTTGTGCCAATAGTAATGGTATTTTGTGCAACATACTGCACGAAATAGGTATTTGCGTTAAGTCCCAAGTGGCTTCCAGTGGTCCTTAAAGCTGCGTAACCCACATTCATTCCCATCCTTCGCTGACATTCGCTCGTCCCATTCACTCTCTCCCTTCATTAATTAATCAATTGCTTCATTCCGAATTTGTCCCCCCCCCCCACATTTAGCGGTGCACAAACACACTTATCGGCTGATCATTGCTATATTTAGGAAAGTATGTGGACCGAATATTCAAGCCATTCGCTGCTGATAATCGCTGGTCTCGCCATTATTGATTGAACTCTTGGAATTTCTTCTTCGAATGCAATGTATATGAATACGGTCAACATAAAGTGGCCACTCATTTCCTCTGCAAATGAATGCTTTTCAGCTGGCGGACAAAATAACACCAAAGGGACTGAGTTCAGCAATGTGGCATAACAAATAATGTTGACATAACAAAATGTGACACCCTAACGCAACCTGACGCAATTACCTATGCAAGAACAAAGGAAAAAAGAACATTTTCAAACCATTTTTTTTCTCTTTTAAGATGTGGGCGCGAATGATCAACCATGGTCGATGCGCCCTAAAGCCCAAATAACTAAATAACTCTTTTAAGATGACTCAATTAAAAAGTTTAATACAACAAAGAATGGCTCTTAGGTGCTCCTGGGTTTTAGACATTGCGTGAGACGAAATGTACGACCCTCAATATACCAGGAGGTCCTGGGTTTACTCAACATCAAAAGTAGCGTTAGTGATCATGCTATATTACTGGTATCATGCTATATTATTAGTAATATAGCATGATCCCTAACGCTACTTTTGATGTTAAGTAAACCCAGCACCTCCTGGTATATTGAGGGTCGTACATTTCGTCTCACGCAATGTCAATTAAAAAGTATAACTTAACACGCGCTCTGGAGGGGCTCTGGAAATTGCGCACACTGGAGAGATGGGGGGGGCGGGAGGGCGCGGACGGATTTCGCACCATTAACCCGCGCCGTGTTTCCTGTCAAATCCTCCCACCCCGTCTCGGGGGGGGGGGGCGGTTGAAGACCCTCCCTCTAAAATCCAAACTAAGCATCGCACGAAAACGAAAGAGGTGTCATCGGAAAGCGCTCCACGAGTAGGGTCCGGGTCCACCCGCCCCAAAAACAATTTCCCCAAAAGTAACGTCACCAGGGGGGCTAGATTTTCACGAATTTTCACGACTTGCATTATGCTTTTTACTCTGGGGAGTTCATTTTGGGGGATATATGAAAAAAAACAAAATTTATTTGGAATGGGAAAAGCACAGGGAAATCGACCAGGGCTATAATTTGTTTTGCCCCCCCCCCCAAAAAAAAAAATGTCTTCGAAAGTTCAAAATTTTCAGTTTTCACGTTTTCTTTCATTTTCCTTCTCCAATGGGTAGAGCAGACCCAGAAATGTTGTTGGAAGTCAATTTGCCCTAATAAAAAATGCTTACTTTAGCCAGAATCCTGTGTTTAAACTACAATATGACAAATACGCAAAATTTATATGTAGTCAAAAACGAAAAAATGAAGAATTCCACTCGGACGTTTTGCTGCATCCGTAAAGATAAGCAAACGCTGAAAGTTTCATTAAAATATCTGTATCCGTTAAAGCGTGACGATTGGTTGAACTTTTTTGGAGGTGACCTCACTTAACCTTGAATAACTCGTTGACCCTAGAAGATCTGACCTAAAACTTTTGAATCAGCATGTCAAATTTATGTGGGAAAAGGTATGCAAAATTTGGGTGCGCTACCGTGCGCTGTTCGTTCGCTATCCGCGAAAAACCTGAGGGGGGGCGGTTGAAGACCCCCCCCCCGAGACGGGACGGGTTAAACATACTCTTATTAATGCTGGAGTAACGAAATTCTCCGGGTGGATGGACACTGAAGTGAACTGTATTGTGTACAAATTTAGTGAACTTAGGTCAAGACC
Organism: Imbricaverruca yamaguchii; assembly: GCA_034440575.1. Lineage (NCBI taxonomy): Eukaryota > Metazoa > Arthropoda > Thecostraca > Neoverrucidae > Imbricaverruca > Imbricaverruca yamaguchii. The sequence continues at coordinate 851,867 of JAOTOL010001585.1, forward strand.
TTCAAGGTCAAATGTGGTCGCATCGATTTTTTTAACGTGGTATGGCTTGCCACTGCTATGTATTGCTATCATTGCGTTTAAGTGCACCAAAATGGTCGTTAATGATGTTTTGGACATTACTAAGGATGCAATACGGATGGTAGACCCGGCACTTGACTTCAGATCACCTATATAGCAGCACTTGACCAGGCCAGTTACCTGTTTCAATTACGGGAACTGGGCCGCCCGCTCAACTGCTCCCTCGGGCGGCTCAGCGCAATCGGCTTCGCGAAGAAAGGAGTGAAGTACATAAAAAGTATGAAAACTCTTGGGTGCACAATGGCAAACAGTAGTTTTCAGGATGTGCAGGGAGTAACATGCAAAGTTACATCAATCGCATGGCGGTCATTTGCATTTATGACAGCATTCCAGTTGATCAAGTTTGGTGTCATTAACCTGTCATGAACTTGACCTGACTTTACCGGGGTGACCTAACATGACCTTGAAACTATATAGCATAACAATATACATCAAACAAGTCACTAGTGTTCCTAAGAACACTTCCCTTTTGCCAATATACGGGAAGCGCATCAGCGCCCATTTTTGTGGTCTGGCGCTGGGAATTTTCTTGAATTTAACGGCTCCTAACTCGAAAACTTTTCGCCTGATTTTCGTTTTTCTTGCTTTGAACAACGCACCGTTCATTTATAGGGAGGTACGCAAGAATTGGCGTAAATCGACCGTCATTCTTGGTTGTATTTTTTTAACCGCTACTTTGGGATAGTAGATAGTAGGCATCTGGTAGACTGTTGGTACAAGTAAGGTTGGATGACGTCATTAGAAACATTGAGGTTGCCTCTCCTTGTTATTTCCGCGCCATATCAGGTTTGTTTATGTTTGAAGAAGCTGGGTGTGAGGATATTGATGCGAAAGCCGGGTTACGCTGGATGTTCTCGAGTTGGTTATTACAACTGGCAGGTAATTTTTACCTCTGTATTGGAATGAGTGCCATGTGTGTGTCCGGATTTTGTTATGGCTGGAGAAGCTCTTCCCGTTCATTTGTAATGCCCTTCACCATGGCTTTGATCAGGCACCTTCGTATGTAGGTAGGTAATTAGGTAGTACCTTACTACCTACCTACCTAGGGATATTAGTGGCATTGTTAAGTTAGCAAGGGGTGCAGACCAAGCTTTTTCTCAGGAAATAGTAAATGAAATGACAACAGAAGATACTGCATAGATGCATAGTCAACCAAATACATGTATGTACACCTGATTCTCCTGACATGCTCACCAGTGATAAATTATTCGTGAAATATGTTGGAATATACTACTTTCTGAACACTCAATTGACATCCCTCTACAAGAGGTATCAACATCTTGCTCCTTGATGTGTGCTTATGAAGTCTGTGTCTCCTTTCTAACAGTATCTCATTTCTAAGTATCGTGTCCATGCTCTTGATAAGAAATGGTGATACATGAATATTTTGCAATGCAATTCCAGGCAGAGGTATTACCTAAAATGTGATATGGCATACAATACTAGTGTATGACATAGGTATTATTCTAAGGGATTCTCCACGTGAAATAGGGTGGAATATACTACTTTCTGAACACTCAATTGACATCCCTCTACAAGAGGTATCAACATCTTGCTCCTTGATGTGTGCCTGTGAAGTCTGTGTCTCCTTTCTAACAGTATCTCATTTATAAGTATCATGTACATGCTCTTGATAAGAAATGGTGATACATGAATATTTTGCAATGCAATTTTAGGCAGAGGTATTACCTAAAATGTGATATGGCATACAATACTAGTGTATGACATAGGTATTATTCTCCCTATCCTGAACATAGCTCTTCCTAAATTATGAATCTGAAAACAAATGATGAAGGTACAGTTGTAAGAATATCACATACATTTTCCTCAACTTTGAGTCTGAAAGATATCAAAGGTATTTTAAATGATATTAATTCCATGAGAAATGTTGGCATCCTACTGTGTCCATTTTGTCATCTCATGTGTAACAAAAAAAACAATTTTAACAGTGATGCTCACACCACCCAAACAAATTTTCTTAGTGGTAAATTTGTGGTGTAAGGGATTTGCCATGTTCATGAGTTTTTCTTCAGAGTGCCATGTTCATGAAGGTGACTAAGATGATGAGACTGCTTATTTTGTAGTCAAATTATTTTTTAAAATAAATTAAATGTTTCCAACTTATAAAACAAAAACTAACCAAATTTGTCCAAACTTAGCCCATCTGTTTGCTTTATGGAGGCAAATGTATTTTAAAAGTTTTGTCACCACCTTAAAGAACAATACCAAAAAGTGTAGAACAAACTTTTAAAAAACAATTTCAAAAAGTAGTTTAGGTTATGTTAGTCTATGCTATGGTTGTTTTTATTGTGATAATGTTCAGGAAATAATTTGCTTGACATTTGTATTGTTCCTTTTTTCTTTTTATCCAAAGGCATCCAAAGGTCAAAGGCTATGTCAGTCAATGTGCCTTTTCGTTTTGGTGGCATATTGCCTCAACTCTGTGTAGTTGCAACATTAGACCTGGTTGTGTAGCACATACTGCTATTTCTTCTACCCCTCCATGGCAGGTTGTCCAACCACAAATCAATAGTACTTTGTCACACTAAAAAAAAGTGTTATGTAAGCACAACATAATTCTCTCAATGCATCCAAGTGGTCTTAGATATTACCAAGCTCTTCAAAGAGTAAGAAAAGGCATCATTGTTGAATAAGCTGGGGTTGGATTCTCCCAATAATTTTGTTGTCAAATCGTCTATCATCGTTAGTCATCTAGTTTCCACAATCTAGGTTGCCAATCTTGTATCAACTGGTAGTGATGATTGCACTACTGGAATAACATCTGATGTTCCAAAAGCACCAAGATCAGTCGCATTCGGCGGCCGGAGGGACCGATGGCAGCCCGGCCTCGTCAGCACACGAAGTTCGATGCTGAGTATCTCTGGCTGCCTCTGCAGCCAGTCGGCGGAGATGGCCGGTCGCCACCGTCTCGAGGCCCACCGACCGTCCAGCCGATACGTCCCGTTGTCGTTCTGCACCTCGAGCCACAGCTGCTCGTGTCGCGACGGTGGCGGACGTATCGCATCGCTGTCGCACCTTTGATAGAAAAGCATGGGCGCGAATGATCAACTCTGGTCGAAACGCCATAAAACTAAAATAACTAACTAACTGGTAGAAAAGCAAACATATATAGTGAACAGGTTTTCGTGCCGATGCCGCAGGCGTCCAGATGGTCTGGATCCGGCGGCGTGAAGATCATTGAAGCGACATCAGACAGAAGGTGTGGCGTCCGGGCCGGTGGCGTCGGACGGCCGCGCCACGCAGTAGTGGCCGGCGTCCGGCGAGCCGCCGCAGTGCACCACCAGCGCGTACAGTCCGAACTGGGCGGGCGACCCGCCGCGCACCGGCACCCACAGTCGCTCCATCAGCACCACGCGAGTCAGCACCTTGCGGCCCGCGCCCGCGTCACGCTGGAATATGAAGCGTACCAGTGAGATGACGAGGTAGTGCGGCGATTGCGGCAGCTGCAGCTGTTGGTCGGCGTCCCGCAGCTCAGCGCACCTTTCGCAGTGGTACTGTTTCTCACCGAACAGCGTCTGCGTCGCCAGATACTGTTGCAGATCGCAGCAGATGTTGAAGGCGGCGCAGCGACATGATGCGTGAGAAAAAAAGAGGGCAGTGTAAGTGTCCGGACCGTGCAGACGCTCTATCAATCTGCTGATTATCGCATAGGCACTCATATGATGGCCTCGGAGAGGTGCGCATCCGAGGTTGGCCTAACAGAGATAGCACACCTGGCTCACCTCGGATACGTCGGGAAGTGATGGACGGACCGTTGACGGAGCACTCTCGATCAACTTGGCCAAGACACAGCAGCTCACATTTTGGCTTACTTGAGTGGAGATCAAGGTGCCCGAGATGATGCGCGAGCTGGTGCACCGTGACGTCACTGTATCATGCACTGCCAAACCGAGTTGGTGCCATCTGGTCATACTCTATCAATGATAACCAATGCTGGACATTGTTTGTGTGTGATTCAAATCATTTATCACATATAGTATACTATTAATGAGTGGATGACATAGGGTGGCAGCTGGCTACAAATGCTGCTTTTTCAATTTGCATAGAAGAGGGTACTTTCCAATTTTAGTAAGAATCCTCAGTTCATTACATTCATCATTTTTTTATTGATTTGTGTTTTAGGGCATGTAGTTGATACACCTAAAAACGCAAATCAACCAATAACAAAAAAAGTAATCATCGCATTATGATTGTCAGGTGCTCCTCTTTTACAAAGCCTCGTTTTATTCCAGAATGGAGGTCATGCTTCTGGCTGGAGGTGCACTACTTAGAATATACTTTATGAGCAACTCCTTCTTCAAAAACCTGTGTGATGGAGTTATGTTTTCTACCCCATTGACATCGTGGAAGAGAGGTATGTCCAGTGTTCTGCCTTTGCTAAGGATGTTGGTACTGCATTGACATCATTTGTTCTGTACTATATGTTTTGGGTTTTAAAAAAACAAAATATATTGTTCAAATATAATTAATTAACTTTGTATGGTGCCATCTTAACAGATAATGATACTTGGTACATAAAGCTTCATACTTGGTATTTGTTTCAATGTCATATTCAGTGTATAATGATTATGTGTAAAATAAGTAGTATGTGCCATGGTAGTGCAATGGATATGCAAGCCATCAGATAGTCACCATAAATGTGACGCTTTGTAACTCCCTTCAAGGTGCTTTGTTTGCTCTAGTTTGTGAAACCATATGAAGTCTATCTGGACTCCTTAAGTTGATCGTCTCTTTTCTTTTTGCTTTCAGTAAATGAAGGATGCTTCCTGATGGCGAATGGGATGTCTCCTTATGAGGGTGACATGGTGCACGAGCCACCACTCACCCTGTTATTATACAGCTTCTTCATTACAAACTTGAAGGCTTGGATTCCTGCACTTTTCATTGTGGTGGATCTGGTTACTGCTCATATTCTGAAGCTAACTGCTCAGAGTTTCATCGAGAAACAGGTCAGTATATAGATAGTTTAGTTGCAGAACAGATCAGTATATATTCAGTATAGTATTAGCACATGCTTGTATACAGACATGTACAATATATTAGTAATGCAAATCATAATATATGTAGGATAGTAGCTGTCTCCTCTCTTGTCCATCCCACCATGCCTCTCCTGTTCCACTCACTGTGTCATCCCTGTCCCACTCACCATGTCACCCTTGTCCTGCTCACTGTGTCACCCCTGTCCCACTCACTGTGTCACCCCTGTCCCACTCACTGTGTCACCCCTGTTTTGCTCACCATGTTACCCCTGTCCCACTCACAGTGTCACCCCTGTCCTGCTCACCATGTCACCCCTGTTCTGCTCACTGTGTCACCCCTGTCCCGCTCACCATGTCACCCCTGTTCTGCTCACCGTGTCACCACTGTCCCGCTCACCATGTCACCCCTGTTCTGCTCACCGTGTCACCACTGTCCCACTCACCATGTCGCCCCTGTCCCACTCACCGTGTCACGCCTGTCCTGCTCACCTTGTCGCCCCTGTTCTGCTCACCTTGTCACCCCTGTTCTGCTCACCGTGTCACCACTGTCCCGCTCACCATGTCCCCCTGTCCCACTCACTGTGTCACCCCTGTCACACTCACTGTGTCACCCCTGTTCTGCTCACCATGTCACCCCTGTCACACTCACTGTGTCACCCCTGTCACACTCACTGTGTCACCCCTGTCACACTCACTGTGTCACCCCTGTCACACTCACTGTGTCACCCCTGTCCCGCTCACCGTGTCCCCCTGTCACACTCACTGTGTCACCCCTGTTCTGCTCACCATGTCACCCCTGTCCTGCTCACCGTGTCGCCTCTGTTCCGCTCACCATGTCACCTGTCCTGCTCACCGTGTCCCCCTGTCCCACTCACCGTGTCACCCCTGTCCGCCAGGTAGTGGCAGAGAAGACGGCGCCGACCGCTGCCGACGGCGGCGTTCCGCCGGCCGGCTGGCGCGGCATGAGCGTCGGTCCGCTGGCCGTGGCTGCCGTCTACCTCTTCAACCCGTGCACGGCGGTCAGCTGCGCCACCCTCAGCACGGCTGGCCTCCACCAGTTGCCACTGGCGCTGGTCTTCTACACGGCCGTCACAGGTGGGCTGGACACCGCGTCACGTGACACACAGTGGTTCTCACACCACACCGACACGGCAGTCACAGGTGGGCTGGCGCCGTGTCACGTGACACAGTGGCTCTCACACCACACCGACACGGCCGTCACAGGTGGGCTGGACACCGCGTCACGTGACACACAGTGGTTCTCACACCACACCGACACGGCTGGTCTTCTACACGGCCGTCACAGGTGGGCTGGACACCGCGTCACGTGACACACAGTGGCTCTCACACCACACCGACACGGCCGTCACAGGTGGGCTGGACACCGCGTCACGTGACACACAGTGGTTCTCACACCACACCGACACGGCCGTCACAGGTGGGCTGGACACCGCGTCACGTGGCACACGGTGGTTCTCACACCACACCGACACGGCCGTCGCTGCGTCACGTGGCATACGGTGGTTCTCGCACCACACCGACACGGCCGTCACAGGTGGGCTGGACGCCGCTTCGGGTGTCCAGGCATGTCACCCACGGTATGTCATCCACGGTTACCTACTCCAGAATGAAGACAGGCCAATGTGTACCCGCTGTGATATCGCACTAACAGTGGGAAATGTTCTTCTGGTGTGCCCTCGCTTCTCAGCCCAACGACGACGATACTTTGGAAGCGATGTGTCCACGCTGACCATGACAAATATTATTGGTGATGGGTGATGTGTGGTTCAGGACGGACGATTGTTTGTGTTTCTCTCACAGGTACGATTTGCTGCCATATATCCAGGGAGGTAAAGATATTGCACTGGTTCAAGCATAGTGAGTGCTTCTTTCACGTGAAAAGTAAACCTGACCAGAACTTGAAACCTAGGTAGAAAGGAGCAATGTTATGGACGGTATATGATCAACATGATCGATGTGCCCTAAAGCCAAAATAACTAACTAACTAAAGTATTGACTGACGTGACTGCCCTACAGACCGGTGCTGGTGTTGACTGAGATGACTGACACACAGGCCAGTGGTGGTGTTCACTTACGTGACCGGTGGTGGTGTTCACTGACGTGACTTTTCGTGACCGGTGGTGGTGTTCACTGACGTGACTGTCACACAGACCGGTGGTGGTGTTCACTGACGTGACTGTCACACAGACCAGTGGTGGTGTTGACTGACGTGACTGGTGGTGGTGTTCACCGACGTGACTGTCACTCAGACCAGTGGTGGTGTTCACTGACGTGACCGGTGGTGGTGTTCACTGACGTGACTGTCACACAGACCAGTGGTGGTGTTCACTGACGTGACTGACACACAGGCCAGTGGTGGTGTTCACTTACGTGACTGTCACACAGACCGGTGGTGGTGTTCACTGACGTGACTGTCACACAGACCAGTGGTGGTGTTCACTGACATGACTGTCACTCAGACCAGTGGTGGTGTTGACTGAGATGACTGACACACAGGCCAGTGGTGGTGTTCACTTACGTGACTGTCACACAGACCGGTGGTGGTGTTCACTGACGTGACTGTCACGCAGACCAGTGATGGTGTTCACTGACGTGACTGTCACACAGACCAGTGGTGGTGTTCACTGACGTGACTGACACACAGGCCAGTGGTGGTGTTCACTTACATGACTGTCACTCAGACCAGTGGTGGTGTTCACTGACGTGACTGTCACACAGACCAGTGGTGGTGTTCACTGACGTGACTGACACACAGGCCAGTGGTGGTGTTCACTTACGTGACTGTCACACAGACCGGTGGTGGTGTTCACTGACGTGACTGTCACACAGACCAGTGGTGGTGTTGACTGACGTGACTGGTGGTGGTGTTCACCGACGTGACTGTCACTCAGACCAGTGGTGGTGTTCACTGACGTGACCAGTGGTGGTGTTCACTGACGTGACCGTCACTCAGACCAGTGGTAGTGTTCACTGACGTGACTGTCATACAGACCAGCGGTGGTGTTCACTGACGTGACTGTCGCACAGACCAGTGGTGGTATTCACTGACGTGACCGGTGGTGGTGTTGACGTGTCGCGACGCTCTACAAACGGGTGGTGGTGTTGACTGACGTGACTGCCCTAAAAACCGGTGACGGTGTTGACTGACGACTGCCGTACAAATCGGTGGAGTGTTGACTGATGTGACAGGTGGTGGCGGAGACTTATGTGACAGGTGGTGGTGTTGACTGACATGACTGCCCTACAGGCCGGTGATGGTGTTGACTGACGTGACTGCCCTACAGGCCGGTGATGGTGTTGACTGACGTGACTGCCCCACAGACCAGTGGTGGTGTTGACTGATGTGACGGGTGGTGGTGTTGACTGATGTAACTGCCTCACAGACCAGTGGTTGTGTTGACTGACATGACCGCCCCACAGACCGGTGGTGGTGTTGACTGATGTGACGAGTGGTGGTGTTGACTGACGTGACTGGTCTACATACCGGTGGTGGTGTTGACTGATGTGACCAGTGGTGGTGTTGACTGACGTGACTGGTCTACAGACCGGTGGTGGTGTTGACTGACGTGACTGCTCCATTTACCGGTGGTGGTGTTGACTGACGTGACTGGTCTACAGACCGGTGGTGGTGTTGACTGATGTGACGGGTGGTGGTGTTGACTGACGTGACTGGTCTACAGACCGGTGGTGGTGTTGACTGATGTGACTGCTCCATTTACTGGTGGTAGTGTTGACTGACGTGACTGCCCCACATACCGGTAGTGGTGTTGACTGATGTGACAGGTGGTGGTGTTGACTGACGTGACTGCCCCACAGACAGGTGGTGGTGTTGACTGATGTGACAGGTGGTGGTGTTGACTGACGTGACAGGTGGTGGTGTTGACTGACGTGACTGCCCCACAGACCGGTGGTGGTGTTGACTGATGTGACAGGTGGTGGTGTTGACTGACGTGACTGCCCCACAGACCGGTGGTGGTGTTGACTGATGTGACGGGTGGTGGTGTTGACTGACGTGACTGCCCCACAGACCGGTGGTGGTGTTGACTGACGTGACTGCCCCACAGACCGGTGGTGGTGTTGACTGACGTGACTGCCCCACAGACCGGTGGTGGTGTTGACTGATGTGACGGGTGGTGGTGTTGACTGACGTGACTGCCCCACAGACCGGTGGTGGTGGTGTGCGGCGCTGCTCGGTGTCAGCACCTACCTGGACCTGTACCCGCTGGTCCTGCTGGCGCCGCTGCTGGGCCGTGCCGCCGGCCGCAGTCGGCTGATAGCGGCCCTGCTGTGCGCCGGCGTTCTTGGCGTATTGCTGGCCATCTCGGCGCACCTGCTTGACGACTGGACGTTTCTGCGCGCCACATACGGCTTCATGTCAGTCCGGGCGAGTGGCGGCAGTATAGGTTGCATGACCAACGCCGTCAACGCGCCCCTAAATTTCAGTTCTTCCGACGGCAGTATAGTCGGAAGAGATAAATGCACAAGTTTCACGTAATGGATTTTACAAAAACGGCAATAATACTTCATAAGCAAAACTGATGCATTTTTATCTCAGGGAAAGCATTTCCAGCATAATTTAATAATTTCACTCAGGGCTTGCCATCGATTAAAAAACCTCGTAGCAATGACGTCACATATGTAGGGTCTCGAAGCGGCAAAGCCCGAAACGCACGGGGAATCATACGTTGGATTGTTCCATGCAAAGTTGTTCAACCGACTTGTGCCATGGATATTAAGGCAAGGGCTTGTGAAGCTGAAATGTGAACAATTTTTAGGAAAATATGAAGCTTGTAAGGGTAGGTAATCTTTTGTCGTGGTAATACAGCAACTTATTTTTTTTTTAATCCGGCGGAATGCCGTGGATACAAACAGGAAAAGCTTCACCTATGCTTGTGGGTAAAATGAGTAAAATACTTGAAAAGAGAATGGCATGAATTATGTTTGGCTTAGCTTTAAAAAACAGCTAGGTTTCCCCTCAACAAAACGGAAGCTGATTAAACTCTGCATAAAATTTGCATTTCATTGTGGGGTAAGCTCCAAGCCGTATCCTAGTGTAAGTACTTGATAAATGATCAATGAATAGCACATCAAGTTTATTTTAAGTTGTGAATATTGCACATTTCACATCACATGATTGGCAAAACATATGGATAAATGCATAGAGATGCAGCTGTAAGATGCAAGTGGGTAAGATGCTTGCTCCAATTACTGCAATATATTGATGATGTCTATGGAGATATTGCCAAAAGGACTTATTTCAAATGACAAATTACAGGGATGGTTATGTTATATCCTATGGATTTTAGACTAGATATGTATGTTTTCTGGTTGATATTTGCATGGAATGTTAGGTTAGGAATTTGAATTAGCCTGCTTGCAGGGAGACATACATTGTACATGTGTAACAGTTCATGCAATCAATTATTAGTGGGTGTAGGCAGACATGATCAGCAACCTGCATTAATATTTTTCCATGGGAGGTTAGGCTATGCTTCACTTTTTCTTTTGTGCATTATTTTTGCTATATTATCCTCTAATCTCCAAGCACGTTTTTGTTATTATTTTGCCAGCCAAGTGAAGAGTGGACATTTCCAGAGAAAACTAGCAGCCACGTCATCTTGACCACATTTATAAACATACTGCAAAGGTATATTCCAAGAATTAAAAAAATCCTTAAAGCACAAATTTGTTGAATGTCTTTCCATCTTCAACTGCAGCAGTTGGCTAGAAATGTCAATTATCTTCACTTCATGCTGATATGAAATGTGTGTGGACATCCATCTTTGTAAAAAGTATACTTCTCTTTTGTGATATTTTTTCTCTCACAAAAGTGGAATATTAAATCATCGTTTTCAAGATAAAACCTTGAGGTGAAAAATATCAATATATACCCTTCTGAGGAAGGTACTCTGGTTTCAGCCTCCCCTTATCCTTTGGGGTGTTCATGCCTGTCAGAATACTTGTACCTCTGTCTACCAATGATACATATACATAGAAATGTTCGTCGCAGCAAGCGGGCCAATAGCAGACATCAGCTGACTATCTCGGCGTACAGAATCGCTCGACAACGTCCTCATCTTGTCGGTTGTCTGGAGCCCGATGAATATTGCTTCTGGCTTACTTGCAGCTGCATTTGTATACATCGGCACAAACAAGAATAGTAGCGCCGTTTCGTGCGGTCAATTTGCTCCTGGCGATCGGATGTGATCCAAGCTAAAACTGTCTCGATTCTTACAAATTGGCAGCGTCTCAAATGTACGATATAATGTGCGGCAGTCAAGCATAGCTGACCTCTACATATGTGACGTGACAGATATTTTGACCAATGACAAAGCGAGGCGTTCTGAGGCGCTTCTTTTAATTGTTTAAGTAATCTGTGGAGTAAAATATATGAATAAACGCCGCCATCATTCTTAAAATGAAAAATCGCTAGTGAAACATTAAAAAATACGGTATGTCCAAACGGGAAACATGCTCATTGAAGTGTATAATAATGCTTTTGAATTAGGTACAGGTAGAAGGTTGAAAAAATGCACTTTGAAAGTACTTGTAGACAAATATGAGAGTACAAGGTATGGTGACTGATATAGACAGGCCATCTCACCGGTGCAGCAGGATGTCCATTCAACCCATCCGTTCAATATTGCCAGGTATCCAACCCCAGGATTCTCTCCGCACACTTCTCCAGTTGTCAGTACATTCAGTTTGGCTGCACATTTTATTGACATCTCTGACATAGCCGTGAGTAATAAAGCCTCCTGTCACGTAATTGCATGCACGCCTCGGATGCGGCTTCCCCTACTAAGCCTTCTACCTTGTACTGTAAAGACTGTTCAGACGGATTATTTTGAGTGTGGGTCCACGGCTGTCCGAAGGTGTGATGGTAGTTTTCCGATATTGACAGTAGCCATCCGACCATCAGGTGAGCGATTGAATGCACTCTGGAGAGCAAACGTACAAGCAGTTTGACATTGAGAAAATGCTCCAATCTTTCGTATGATCGACAAAGAATATAAACACAAGAACATATAATATGAACACACATGAGAGGATTAAGAGTTTCTTGGAAATTTCTTTCTTCAAATGGAAACGTACAGCAACAGACCATGGCAGATGTTTCAATGCTATTAGATGGGCAGGTTGTGCTGTGCTTGCTTCAGCTGTATGGACGTGATAACCGTGGCAAGGTGCTGTGACTCCAGCTGGTGGACGTGATAACTGTGGCAAGGTGTTGTGACTCCAGCTGGTGCACGTGATAACTGGGGAAAGGTGTTGTAACTGCAGCTGGTGGGCGTGATAACTGTGGCAAGGTGTTAAGACTGCAGCTTGACGTGGGACCTGTGACAAGGTGTTGATGTGACTGCAGTTTGTGGACGTGGGACCTGAAGGTGTTGATGTGACTGTAGTTTGTGGACGTGGTACCTGTGGCAATGTGTTGATGCGGTTGCAGTTTGTGGACGTGGGATTTATCGCCAAACATGGGCCTCTTCTGGTACTTCTTCACCGAGATGTTCCAGCACTTCGAGTCGCTGTTCATCGCTACCTTCCAGATCAACGCCTTCATATACGCCATTCCGCTCACTCTGAGGTGTGTACCGGCTCCTCTCACTCTGAGGTGTGTACTGGTTCTGCTCACTCTGAGGTGTGTACCGGCTCCTCTCACTCTGAGGTGTGTACTGGCTCTGCTCCCTCTAAGATGTGTACTGGCTCTGCTCCCTCTGAGATGTGTACTGGCTCTGCTCCCTCTGAGGTGTGTACCGGTTCCTCTCACTCTGAGGTGTGTACCGGCTCCTCTCACTCTGAGGTGTGTACTGGCTCTGCTCCCTCTGAGATGTGTACTGGCTCTGCTCACTCTGAGGTGTGTACCGGCTCCTCTCACTCTGAGGTGTGTACTGGCTCTGCTCCCTCTGAGATGTGTACCAGCTCCTCTCACTCTGAGGTGTGTACCGGCTCCTCTCACTCTGAGGCGTGTACTGGCTCCTCTCACTCTGAGGTGTGTACCGGCTCCTCTCACCTGAGGCGTGTACTGGCTCCTCTCACTCTGAGGTGTGTATCAGCTCCTCTCACTCTGAGGCGTGTACCAGCTCCTCTCACTCTGGGGTGTGTGCTGGCTCTGCTCCCTCTGAGATGTGTACCAGCTCCTCTCACTCTGAGGTGTGTACTGGCTCCTCTCACTCTGAGGCGTGTACTGGCTCCTCTCACTCTGGGGTGTGTACTGGCTCTGCTCCCTCTGAGATGTGTACTGGCTCTGCTCCCTCTGAGGTGTGTACCGGTTCCTCTCACTCTGAGGTGTGTACCGGCTCCTCTCACTCTGAAGTGTTTACTGGCAGCTACGCCCTGTTCACGTGGTCAGTTTTGTGTGCTGATTTGTGTCAGCTTTATTGAATCCCACGGACCCCCTTATGGGTACATACGCGGGCGCTTTTCGACTTGGTATCCCCAAATTCGGTGTATTCTTCGACTTCCGGTAGTCGCCAAAATTACTGGCAATTGTGATGGTTGTTCGTTTTGCAAGACCGGTAATTTTATCTATGTTATCTGCTAAGTGTCTATTTTATTGTATTCGAGTGATGTAAGAATCGTGGTTTGGCTTCACTATCGTCGATGTCTTCGCCGTCTGTGTTCAGGTTCCGCCGTCAGCCGTTGCTGGTGATGTTCGCGCTGCTGGTGCTGCTGGTAACGTTCAAGTCGTACCCGAGCGTGGCCGACGCCGGCCTGTACCTGGCGCTGCTGCTGCTCTGGCAGCCCCTGGCCAGCCACGCGCGCTATGGCTTCCTGGTCACCGTGTTCTACGTGTCCACCATGGTGCTGGCGCCTGTCATGTGGACGCTCTGGATCCACGCCGGATCCGCCAACGCAAACTTCTTCTTCGCGGTCACGCTGGCTTATAATACGGCCCAGGTCAGACAGGTGGCATATAGCACGGCCTGGGTGGGACAAGTAGCTTATAGCACGGCTCAGGTTGGCCCAGTTGGCTTACAATATGGCCCAGGAGGGATAGGTGGCTTATAGCACGGCCAAATGAAACAGGTGGCATACAGCACGGCCCATGTGGGACTTATAACACGGTCCAGGTGGGACGGGTGATTTATAACACGACCAAGGTGGGACAGATTGCTTGTGACATGACCCAAGTGAGACAGGTGGCGGTGTAAGTCGAAGGTGGCCAACGAAGCCGGTGTTGCATATCTGGTTAAGCAGTGCGAAGCCATTGGTTCAGGATCGTGCTTTGGTGCAATCGGCAAGTAGTCGGCCGCCCTAAAGCATCAATCCGCCAGCAGTATAAAGTCTGGGAATGCTGGTGCCGTAAGAATCAAGGCTGGTGCCGCAGCTGCAGTGCTTGCAGTTTTTAATTATTCACCAGCGGATGTCGTACAGTTACCAGTAGTGTTACCAGTGGAACCATGCATGCGACGATCGGCATGGCAGCCCCATTGCTAACTTTCATAGCCACTCTAAACATTTATTTGTTCTGTATGCCTCCTTTGGTTTACCTTCCAGGTCAGGTCAAGTCGGTCAACGTTGGGGCGTGCAGTCAGCCGCCCGGTCGTCGTCGTACTCTCCGGAGCGTGGTCACGAAATAAATGCGATTTCGTGTTTTGAAATCAATGACATGAGACATGCGAAAGCACGAATGCATACATGATGGACATTGAGACGCGGCACTGTCCACAATTATCCCGCTCGATTCACCTTTCTATGTGCGTACAACAGACGGGGAGGCATAGCTGAGCAGAAAACAACTTGAACCGGTTGACCGACCGCACAGTGCCGGCGGGGAAGGGCCGTGCGCGTGCTGCGCCGAATGTGATCGCGCGCGGCACAGTACCACACAGACACATTGTAGAGCCTCAGTACTGATCATGCTCCGTATTCCGCAGATCTTCATGGTGACCGACCTGCTGTTCGCGCAGCTGAAGCGCGACCATGTGTTGAAGCACGGGACCAGCACGGAGGTGGGCGGTCGACCCGCCAAACTGGTGTTGTCCTGAGCTGCAACTCCACCTAGTCATTATCTCACCAGTGTCATATGTGTTCACGTGTAAAGACAAGCGACTAAATAAACACGTATATTCAGGCCGGTCTATGCACGCACAGGCTTGTCAATACGTCGACAACGCCATATTGCACTTTGGTTTCCTCCTACACAATGAGCTATAGATACTGCAGCAGCTGCACAGTGCACTAAGAAGTAAGGGAGAGCAACACGAAGAACGTAATGTACCTTCCGCTTCCACAGCCTGCGCGGGATACGAGTCGGTCTCTCACGTCGTCTTCCAAAGTGCCCGCCACTGGTCATCACACGTGACCAGGATACCCGCCACCGGTCAGCACACGTGACCGGGCCGACACCCGCCACTGATCAGCACACGTGACCAGAAGAATACCCTCCACTGGCCAGCACACATGACCAGGGGAATTCCCGCCACTGGTTAGCACGTGACCGAGAGAATACCCGCCTCTCATCGTCACACTTGGGCAGGAAAACTCCACATTCCACAATCAGCCAACTGAAGCCACCTCCGCCAGCCACAGCAGAAGAGCTGCGATGTCCAGCGACAGCAGGACGGTGCTGACAGCTAGCGCCACCTGGAGCTGCGGTGTACAGCGGCAGCAGGACGGTGCTGACAGCTAGCGCCACCTGGAGCTGCGGTGTCCAGCGGCAGCAGGACGGTGCTGACAGCTAGCGCCACCTGGAGCTGCGGTGTCCAGTGGCAGCAGGACGGTGCTGACAGCTAGCGCCACCTGGAGCTGCGGTGTCCAGCGGCGACAGGACGGTGCTGACAGCTAGCACCACCTGCTGGCGGTCACATCCCTGACTGCCAACGACTCTCAGCAGTTACCGTTACTGCCTCACAAGCCGACTGTGTTGACAGCGCCACCTGCCGGCCGTTATGTCCCTGGCCGGCGACGCCTACCAGTGGGTACTTCAGGCCGACTGTGTTGACCGTCAGCGCCACCTACCGGTCGTTATGTCCTGACCGGCGACGCCTGCCAGTGGGTACTTCAGGCCGACTGTGTTGACCGTCAGCGCCACCTACCGGTCGTTATGTCCTGACCGGCGACGCCTGCCAGTGGGTACTTCAGGCCGACTGTGTTGACCGTCAGCGCCACCTACCGGTCGTTATGTCCCTGACCGGCGACGCCTGCCAGTGGGTACTTCAGGCCGACTGTGTTGACAGCGCCACCTGCCGGCCGTTATGTCCCTGGCCGGCGACGCCTACCAGTGGGTACTTCAGGCCGACTGACGCTCCTTCAATCTCATGGAGATCATGGACAAGACTTCCATAGCGGCCACGGGGATCTTCGTACCTGAAAATAGTAATATAGTGAAATAAATACAGGGGCCATGGGTCGTGGACAGTATTGAATAATTTGCGCAACACAAATGTGCTTCGGAGGGTCACGTTAATCCTATGCTTGATTCATAATCGTTATTCTTTAGAATATGAAGATCACTATAATTATAGATAACAATAGCTTTATAAGATTCAATATAAGAAAAAAGTTACATATACATACTGATAACGTTTCGTGACCAACTTAATGCACAGTAGATGAACTACCGGCTACGTTAGATACCTTGGCCGCCGCAAGGTATTTACTACCGAGTCGTTGTGCATGGTATCGAACCGACGGGTCGGCTCATCTCGACACACATCGGCGCCAGCGCACCACTAACTAGAGACGAGTATCAGTCACGTGATCTATATACCAGTCTGTCGCCAGAGTGAAGGCCGTGAACGCGTCTGCTTCGTGTTGTATCATTCTGAAGCATTCGAAAGATGAAAATTATGCGGCTGCGCTCGTCATCCCGGATGATGGCTGTATGTATAAATATGGGCCCCTTCGGTCCTCCTGGAGCATCACTGCAGATGCGAACATCCCGGTCATCCCGCGCACAGCACGGGCTTGACTTCCAACCAAGTGGATGGACAGACTGGGGACAACTGACAGAGTGGGCAGAAAGTGACTATAGCCGTGAACACCAACAGCGCGGAACTTGAATCTGAGTCATTCTGGTCACGAAACTAGCTCGATACGGCCTGGTTTGCGAGCTGTATTGGCAGACTGTGCTGACGGACGGCTGGCGTGATCTCACCGGGCCCGAACACGGCGGCGGCGCCACAGTCGAACAGCATCTGGTAGTCCTGCGGCGGCACCACGCCGCCCACGATCACCAGGGCGTCTGCGCGGCCGGCCGCCCGCAGCGCGCGCACCAGAGCCGGCACCAGGGTGCGGTGGCCGGCGGCCAGCGTCGACACGCCCACCACGTGCACGTCGGCGTCCACCGCCTGCTGCGCCACTTCCTCCGGCGTCTGGAGCGTCGCGCCGTGTCAGGCCCGGTCACAACAGCCATGTCTTCCAGTCCATTCTCGCATGCGTCAGGTGGACGAAAGGACAGCGCAGGGAGTGAACGACACGGCAATCTAGGTCAGCACAGAAAACAGGTGGCCTCGCCTCATGTTCTACACGGCACAGTGACTCAGCGAAATGTTGAACATAACGTCGCGACCAAGATAGCGGTGGCATCACGACAGTGCAATCGTGTCACGTGCCACGTGTTACGTGTCACGCTCCCATTCCGGCCAACGGTCGCTTCCTTTCCTTAATTCCATCCTGAAGCCGTGGCACGGCGGAAGCGGCGCGACAATAAGCTCAGTGGGAATTCAGACGAACATTTTTTTCCGCCTGTGAGCGCGCCAGCCTACACTCCTGACGGTACCACAGCATGGTTGTCATCGCCTCGCACTGACATCGACCTGGAGCGATTAGTGGCAGAGGAGCACGGTGCCTCCACGGATCAGGACAACCAACATTGACTAGCACCATTCGACGTTAACTGAAATGAATGGTAGCAAACACTGTACGGTGCCCTCCCCACACACGCTCACTTATATTCGGTATTCCGCCACCTGTCTGGAACAACAGTCCCACGCGGACAATACCTTTGGACAGCGGTCACACGCAGACAATACCTTTGGCAGCGGTCACACGCGGACAATACCTTTGGACAGCGGTCACACGCAGTCTCCTGACACAGCGGCCCCACGACGACACTGACCTGGAACAGCGGCCCCACGTCCACATCGAAGCCCAGGTCGGCGAACCCGGTGGCGATGACCTTTGCGCCACGGTCGTGGCCGTCCTGACCCATCTTGGCCACCAGGATACGGGGCCGTCGCCCTTCCATTTCGGCAAATTCAGCTACCTGGCCACACCGACACAGGCCTCCATCAGCTCTCAAGACACCTTACGTTACAGCCACAATACGAGTCGCGGAACTTGACAAACCATCAGAAACAAATGTTACGTCACACTTATGGTAGCATTACACGACTCAACCGCAAATGACGGCCAAAAGTGCTATTTGGGCTTTAGGGTGCATCGACTACATTGGTCATTTAGCCCCCAAAAAAGTATTATCAAATCCTGCTTCAACAAACGAATGAATGCAATGATAGTGGATCTGGGACATGTGACAATAGGGCTGACAATTAATGATTGGTTTAGCACATGCCTTGCTGGCTGATAATGGCGATAGGAAATGCCAGGAATAGCAATATTCCACCCACCCTGGACATGTCGAGTGTTTCATCATCGTCTACAGGAATTTAGTTAGAAAATGTTTAAGTTCCCACCATCGAAAAATTAAAAGTCGCACATTTCTGACTTAATTATCCTTTGTAATCAGTAGATTATACATATGAATTATACATCAAGTCAATTTAGCCATATTAAAAGGCTATATACAAAATATAGCTGCTGTTGTTTGGAATACTTTGCGGGAATTTATGATTTTGGTCCTAATAGGCAGACCAATTACAAAACAAATCATATCAATACATTCCACAAGTGTCAAGAAACCAGCCATCTGTGTTTGCTTTAAAAGATCAACAAATAAACTTAATTTTTGTATTTTTACTTGGGGAAACTAAGTTTGGGACGTCTTGTATGCGCTATGAGGTCACCTATATTTATTGATTTCCAAATTCCCCAGATAACCAAAAGATAGTTAATAATACATTGGTTTACATATTACTGACTGGTCATCGATACGTTATATGCCTCGGAAGACACCCTTAGCAAGTGACTCGGCCAACACACATGCGACTATAACCTTGGCGCCGCAGTGGCGGATCACGGAGGGGGGCCAACTGGGAGCATGTAAGCACCGCCGATATATATATGTGATGGCGTTCCGCGACACTCGAGTGCACCACTGCCCCCGCTCAACGAGTTCTTCAGCCGACGGCGCCCCTCACAAAAGGCGTCTCCTTTCCGGGAGAAATGGCATCCCCACAAGTGATCCCCAATCAGTCCATGGATACGTCCTTGCTTGGCTGCCACTCTGAGCTACCTAAAAACCACACATATTAATTGTGTACATAAGATTTACCTACTTGCGCTTTAGACAAAAATCCCAGTTGTAGGGTGCTATTTGTGAGCCGATTTCCTTATCATTAGTCGATGTGTTGCAACACAGCGATGTGACAAACGACGGTCAGATGCCCGACTGACCTTCTCTATGACCCGGTCCAGGTCATCGCTATCGGCGTATTCCGACTTGTAGGCACCTGACACGAGCCTGTCCGTGGCCACATGCCGACCAAACACCTCCTCCATCGCCTGTGTAATCTCACCGACCGTGGCCCGAGCGCGCGCAGCTGTCACCTGTCCAACATACCGACAATAAATACATTGTTCTGCCGCCCACAGATGGCGCTGGCACCCACATGAAAGCCAAGCCGCGGGACCGACGCTCCAGATCAAAACGTCTGGTTAGTTAGTTAGTTATTTGGTTTTAGGGCGCATCAACTGCAGAGGTTATACAGCGCCCATAAATTCATAAATTCAAAAAACGTCTGGAAGCTTCAAGGAGGGTTCAAGGACCTTCCGCATTCCTTTTAGAATATGAAGCCCTCCTGCTTTGTGCAACATCTATGTGGACTAACCCATCCTTCATCAGTCATGAAATTTTATGTTATATGGAAGCATGAAGATTCGGTGTCATAAATGCGTCTTCCCTAACCCGCGCCGTATTTCCGGTCAAATCCTCCCACCCCGTCTCGGGGGGTGGGGGGGGGGGCGGTTGAAGACCCCCTCTAAAATCCAAACTAAGCATCGCACGAAAACGAAAGAGGTGTCATCGGAAAGCGCTCGACGAGTATGGTCCGAGTCCACCCTCTCCAGCTGGATCAGGTTGCCGTCCCCGGAGCGGGCCGCCTGGGTGATGTACCCCCCCCCCCTCGGGGAGTACCACTGACCGCCAGCTGGAGCAGGTTGCCGTCCCCGGAGCGGGCCGCCTGGGTGATGTCCGCCAGCGCCGCACGGACGGCGGCCGGGTCCCGGTCGGCCCGCAGCCGCTCCAGCTTCTCGCACTGACTGCGCCGCACCTCGACATTGTCGATGACCAGCACGTCCAGCGGCTCCTCCTTCTCCAGACGGTGCTTGTTGACGCCCACGATCGTCTCTGTGCACACCACCGCGCCAGTGTCAGCTGGAAAGGGCGCTGACAGGGAGCAGGTGGAAATTGCGCAGTGTGAAAGGGCGCCTTTCCGGTGATCACCGGAAGGCGCAACGAGAAACGGCAAGGCACAGCTCAACACTGTCATTCTGAGGTCAACGAAACTTTTCTCTCACAGCACGCCTGACCAACTGTATCAGCCGTCCCTTGGAACACGGCAAAATCGGATTATTGGTTAAAAGAACCCGTGGGGATGCATGAACGTAATAAACAACACGCTTTGGCATTAGTATTATACGTTGGAAACGACCACATTGCACCGGAATTGTGGACGACTATGCAATTAAGAACGCCATACACCTTCATTGAGCAATAAAAGGCGGGTGAGTGAATTTCGCTATTATCCCATTATCGGAACACTAACAAGCAGAGGGACGCACCTTTTCCTGAGTCGATAGCCGCCTGTTTGCGGGCGGCGCACTCCTCGATCTTGAGCTTGGGCCAGCCCGAGGCGACCGCCTGGGCCATGCCGCCCATCTCCTCCACCTCGTCAATGACGGTACGCCCCGCCTGGTACATGTCTTCCGTGAGCGCCTCCATCGCGTACGAGCCCGCCCACGGGTCGATCACCTGCGGCACCACACTCACGTGTTGGCTCATCCACGAGACAATCACCTGCGATACCGCACCCCCGCGTGGGCTCATCTACGAGACAATCACCTGCGATACCGCACCCCCGCGTGGGCTCATCCACGAGATCATCACCTACGGGCACCCCGCGTGGGCTCATCCACGATACTACCATCTGCGCCACACCCCGCGTGGGCTCATCCACGAGACAATCACCTGCGGCACCGCACCCCCGCGCGGGCTCATCCACGAGACAATCACCTACGGCGCCGCACCCCCGCGTGGGCTCATCCACGAGACAATCACCTGCGACACCGCACCCCCGTGTGGGCTCATCCACGAGACAATCACCTACGGCGCCGCATCCCCGCGTGGGCTCATCCACGAGACAATCACCTGCGATACCGCACCCCCGTGTGGGCTCATCCACGAGACAATCACCTGCGGCGCCGCACCCCCGTGTGGGCTCATCCACGAGACAATCACCTGCGGCGCCGCACCCCCGCGTGGGCTCATCCACGAGACAATCACCTGCGGCGCCGCACCCCCGTGTGGGCTCATCCACGAGACAATCACCTGCGGCACCGCACCCCGTGTGGGCTCATCCACGAGACAATCACCTACGGCGCCACACCCCCGCGTGGGCTCATCCACGAGATCATCATCTGTGGCGCCGCACCCCCGCGTGGGCTCATCCACGAGACAATCACCTGCGACACTGGTCAGAGACATAGGTGTAAATTCACTCGTGAGTCAGCCAGTTGTAAAACTGCAGTTACGCTTGCGTGCCTCATTGGTGGGTCAAAGGGTATTCACCAGTGCTGTACTTTGCAGTCAGCCAATCATACTGGGGAGCGTAACCAACCTTGGTGATTGTAAAATTAGTCCACCACACAAAACAATGGTTAATACACACCAATACGGAGCAACTATACAGGATGCTCCGTAAAATGATGACCTGATCAGGTAGAAAACCCTGATTAAACTGACGCAGACAATAGCCGTATTCGTTTCACTTGTTTATATATTATCCTGTTAGCTTTTGGCTCCTTACGCTACGGTATAACCGCATAATTGTGGTGTGATAGAGGGCATAGGTTGAGATCAGGCCATCATTACGAGTGAGAGTCGAGTTGGAGCAAGTTCCTCCTTGTCAGTAACGAAAAAAGTTCAGATGAGCCGCTCAGCTCGACGTAACGGCAAATATTTTGGAACTTTTCATCTTAATATTGTTGTATTTGTGCCTTAGGTGTTATCTTCTTCACAGATAATCGTATCCACTACGTCAATTTTGGCGTTTATTAGCTTTCATCACGTTCTCCATGAAGCACTCACATTACCGGTACTCACTAGTGTGCTAATCGTTGTGCTTCTATGGTTGTTTCTACTTTGGATTGTGGTTTTGGTTGACGAGAATGCCACCTCGTACAAGGGAAAACGCATCACGGTCACGACCAGATTTTCATAGATTTTTATATATGTGTATCAAATAGATGCTCTACTCAAACCGCATTTAGTACATTCAAAAATACTTGCTACAGTAAACATATTTCTGAATAATGTCGGGAAAAAGATAGACTAAACTCCAATGTTTATTTTGCACTTATAACTTTTGACAAAAACTGTCGTCATCTCTCTGATTAGCGAATATCATTATGTGTATGGTTGCACGGAAAATAATTATCGAAGAAGCACTGCATTATCAGCCGACAAAACGTTTTTTTCTCACAAAGTGCAAAGACATACTTTCCAGATTAAAATGCTGAATATGTGATGAATATTGACATTCTTTACTAAGAGCGGCCAAACCGATCGCCTCGCGAGGCACAACATCTTGCCATTTGAATAAGACATTTACAATGCCGGAACACCAAACAACCGGAACTTACTGTATGCGTGATATGGGGGGGGGGGCTATATGTATCTACATGTTAAAACCCAACACGTTTCAACGAGGTAATTTCTGCCAAACACGTTTTCCTTAAGATGTTACACGTATTAGGCTTTACTAGGGCCAGAGAAGGCAGCGGATTTTACTTTTGCATTTTGACATGGAATGCCATTAAGAAAAGGTCAAATTCGTGCTGGAAATACTTATCAATTTGACATGACACCGAAATGAATCAGGGAAAATAATTATACATTCTGTGTTGATTGCAATAAAGCTTATCAAGATTTCAGGCTGAATAAAAGCCACAGCAGACTGCTTTGGCTACACCTACAGAGGCTATTTGTATTAATAGTTGCTACATTCATAATGCTTACCAATGCACTCAACAACGCCAGACTTTAGTTCATACTTTGAATATATTTGGGTTTTTTTCCACAAAACCTATGGATTCTACGACCGTGTCCTCTATATTCGATGTTTGGTTAGAACCTTGTCCGATTAACGTCACGTCTCCCATTCTATGCCAATGCTACAACAGCACCAATTGCTTTCATTACGCCAGAATCCACCTTAACATGTCAGACATATGTACCATGCATAATGGCTTACATTTACCCATACAGTGTATATTGGGTATACACTAGGATGTGTCATGAAGGACCTTTTTTTTGGAAATTGCACTTTGCTTAGTGAAATTATCGTGCAGATCACATAAAAAAACCTGTGGTCGAAACCAAGTCGAAATCAAACAATAAACAAAATATGCGACAGGCCCATAAAGAAACAAATTTGCCGGGGACCCGGCTTTGAAGTCTCCAGTGATGGCGCTCCGTTGCGATTGGCATCTAACACCACGCGTCCGGCCACCGTCGGAGCGCCGCCGCGGCGCTGTGACGAAAAAGGCGGCAGTCGGTGCTGTGGATGACTGATGAATGGATTCTGGTGATGAAGCTCATTAATAAAACTCAATGAAAGTGTTTAGTGGGGTAAAAGGCTTTTGATAAGCACCAGTCGCTTAATAAGTTGCCTGGATATCTGACTCATGAAAGAAAGGTTCACTTTACGTCGCTTGTTCGTTCCATTTTCAATCAGTAGATCTATCGGCGTATAATGCTAATATTTTCACTTTTGAAAGCTTGAACATCTTCAAAATTCCTCGTCTGTTTACATCGAAGACCAATTAAATCATTTTGAGACACTTGATATCTTATTGTCATGACAAATAGACCAGGCGAAATCGGCATCATGCTCCGTTCCACTACAACCGAAGGAGACGGGCATACAGCGACGTCACATTTTGTACGAGCGGCCACATTTTTGTACGAACTATCATTTTATAACTGTACTACTTATCTACATGCTCGACAGAAAACCCGACATGAAATCCTTTTTTGCTGCTGAGCACTGGCATTGCTGACCTGTGTTTCAACTTCGCCACAATGTAACCGTGGCGGGCCTCTTCACCAATTGCCTTCAAAGACGCCTCGGTCACCACTTTCACCATCCGTTCCACCATCTGACCGTGCACGGGGTATGGCGGTACTTCGAGAGGACTCGCGATGATGTCTAGTAAGTCATCATCGGACAGTTGTTGCGTCAAGGGCGGCTCGGTTATTGCCTCATTACACCAATCAATCAGCTCCATGATGCTGTTTGCCCCCATATTCACTTTTGGAAGCTTGAACTTCCGCACTTCGTCAGTATCACTATCGACTTGAGTTCTGCGACACTGCTGGATTTGAGTGACCGCCCTTTCCCGTGTGGCTTGATCTTGGCCCGCTGCCATTGCTAGCAGTACTGCCTCAGGGTGACATCAGTAGCTGTTGCGCTGTATTACCGGCTGCACTATGGCCGCTATCTCAGGTCGCAAACTTTTGATAAGTTGCACGCTGTGCAGCGCATTGCCAGGACCGTCAGAACATTTCCAGTTCTTCTTGATGCAGAACCACATGGGAGTATAGTGGCACACGATGAACTCCGCTAGCATTCTCAGACTGTCTGATGGCTGTTCGGTTGATATGTATAGCCGGAGAATTCGCGCCGCCAGAGTCAGCCACCTGGAGTGGTTTAGTGGACCGATCTTCATTTTCGCAGTTCTATCTGAGATACCCCGTCTGGACACTACGCGCCAGACTGTACAGAATAGCCTGATCTGAACTTAGGTCACTGAGAATCTCCTGCGTCATTTCCGAAACATTTCCGCCATCGATTGGCTCAAAATCGACCACTGGCAATGTTTCTACTACGCCTGCAGCAGCCCGGCCAATCAGCCCACTAAACGACTTAGGTCCTGTTGTGACTCCATCTAACTGGCTAAATACTGCACGAAGATTAAGTTCATTTGCATGAAGTTGGCACACAAACCAGTGGACGGGGCGTTTTTGTCCGAACTCAAACAAACGGATAACACTACCTTTTTGGCCAGTATTAACTCTCGTGCCGTCATAGCCAAGCACAGAAACATCCGCACCAAACTCATATGCCACGGCGTTCAGGTCCTGAAAAATGTCCTCCGCTTTCCCAGTCTGTGGGGTAAAATGTCCTAAATATGCACTGTCTGGCTCAGATACAACCACAATGTGCTCTTCCGTCTTCTTTGAACTGGCTGTTATAAGCGTGTCGTCTTTTCTACCGTCGAAGTAGAGACCAGATACACGACCTGCATGATCCTCATGGCTCTAGGCTACTACCTCTCTTCTAATCCGATCCCTTGCTCGCCATACTTTTTTGCTATCCACTATGCAGTCCATATCGTCAGAAGTGATCCGACCAATGTCCACTTGGAAACCGTTTATGATCGCAGCACACGCACGATTAGACACTCCGTACCGATCTGCTGCTAGAGCCGTATTTAGCAGTTCGTCTGTGTTACTGTTCACCATATACTCTGACTCATTGACTACAGATGTGAACGATGATGAATCTGTGGCGGAATCTTGGTCTGAATTATAATCTAGCTGGGCCATTCCAGAAGGTCCCGGTTGTGGTGATGTGACTCTCTCGGCGGTCAGACGCCTCCTTTCGTCCATGGCGCGTCGACGAGTGGTTTCACGGATATATGCGGTGCCGATTTGCATTTGGCGAGGTCCTCTCTGGTCTTGGACAAAGGGAAACTCCATTCGTGGCACTTTGTCGGCCATCGCACATTTGCAGCTATCGATATCAGCACATTTGCAGCGGGCTATATCAAACAATTTTCCAAACCACTCATCACCGGACGGACGTACACCTGGTGATGCCGACTTCTTTCCAGCAGTTTTCATGTATCGCAAGTAGCGATCGCGGCATTCACGAACCATATGTTCGACTCGGGCCCTCCCAACAATTGGTATTCCTTCGCAGCACCACATTTTCATCACACTTTCCGCGACAAATTTTATATGGGGTGCTAGCCTCTCTTTCAACCTTTTGTTCGCAACGCATGAGTCTCTATTCACTTTACTCAAGTAATTCAGAACGTCAATTCTCGTGGGCAGTCGGTTTGTTTTTAGTTCAGAAGGAACCAAAAACCCTTTGGTGGAAGCGCGGGTCTTCATGTTCGAACTCTTACCCCGATCACACCGACGCAGGTAATACACTTCACAGGCAGTGGGCACAACTTGCAGACACCAAACCACTCTTTTTCGGGCCGTCCCGCCAGGTCTCCGCCGCCGACTGCCTTGTCTCGGCGGCCCTCCCCTCCCCTGCCCTGTCTCGCTCTTTGTGTTCTCTACCCTCACCGTGCACCGGCCGTCTCCCGCCCCATCCCAGCCCCTCCCCCGCGCCATGCGACGATCGCCGCCGGCTCGTGTCGCCCTCGTTAATAGGTTGTCCCTACTGCTGATAATCCCAGTTTCCCTTGAAACTTGGGTAACGAAAAGGAACAGGAGACTTGGATTGACTAATAAAACAGGGGTGTATGGCATGCGAAGCTATTTTGTGTCGTTAGTGCGTACGCAATTTATTCGAATGATGATTCATAGCACTGTGAAAGATGGAGCACAGACAAAGGAAAGTGGAGCGATCAGTCCTTCAGTGAAGTTTAATCTTTACAATCAGATATATCCCGGCTCCCCTGATCTGTTTTTGAATTACCAGAATCCATTCATAAGTCATCCACAGCACCGACTGCCGTCTTTTTCGTCACAGCGCCGCGGCGGCGCTCCGACGGCGGCCGACGCTTGGTGTTAGATGCCAATCGCAACGGAGCGCCATCACTGGAGACTTCTACGCCGGGCGCCCGGCAAATTTGTTTCTTTATCGGCCTGTCGCATATTTTGTTTAGTTTGATTTCGATTTGGTTTCGACCACAGGGTTTTTTTAGGTGATCTGCACGATAATTTCACTATGCATAAGAAAAACCGTTCAGGCGACACCCTAGTATACACCGTATGGGTACAGTTCATACCCGGAATGAACCACTCATAATTGGTTGGTTATTGGTTTTACGTCACATCGACCGTTGAGTCGTGTAGCGGCGCCAAGCTCTCAAGCCGATTGGTCGCGGGCGAAGAGTAGCGACCGTTGAGACTTGAACCCACAACCTGTCGATTGTGAGACGGGCAACTTACCCCTAGACTACTCGTCCCCAACCACTCATAATTGCAGTCTCCCTATGGTGCACAAGTACACTACGCCTTCACTTTACTCCAGTCATACATGCTCCTGTCCAAGAAAATCGGCCCCAAACTGCGGAATCGTAGCCTCCTATTCGGGAATAGCAGACTTATACATCGGGATCGTGGCCTCCTACAATTGAACCACAAACGACTGTATGGGAATCAGACTTCTACCTTGGGATCATTAACTCCTGTGTAGAGATCAGACTTCTATCTTGGGACCACAGTCTCCTAACTCGAAACCACGGTATCACACGTCGGGATCGCTGTCTAGTCAGCTAAAAGACTGTCAAGTAAGAGACCTAATACCAGTGTTTCCTACCTCGAGGTCAGTCTTTTAACTCGAGACCAGTCCCCTACCTAGGGGTCACAGTCTCCTACCCCGGGGTACCTCGAGACCAGTCTCTTAACTCGCGACCGGTCTCCTACCTGGAGACCACAGGCTTCTACCACGACACGGAGATCGTCCGGCTCGGGGGTGTCAGGCCATGTCTCTCGAGTAGGTCGGGCTCCTACCTTGGGAATGCCCGTCTCCTCCTGCAGGATGATCTGCGTGTTGCGGGCAATGCGAGCTGAGAAGACGGACGGCAGCGCCAGCGCCTCGTCGAACGAGTTGGTGTGCAGCGACTGTGTGCCGCCGAACACGGCCGCCATCGCCTCCACCGTCGTCCTGATGATGTTGTTGTAGGGGTCCTGGGCGGCACGGCACCGGTCAGGGCGCCGCCCACCACCGGACCACACCACACGTCCTGATTATGTTGTTGTATGGGTCCTGAGCAGCACACCACCGGACCACACCACACGTCCTGATTATGTTGTTGTATGGGTCCTGAGCAGCACACCACCGGACCACACCACACGTCCTGATTATGTTGTTGTAGGGGTCCTGGGCGGCACGGCACCGGTCAGGGCGCCGCCCGCCACCGGACCACACCACACGTCCTGATTATGTTGTTGTAGGGGTCCTGAGCAGCACACCACGGTACCACACCAGACGTCCTGATTATGTTGTTGTATGGGTCCTGAGCAGCACACCACCGGACCACACCACACGTCCTGATTATGTTGTTGTATGGGTCCTGAGCAGCACACCACCGGACCACACCACACGTCCTGATGATGTTGTTGTAGGGGTCCTGGGCGGCACGGCACCGGTCAGGGCGCCGCCCGCCACCGGACCACACCACACGTCTGGATTATGTTGTTGTAGGGGTCCTGAGCAGCACACCACGGGACCACACCAGACGTCCTGATTATGTTGTTGTAGGGGTCTTGAGCGCCGCCAACAATTGGACCACACCAAACGTCTGGCGACGCACTGTGCACGGCCATACGGCTCCGACACAGTCGGTAAACCCTGCTTTTCAGCTTCACGACAGGTGCTAATGGAGCCACCGACCTCTCCTACCAACGATATATATATATATATATATAGGGTAATTAAACTCAATCAACAAATACAATTTGCATACAACTGCATATCAGGTGGTCCGCAGCGTGCGCTAGCATTGCATACAGCTGAGACAGAAGGGAACCGAAGCCACACGAGCTATGTAACACGGATATGTACGACGCAGTGGTAAATTATTCATGAAATGGGGTTGAATATGCCACTTTTTGAGCACTGAATAGACATCCATACCAAGGACGTATCGACATCGTGCTTGTTGATGTGTGCTTATGACGTCTTCATGACTGGATCTTAACAACATTTTGCGTTTAAGTAGCAGGGTTATGCTCACTATTACGGATTGAAAGCACAGGTATCTCGTAACACAATTCCAGATGCAGAGATCATCTATGATGTGGTGTGCTAAACAATGCGATCTGCTGATAATTTGGCATTGCAATAGTTACCGCCAACATAGGTATTCATATATTATGTGTCTAAAAAATTATACCAAAAGCATGCCCTGACGGATACACTACTGGTTAAAATGGTGTTTGAAGGATTGAAGCGATATTTTGATTGGCATGCCTCCATGGCAGATATCTATATCCTGCTGCATTCGTTTCGACACCCCACACCTAGCGGAAAACAATTATATCAGCATTGCAATGCCCATTAAAATTGAATGCGAGGGACTCTCAAACTTGTACTGTGATGGACTGTCGGACCCGTCCTGTAATGGACCATCACATCCGTCATGTGAGGAACTCCCAAGCATGTCCTGTAATAGACCCACCTGACCTGTCCTGTGAAGGGCCAGACTAACCTGCCCTGAGACAGACCGTCAGACTTGTCTTGTGATGGTCCAGACTAACTTATCCTGTGATGGGCCCGACTAACTTGTCCTGTGATATGCCAGACCAACCTGTCCTGTGATGGACCCTCAGACCCATGATAAACCAGACTAACCCGCCCTGTGATGGACCCGGCAAACGTGTCCTGTGATGGGCTCTCAGACCTGACCTGTGATGGACAATCAGACCTATGATAGGCCCGTATAACCAGTCCTGTGATAGACCCGACTAACATGCTCCTGTCAGAGTCCACGTTTTCGACTCGTTCTGCGAAGGAAGGTACGTTCCGTTGTGGACATGCCAATACTCACCTGCTCTGTGAGAGACCAGCCCGATGTTTGACTGTGGGTTCGCAGCATCATCGACTTCTCATTCTTGGGCGAAAACTTCTCCTTCATCAGTGTGGCCCAGAGCCGACGGGCAGCGCGCATCTTGGCAATCTCCTGCATCGCAGTCAGCCGGACCCGAAATCAGCAGGGTGTGGAAGCCTCAATACTGGATACAAAATTATACGTCCAAATATATCCATATGCAAAGCATGTAGCAAATAACCTTACAAACACTTGACAATGCTCTACAAAAGTCAGCAAAGGTATGTGAATGCTCACATTGGTCTAAAATGTCGTACGTGTTGCCACCCGTTGTGAAAAGTACATATTTATGCAGTATTCTAGGGAAGACAGAAAAAGTGTAAAGATTCATGTGGCGCCAGTTTTGAATTGGTGAGAGGTGCAAATTTTGCGGAGGGGCAGATATTCGAATAAGACGATAGCTTGAGGGTAATCGTCCTCCAACAGGATATTTTTTCAGACCATCAGCAATGCCGAGTAGCTCTATAAAATACTTCACACTGGTGTATATTCTGGGGGCACATTCCTCTCCAATGAAATATTCATTCACGCATATCTGGAAATGGTCGGTATTTATGGGACACTTGAACATCCACTATCATCGGAATCAGATATTTAACTTTCGATTAAATGCAGGTGACTATACAACGCACACATTCGAAGGCTGTTTAAGTTGGAAAAACAAGTTCTCATTATCTGATGTATATTTCGTTGCTCCATTCCATCGTTGTTTGATTGTGCACTACTTGGTGTAGTGCAGTAATGTGAAATAATGTGCAGTATGCAGGGAGTGCCCAAAACATGAACAATGAAGCCACAGGAAGCTGGTAAAAATGTTCATGTTTTCCGAGACATGCTATGTATACCGTGACAAAGACGCGTGAGTTTGCGTTACAATAGGTATTCGACTTTCCGTTCATGCAAATGATGTCTGCACGTAGAATGAAGGCATAATTGTACTTGTTGTTGGGAGCCAGCATGATCAGATGTTTCCATTATCAGACCTCCGGAAATTCCGAAGTAAAATTGCGTCATCAAGTGTAGATAAGCCTATGGATGACCTTTCCGTAATACATTCTGACTGGCGGTGGCAGTCCGCTGTGTCCAAAGTGCCATGATGCACTACCAGAGCGGCACCTACTCATTGCCTGCAGCCGACTTACCCATGAGGGAAAGCCTTACCTTTGAACCGTACCTGCTACCTACCTTTTTACCTTTTTATCGTACCTTGTACCTACTTTGGACCCACTTCTCTCTCCCTCAGACAAGTATTAGGGGACCAGTCAACAATTATTCAGTTAGTTATTGGGGGTTTAGGGCGCATCGACTACTTTGGTCATGTAGCGACCCATCAACAATTGTTCAATCGGGACGGCTCTTCCGTTTCCTACCAGAAATAAAGTTTCCTGCGATTTATGCCCTAATTAACTCGCGTTTACAACTGACAAAATAAGGATAGTAGCACGGCCTGATGTCATACGCACATCACCCTTCGCATGCAATTGTCTCGTCGACTGACCTTCGTGCATATTCAATTGTTTGATTGACGATGATACGGGCGCTAATGACCTACGCAATCAATATGCCCATACACTCCAATAGCCAACGTATCGGGAATGGGTGACCATGAACTTTGTGAAGCATATTAAGGCAAACAATAAGACGTACATTACGGGGACGAGGGCCACAGCGCTGAGTGTGGTTTTATTTGTTTCAATTTGTTGAACTCTACTCGTCCCCATCTACCCTGGCACTGTCTGAGAAGAAAAATGGCAGGAAGTGGAAGCACGCGACTACATGGTTCTCGGTCTGCACGTCATGCAGCCTGATTGGCCAACTCATCACCGCTGAATCCGACATCTGCTGGGATCCAGCAAAGTGCAACCTGCTTCCCCATACGATGTAGCGAAGTAAGTTGCGATTAAATGTCTCGAACAATGGCATATTGTTCGTTAAATCTACGCAGTGCCAAGACTTTTAAGAGAATCAGTGAAAATGCGTACAAAATATCGTCGTCGACCTCGATGTATGCAAAGGTGTTGCTGATGGCCGTCAACACGGCGGCGAATACCGAAACGTGTAGCGATAATGGGAAATATCATGTGATGGATCCTATTACGAAACCTCTATTAACGTCGGTGTCAGTCTTTGAGCCATCGGTGAGTGTGACTATGTAACCATGATATACTGAAGAAATGTATTCAAATGTGCGTGACAGTAGCTGCTCTTTTGTCATGTCTTGTTTTCTCACGGCAACGAGAAAGATATGGACGAAGGGAGAGATCACCACCCACGGGGAGTGGTTCTTTGTTCATGCAGCCTAATTCCATGCAGCTGAAGCATCAATTGTCTCAGGAGCGTCCTCATCCTTCCATAGTGAGGCGTTTCTCTCTTAACGTGAGCACGAAGGACATGGTGGTGGTGGGTTGGAGTTTAGGGGCGCGTCGACAAAGGACATCATGCATGTTACTGAAGAAGACCGCTGGGTATGATGGGTGTGTCGGGAACTGGCGCAGTTTGCACGTGTAGCGAATACTCGGCATTTCACGCTTCACAAACAATGGCGGTTAGCGAGAATCTGCCATTACGCTGACCGTTGGGGATGTGCGAAATGCTGCGGTAATTATTATCAACTTACTATTAGTGAAGTTCACACAAACTCCGATGCAGAGAAGTAATCCATTGTCTTACCCTGGCATTCCTAAACGCGTGATGACGTCCAACATTAGACAACTAACAGACGTTAGTGGCATAATGGACGCCAGTCAGCAATCTAAAAACTCTAGACTAATGTTTCACCCATGGTGGCAAGACTTCCAACGAGTTAAAAATGCCTTCAGAATAACGTCAACTCACGCTACAAATATCCCAGTGCACCAGACTTGATTTTCAAAAGTCGGCACGACCGGCCAGATTCTGACGCAACATGCCACAACTGACCATGTAGAAGTTCATGCCGATGCCCCAGAAGAAAGAGAGCCGAGGCGCGAACGCGTCGATGTCCAGACCGGCCTTCAGTCCGGTGCGGCAGTACTCCAGGCCGTCGGCCAGTGTGAACGCCATCTCATAGACGGCGCTGGCGCCGGCCTCCTGGTGGTGAGTCGTGCGGGTCGCCCGTCACGCCTCCCGTCACGCCTCCCGTCACGCCTCCTGTCACGCCTCCTGTCACGCCTCCCGTCCACCCGCCTCCCGTCACGCCTCCCGTCACGCCTCCTGTCACGCCTCCCGTCCACCCGCCTCCCGTCCACCCGCCTCCCGTCACGCAGCCCGTCACGCCACCCGTCACGCCTCCCGTCCACTCGCCTCCTGTCACGCCGCCCGTCACGCAGCCCGTCACGCCTCCCGTCACGCCTCCTGACCACCAGCCTCCCGACCACTGGTACGCGTCCGCGCCCGCCTCACGCACGCCATTCGGCACGAGACGGCGCCACGGTGTAGGACAACAACGGTGGGTAGGTGGAAGTGGTGCAGTTGACAACGTGCAGCGACGGTGTGGGACAACAATTATTGACATTCTTTCCAGACAATTTCCGATGTCACACGTGAGAGATAACGGTATTTTCTAATCACACATAAGTATATCATAGATTATTATTGACACCTTGCTAAGACTTCCGTTCCGTCATCTATGACGTGTATCCATACATCATATATATATATATATATATATATATATATATATATATATATATATATATATATATATATATATACATCGTCACAGACAGCGTGTGTGACATCATCTATGACTATGGCACAAACGACGCTATCTTCATCCCCACGAGAAGCCTTCCGGTGTAGGGATTTGTGCACAACCTGCTCGTCTAGAATGTTCATCTGATATCCTTCCAGTCGGCTGCCGTGGGCGCTTATCAGCTGATGGTGGTCAGTGAAGGTTTATATTGGGGAAATAGCGAGTAACGGCAAACTCAGCCAGCCGCACCGCGATATGCCTGGCTATTACATCTTGGAATAATAACAAGGGTAGCTAACCATTTCCCACGGAATTAAAGTCGCGCCCAACTAGGCGGTGCACAACACGAGTCTTTGCTTAAATTATATTCACTGACCGTTCAGTACTTCGGTCAAAGCCTTCAAACTGAAGGTGGAGGTTTCAGTCCGATCAGCATCACAATCGTGGTGCTGATGTAGGCGCACATATATTGTTATGGAAAGGAAACTCATAGTGGATGACTAGGATGATCGCTGCAACAATACCGGTAGTTTAATTACTTCCAGGGAGCCAGACTTAGTCAGGTTAAAGTTATGGAAAAATTACACTTTCACGTCCAGCCTGCTTAACTTAGGATTGCCTTGACCTGCGATTGCCTGTACTGGCCTTTTAAGCTTTCACATATTTATCAAGTCTCGAGACGCCAGCTTTCTTAGCAGACGAGATTTTCGGTAAAAAGAATTTGCCATCTTCGCTCTGCGTTTTAGGAGCAGCTATATGGCTAACGCTTGTTCTAAATCACAGCCAACACACTTCTGTCTTATTTTATAAAATACTAAATATTATATTTCATTTCGGTCTAAAGCAATATTTCACTCAGATGAGCTGCAATTTCATCGTATCAATTAATTATTTTACCAGAGCATCCTACCAAAAAAAGTAGAAAGACAAAACGCATGTAGAATCATTTTTATATTAGATATACATTAAGTTTTTGCATCTGCAGTATATTCTTCCGAAGTTCAATTATTCGGTAACAAAAGTTTGATGCGTGGAATAATGAAGACCAAACGGCAAACGAGACACTACGTGGTGGAAACTGAATGCAACAGATCCAAGACACTTGCATAATGCAAGAACATTCATCAGATTAGTACATTTTCTCCGGGTTGAAAGTGGTTGGACTCACAAGCAATGTTGGATTTTCACTTCTCGGTCTTGGATTCGGAGTGTATAATTTTTTGGCTTGCCAAAGTATGGGGTGTATAATCTTGAGAAGCACTATGTTATGGGGTGTATAATTTCCCAGTTTGCCAAATTATGGGGTGTATGTTGAAGCACCAAGTAACGGAGTATATACATTCTATATATAACGAAGTGTATAAATTTTCAAAAATGCAGTGATGTCTCCTGGAATGAAGAATAAAAACCCAGGGGCCTCGGTAGCTTAGATGGTGGAGCGTGGGATTCGAATCTCGCGGCTGGCGGCATTTGCAGAGTCCACCCACGACCAATCGGTGTGATATAGGGTGGCGGCCCTATGCAACCTTGCGATTGAATGCGTCGTAAAATAACCCGATAATTCTTCTTCCTCAAGAATAAAACGCCTTTAAGTCATTTGTTAGGTTCTTATCCTAGTGTCTCACAGACAACCATATGGGGTCCACCACACATCGTCGTCTGAAGTCATCCACGTTACGTGAATGACTTATAAGGCAACTTCCTGAGCAATGGTAGAGAAAATGATCACAAAAGTATACTTAATCGATGTCAACCAATTTTATATATCAATACCTGCCACTCCTAGCATAGGTACCAACACCGCACAACTAATAAATTCACAACATACCTCGAGAGCAGGACTTTCGCGCACCGCTGGGTCTAAAATGGGAGGGTCTAAAATGTTACTTCGGGATATGGGTTTCGGAATATATAATGGTTCAAGGAAAGTTATACTAAAACAATCCGTCTAAAATATTGTATTCTCTCCACGACGAAATTTTCTTTTTTCAAGTGAGAAAGCTGAAAAAAGATATTGAAGTCAATCCTTGTTAATATTAAATGTATTTCAATGCACTTTTTAGTTCATGTCTGGAATGTTTAGTACAAGCAAGGAATGCCTTGGAAGGATGAAAAGCGACTAGACGGGCGGGCAAATTGCAGCTGTAAAACAGACTATCGTCACGGACGGGCGGAAATTGGCGTCTGATTTCGCGCCATGATTGCTATGAAATACCAAAAAATGAAAAGAAGTTAGAGAAAACTGCCAAGAGAATTACAGGGAACTTTTTTCTCAATTAATAATAATCAGGACTGTGAGAAGAAATTAATCATTGCATCAGAATGAGGCTTATAAGAGTGTAGAGGATTAGGTCAACACACGTAAATCTAAATTTGTCCGGAGTGGGGAAACCTCGCGGTCGGAGTGGCATGAATACAACTATTCCCGCTTGTTGATGAAATTCGGAAACAATATGAGTCATGAAATCGAAAGAAGGTGAAATTTCTGGTTCTATGGGTCTTGAATTTGGAGCAAAGTGTTAGTAGGTTTTAGGAACGTTTTGGTACCATTCAGGCAATTTTCATGGGGAAAATCCTTGCGATATATTTTATGTATATCGCTCCTGACTGCTTAATAATATAAATATGAACGGTTTTATCCATCCCAATTGATGCAGAACATATGATTCTCCAAGGAACCAAGAAGAAATGCATTATCCATGGCTTTTCGTGGCAATGGTTCAAATAGCTCCGGCCGGAGTGGGAAATGGAGAGCGGTGAACTCTTTGAATCCAAGAACGCGGTCGGGCTGGTGAAGGTGAATTCCTATAGTTGGTTAGCGGAGCGTAGTGTTTTTTTTTTATTCAACGAAGGATTTTCTTTAAAGCTCTTCGCTGCTATCCGGATGGAATTGACTGCGTGTTTGGCTCGAGGTATGAGAGGTTGTATTATCTGACTATGTAGGTACCTATCTACTTACTTACTGTGTTCTTTTTTAATTCAAAAACTTTTTTATAATCCTGAATGATTCCGAAAGGAATTTGACAAATGGATAACTTACCACAAAAATAATATAGCATAACTTAGCCAAACCTAATACCTTTGTATGCTTCATGGAGGCAAAATGTGTGTAAAACGTGTGGAAAAAGTAATAGCGCCCATGACAATTCCTATGCTGTAGCAAAGCATGGGTCATATCCACCAGTATTTTGGAGATTTGGGGGAAGTGCTACGCTTTGTGGCTTACCAGTTGTGTGGATGCCACTCTAGCTCTTGGTGTTCATCCATACATTCTTCTGAGCACATCTGGACTCTGTTCTGAGGTTTGTCCACAAATGGAGAACATACACATGAATGCATTGGTGGTTGTTTATTAATTCACCTGCACCTAACCGGAAATCGCACATGCACAAATGGAATGTTATGGAATGACATAGAAGATGGAATGTTGTAAAATATGGAATGTTCAGTGCCATTAATATCATATTCAGACTGCAGTGATCCATATTTTGCCATCCATTGGACATATGTTGTACTTGTGCATGCTAGCAAACTGATATTCTTCCAATCTGGCTGGCATCTCATTTTCGGCTCCACTCCTGCCTCCTCTTGGAATGTGCCTACAGATGACCCAAAATAACAAAGGTGTATTATCCTCAATTATACTGGAAACTTCATGTGGTAGGGGACCAGGTATGACTGAATCTTCCTCTTCACACAAGTTATCACTATTGTATAATGACATCTAGCTGTCTTGCTAGTTACGCAGCATGTCT
Organism: Imbricaverruca yamaguchii; assembly: GCA_034440575.1. Lineage (NCBI taxonomy): Eukaryota > Metazoa > Arthropoda > Thecostraca > Neoverrucidae > Imbricaverruca > Imbricaverruca yamaguchii. The sequence continues at coordinate 889,597 of JAOTOL010001585.1, forward strand.
TCATCCAGCAATGCAAGGAGTGTATTTTTTTCTGGAGTGTATAATGCTTTGGATGGCAAAAGTTCCAAAAAAGGGCCACTTTTCCAACACTGCTCACAAGTGCTTTACATATTACAACATAATTGCATGACAATAAACATCAAGATATATGCAACAAGGGGCATTCTCATGTGTGGTCGTCAACCGCTCAACCCTTCTCAGGAAACCACTGCATGGATTCAAAGCTTCAAGAAACAAAAACAACACAAAAGGGATGTAAATAAACAAAAGGTGCAACATCTTCCACGCAAAACGAACAATGCAGACCGGACACTTGCCTGCATGTGGTACCCCGATACCGATATTGAGTTGAACTTGGGCATGTGCTCCGCCGTGTACGCGAATATGTCGCCGATGATCTTCATCGATGGCTCCGGCGGATAGATGTAGGTGTTGCGAACCATGAACTCCTTCAGGATGTCATTCTGGATTGTGCCAGAAAGCTGCTTGGCACTGACGCCCTGTGGCCAACGCTGACTTATTAGAACTACGCGAACATGCCAAGGAATAATGAGCACGGCAGCATAATGACAAGGAAAACGAAAGAAAATGATGTTGCCACATGCAGTCATCTGGACTCTGTAGCAAGAACCAGCCACGAGAATAAAACAAAACACTATATTTTGCCATAATGGATCTGGGGTGGCTACATCACAACCAAATCACACTTGCTGAAACTGACTTACATAGACACCAAAGATACCGATGTGGCCAGCCAAATCACCGGAAAAAATATCTGAAGCAGAGCCTGGCGTTCTTTTATCACGCCTTAAACTGCCACGGCGTGCTGGATCGCCAACCCCTCACGCCAATTAGTCGCCGATGGACTCGGGGATCTTGCCCGGTGTGAGATTCGAACCCATGCTCTTGTGATCAAGAGTGCAACGCCCGACCAACTGAACTACCGCGACCCGTAGCCGGTCACCAGATCGTTCTGCCGACACCCTGCGCCAGCTCACCTGCTCCTCCCCGGTCACCACGAACATGGCCATGATCGGCACGACGGCGCCGTTCATCGTCATCGACACCGACATGCGGTCCAGAGGGATGCCGTCGAACAGCACCTTCATGTCCTCCACCGAGTCGATGGCCACGCCGGCCATGCCCACGTCGCCAGACACGCGCGCGTTGTCCGAGTCGTACCTGCCGGAGGCCGGTGGCCGGGTCAGGCCGGCGGCCGGGTCACAGGTGGCCGGGTCAGACAGGTGGCCAGGTCAGACAGGTGGCCGGGTCAGGTCGGCGGCCGGGTCAAGCCGGTGGCCGAGTCAGGCTGGTGGCCGGGTCAGGCCGGTGGCCGGGTCAGGTCGGCGGCTGGGTCAGGTCGGCGGCTGGGTCAGGTCGGCGGCCGGGTCAGACCGGCGTAACAGCGGCCGAGCTTTCGGACCACTGCTTAGTGGCGCTAGGGCACGCCAACATCTCAATACCAGAACACACCCGACACCGCACTTCAACATTGCATAGTGGTAATCCATGGTCCGCATGTGTAGCACTCAGATGATATCTTTCTGACCTGTTATACATGTGCATTGTATAAAAAGCACGAATCTCCACACTTAATAATAGACTGTGACAGATGTACCCAATTAAGTATATACATATATATATATATATATATATATATATATATATATATATATATATATATATATATATATATATATATATATATATATACTGACAGCAATCTAATATATATGTACGTATTAGATAGTTGTCAATATGTACTGGCACACAGCAAGGTACGAATATGGTAAGGAAGCATGCTTGCATAGTTGATCAGACATCTAAAACGGTGATAATGACCGTGACATATTGTTCACGTTAGAAACGACGAGTGGAGGAAATGGAAAAAATAAGCCGAAGATAACCGCCTGTTATTTTAAAAGGTGCTTCGAATGTAGCCAGAATTACAACAACAACAAAAAAACACCATGCGTGCATTTTCTGAAAAAAAAAAAAACAGTCACAATATGTTCGAGGCTTGAAAGTGCGCGAAAAAGTAGTTGTCAACCAGACAACTTCAGTGGTGCGGAACTATTCCATTATGTTAACTATTCCAATCATCGTTCATCGACGGCTTAGGAATACTACTTGCCCTTCTCATACCGATAAATGCAGCCGCGTCCGTTTTATAATTTGGTAGTTTCGGGGGTCCTTCATCGCGGGAAATAAAACCGACAGGGGGAAAAATCATATGCCCTGATCCCATGATAGCTTGTTATGTGGTGACTTCCCTTTACACGGTGGCTGTATCCACCTCTTTTACTCAGTGACCCGAGTGGGCATCAATATCGGCCCACACCGTCCGGCGACATCACCAAACAGAAACCGTGACCGGACAAGAGGAGATACATCGGACAACTTGTTGTTATTTGGGCTCCAAGAGCGCATCTACTGTACTGGTCATATAGCACCTATAAATGAGGAAATTGGGTGCTTAATCGAAATATTGCACAACTACACAACTACACATGAAACGGCATGAGAACAGAGAAGTTAAATAAGCACCCTGCTCGAAGTCAAGAGTGCCACAGTGGAAATGATATGATGATATGAGCATGATGGTAATGATAATGAGCCTGAGATCTAATCATATGAGCAGTCGATAGGCCCATGGGGGAGGGGATATAAATTTCAGCTGTTATTACATGGCCACATCAACCCAACCCCTTCAAGATGACTAGTAGCCAGTTATAAGGGTGTGCCTAAATTGCCTAGATTGCCTATGTCGCTGCAATCCCGTTTCTTAGAACAAAGACCAGGAGTACGCCAGAAAGTATATTGTGAAGGAAGTTGGCAAACCGCAAAATGAAAGGAGGAGATCTGAACCCAATAGGCGTGAAACTTCAAGATCGTTGTGCAACCCCTAAATATTTATTCATCCATGCAATATTCCACACATATCTAATTGACCCACAAAGGAGCACATTTGAAATGTAGAATGAAGATACAATAGATAATAATCATCCCTGAAGCTTAGGACCACCCTACTGGTGATGCTGATAGGACGATATCCAGCAACCTAGACGGCCAAGATCTCACAGATGCCCGGGTCGTGTCGACGGGTCGGCAGTAACGGCGTTAGTAAGGCACACACAACTACGGCACTCACAGCGTCACAGTCCCAGTTCCATCGGAACTGAGTGATGGCCGGCATATCCAACTAGGAGTTCCGAGTCCCGTACATACGGTTCCGACCACGCTTCAGTCATAACGATGAGAAAAACGCGGCAGGAAAAGGGAAGGTGTACGCAATCATACTAAATTCTTCCTCACGCGCCCGACGTGCCGCGAGATTTGGCAATCGCTTCCGCCTACCACCTTTAAAGTTAGTTAGTTATTAGGGCTTTGGGGTCCATCGACTACATTGGTCATGCAGCGTCCATTACCAGCTTTAAAGAGGCGCCTACAACCATGCTGTGGCTTTGATATGATGCATACCTACCGATGTCTGGTCACGTGATATAAAGACTGTAGACGCTCACCGCGGCTACACATCTGGCAACTCACCCGCAGTGTGTTGCCAGATCGAACGCCACACTGAGACCCTGCTGTCCAGCCTTGATGTTCTGTCGGTAGAATTTGTTGCTCTCCTCGACCGTCGAGAAGCCGGCGTACTGGCGGATGGTCCAGGGTCGCTGGGCGTACATGGTGGGGTAGGGGCCGCGAGTGAACGGGAACTGACCAGGCAACTCAGCCGGCATGCTGTGAGAACAACACCAACACATGACGGTTATAACGGTCCATCGAACAGCCATCACAGGTGGATACATCATGGCCACCACAGCAGGTGGGAACAAAGTGTCTTATCAGACATTCTACAAACACCGTATGTCAGAAAACATCGACCAAAAGTTGAAATGGAAATAAGTTAGGGTTTTATGAGCAAAGTGTGATTATATTCGTTTATCATGCCAATGGGTTCCGTTGCCAGCGAAGAGCATCACTAGAGCAGCGTGCGTTGGTAGGTGGATACCTTCATGGCAGGGAGCAGAGCACAGGACCTCCCACATAGCGCCATTTTGAAACAGGGAAAATAACGGGAAGAAGTACAACTGTTTCAACACCTGAGCATCATAATAACCAGCGAATAAGAGCGAGAGTGAAGCCCAATTGAGTCTACTCCTGTGCACATGGTGCAAGTGGTCACCTGATAAGCCCGACAGAGACTCGATCGCGGGCTTCTGAAATGGCAATAACATTTCTGCTACGGCATTTCGCGTTCTAATTCCTGCAGTTATAGTCTGGTATGCTCATTTAATTATAAATTGTATACTCTTTTACCAATAGCATTCATGAAATGTTCAAAGCAAGAGGTTGTCGGCAGCACTTTCCATAGTTTACAGCTTTCAGCATCGATTAACGATGTAGTGCATTTCAAGTTGCAAATTACTTAGGGTCAGATCTCCACTTTTCATTTTGAGGTTTACCAACTTCCTTCACAATATACTTCCTGACGTACTCCCAATCTTTGTTCTAAGAAACGGGATTGCGGCGACATTGCTGTGAACGGGTGGTTGGTTATAGACCCTGCACCACAGCCGGCGACTGATATATATCCAACATGGCTATGTGGTAGTGCGGTTGGTTATAGATAATGCGCCACAGTCGGCGACTGCTATCCGCCCCACATGGCCATGTAGTAGTGTGGCTGATTACAAACCCTGCACCACAGCCGGCGTCTGCCACCTGCCCCACGTAGCTATGTGGTAGTGTGGCTGGTTATAGACCCTGCACCAGAGCCGGTAACTGCTATCCGCCACACATGGCTATGTGGTAGTGTGGCTGATCATAGACCCTGCACCAGAGCCGGTAACTGCTATCCGCCCCACATGGCTATGTGGTAGTATGGCTGATCATAGACCCTGCACCAGAGCCGGTAACTGCTATCCGCCCCAAATGGCTATGTGGTAGTGTGGCTGATCATAGACCCTGCACCAGAGCCGGCGACTGCTATCCGCCCCACATGGCTATGTGGTAGTGTGGCTGATCATAGACCCTGCACCACAGCCGGCGTCTGCCACCTGCCCCAACGGTACGCTATCCGTAGCTATGTGGTAGTGTGGCTGATCATAGACCCTGCACCAGAGCCGGCGACTGCTATCCGCCCCACATGGCTATGTGGTAGTATGGCTGATCATAGACCCTGCACCAGAGCCGGTAACTGCTATCCGCCCCACATGGCTATGTGGTAGTGTGGCTGATCATAGACCCTGCACCAGAGCCGGTAACTGCTATCCGCCCCACATGGCTATGTGGTAGTGTGGCTGATCATAGACCCTGCACCAAAGCTGGCGTCTGCACCTGCCCCATGTAGCTATGTGGTAGTGTGGCTGATTATCTGCTATCTGCTCAACGTCAATAGGTGGTAGTGTGGCTGATCAGTGTTTCAGAGTCTTGCATTCAGTTTGATATAATGATTAATTGATTATATATTTTGGCCTAAGAGTGCCTGAACTGCTAGTGGTTATCTTGTGACCACTTTGATTCAGTTTTTGGAATGATAGTGCCATTTATGTCTGATTTAAGCAATGCAACTTCATTGTCGTAGCGTGCTCGAAGTCGCCTTAGCTCTACATCAGGCCTGAAGGTACATGGCTACATAAACACACAAGGCAGTTTGCCTGCGACTAAATAAATACAGAGATTTGAAGTAGCGCTTTTAGCACCTACCCTGACTGGTACACAAACACACACACACACAGATATATATATATATATATATATATATATATATATATATATATATATATATATATATATATATAAATAAATAAATATATTTATATGAAATATCTGCATAATATATGAATACCATGGAGCTGAAGATCCATTTCAAAACCTTTTTTCGTTTTAAACTTCAGCTACTGACATTCTAACATAGATAACGAGCGAAGGCTAAGTCCGAACAAATTTACTATGTGTCTATGCAATAGCTCCTCCCACTCGGCCTAACTGGACGACTGCACTTCTGAAAGAATAGACAATTTCCCTGGTACAGTGCTTTAGCAACTTTTCAATCTTTCTGGTACAGCATCCCAGACATATTGCTGAAAACTGTTACATTAGTAGTACACAACTTGTCCCTCTTTATTTCGTATCTATCCATCTCGCCCTTCTACTACCGCACCTGCACCCGCATCCGCACCTGATCCAGCTCAAGATCATTCACCCTCGTCAGCCCCCTTGTTTTTTAAACCTAACTTCGGTCCACTCACTTATACAGGAATAGAAATACACACACTCACATCCAAGCCACTGAAACGATACACACCACACTAAAAATGCAAGTACAAAACCACATATATAACTACCCCTTAACATCTTCGTGTGTGTAGATCGGCTTGACGTCGATACCATCAGAAGTTCTCCAAACTAGTTGCTTCAGTGCCTCTTCTGACTTGAGCTGTTTGGCAGCAAGCCTGGACCAGTCTGGGTCAAGCGGGGAGGCCGAGTGGGCGTGCCGAACCCGGCCAATATGAGGCAACTGAAAACGAGGTAAGCGAATTAAAACAAAACCATTCAGTGCATTAGGCCATCTCAAGACCAAGTGAAAGAACCGCTGAACATTCTAAGTATTAAAAAGCCCTGTGATGGATCAGAGACCCTGAGATGGCTACAATTGATCTGCATGGTTGCAAGATGCTTGAGCTAAGAGACCCTGCAACTTCAGAGCACTGATGTGATTACTGGTACCACAGTCGGTTATGGTCTTACCTGTAGGTATAATAGCATGGTTAAAGTGACTATTTTCTATGAAGGCGTTAAGACTAAGAATTTAGTAAGTGCATACTTAAAAGCACCAATATGGACCAAGCACAGTGATACATCGCTAAAAAAATTAACAACATGACTAAAACAAGCAGAAAGGATGTACTCAAAATGCTCATCTAATACCACCAGAACTAATTTCTGCAAAACGTCAAGTACTTGGCTCCCTGCTTAGTCATAAAATCATAAAGTGATCAGGCTTAAGAACAGCCACAAGGGCTCATCCAGGCTAAGTCTTTAAGGGAAGATACCACAATCTTGGCAAAAAGACACTCATCATCCCAACCAACACCACATTCCTAACTACAAGGAACCCATCCACCAAGAGGAACCTTGGGTTTTTTACAGTGCATTCAACAGCTCTGTCATATGGCGTCGCCAATCTCTAATACCGATTCGTCACGGGTGGGCTCGGTAAATGCCACCAGTTGTGATATTCGAACTCACAGTCTTGCAATTAAGAGTCCGATGCTCTATTAACCCGCGCCGTCTTTCCGGTCAAATCCTCACACCCCATCTCGGGGGGGGGGGCGGTTAGTAATCCCCCTCTAAAATCTAAGCTAAGCATCGCACGAAAACGAAAGAGGTGTCATCGGAAAGCGCTCGACGAGTAGGATCCGGGTACACCCCAAAAACAATGTCCCCTAAAAGTGACGTCACCAGGGGGGCTAGATTTTCATGACTTTTCATGACTTACGTTATGTTTTTGGCTCTGAGTTCATTTTGGGGATATATGAGAAAACAAAATTTATTTAGAATGAGAAAAGAACAGCGAAATCGACCAGGGCTTTAATTTGTTTTGGCCCCCAATTTTTTTTTAATTTCAAAATTTTGAGTTTTCAAGTTTTCTTTAATTTTCCTTTTCCAATGGGTAGGGTAGACCGAGAAACGTTGTTAGAAGTCAACGTTCCCTAATAAAAAATGCCTACTTTGGCCAGAATCCTCTATTGGACCTGCAATTTGGCAAATATGCACAATTTATATGTAGTCAAAAACGAAAAAATTAAACATTCCACTCGTACGTTTTGTTGTATCCCTACAAATAAGCAAACGCTGAAAGTTTCGTTAAATCTGTATTCGTTAAAGCATGACGACTGGTTGAACTTTTGTGGAGATGACCTCACTTGACCTTGACTAACTCGTTCACCCTAGATGACCTGACTTCAAAATCTTGAAACATTGTGCCAAATTGATGTGGGAGGCCAAATGTTGGCGCGCTGCCGCGCGCCGTTCTTATCCGCGAGAAACCTGAGGGGTGCCGTCGAAGACCACCCCTCCCCCCTGAGACGGGACGGGTTAGCACGCGCCCTGGTGTGTGGGGGGGGGGCGAAATCCGACCACCTCTCCGGTTTTTCGTAGATAACACCAGATTTTACCGTCCGATATTCGCCATTGTTTGTGCACCTGCTAATAATTGATCGGCGCGTTGTTTAAAGTAAGAAAAATTAAAATGGACAGAAAATGTTTCCAGTTAGGGGTCGCTAAAGTCAAAATATTTTCCCAGCGCCAGACCACAAATATCGGAGCTGCTACGCTTCCGTATATTGGCAAAAAGGAAGGGTTCTTGGCAAAACTAGCGACTTCTTTGATGTACATTGTCATGCTATATTGTTTCAAAGTCATGTCAAGTCACCGAGGTCAAGTCGGGTCAAGTTCATGACAGGATAATGGAACCAAACTTGGTCAACTGGAATGTTGCCATAAATGCAAATGAGTCATGCGATTGATGTCACGTTACATGTTAGTCCCTACACATCCCGAAATCTACTGCTTGTCATTGTGTGCCTAAGCATTTCTATACTTTATTCATGTATTTCACTCCTTTCTTTGCGAAGCCGATTGTGCCGAGCCGCCCAACGGAGCAGTCGAGTTTGCAGCCCGGTTCCGGTAACTGGAGCAGGTAATGACCTAATAAAGTGCTCCTGTATAGGTGACCTGAGGTCAAATAGCGGATCTGTAATCTATATTGCATCATTAGTAATGTCTAAAACATCATTAATGCCAATTTTGGAGCATTTAAACACAATCACAGTGATCCATAACAATGACAAGCCAAGCCATGCAAAACCAATATTTTTTGTGCTATTTTGACCTCATTTGACCTTAAAGATATCGACCTGAGGTCATGAAATTTGCATACAATAGAGTTCACTATCGTGCCCATCCACCCTGCGAATTTCGTTGATCTAGCCTTAATAGGAGCCGAGATCTTAGGAGGGGGCGGAATCCCCCCTCCAGTGCGCGTAATTTTCAGAGGCCCTCCAGGGCGCATGTTAACCGAGCTACTGTGACCTCAATCCATCCACCAACATCCCACACACTCATTAATGTGTATCTACCTTACCCATTTAGCCTTATTCATTCAATCCCATGTCGCACATGTGGCTTGACAGCCCTTCCAATAATCTTCAGACTCCATCCATGCCTGCTCAAAAGTGTCTATATGGTGCGCACCTCCTTAGCATAAATCTCACCCCATCCATCACTACTTAGAAAACTCAAAAACGAAATTGTGCAGCCCAAAAAAGGTGTCCACCCTACTTGTAAATACACCGAATGATGGACTCCCCACAGAAGCAGGCAGACTACTCCACCGATCAAAAATCCCTTCACTGAACTCTTGTTGTTGCTTCACTGTCCTTCATCTATATTTGTCTAACCTGAATTTATGACCCCTGTGTGACAATCAAAATAGAATGGCATAATTCAGATTGAACTAAACTAGCCCTTTAATGATTCTATACATTTCAACCATATTATCCCTAAACACACACCCTTGAGGGCCTCTAAAAATGACGTGCACTGGAGGGGGCGGGTTCCGCCCCCTCTCCCTAAGGTCTTGGCTCCTATTAAAGCTGGAGCAACGAAATTCGCAGGGATGGGTATGATAGTGAACTTTATTGTGTGGAAATTTCATGTGTTTAATATCTTTGATGCTTTAGATCAATAGCTTCAAGGTCAAATGAGACCAAAAATGTCCAAACCTTTTTCCTTTGTGTGGCCTGACTTGTCCTTGTTATGGATCACTGTGATGATGCTTAAATGCTCGAAAATCTGCATTAATTATGTATTGGATATTACTGATGCTGTAATACAGATACTAGACCTGGCATTTGACCTCAGCTCACCTATATAATAGCACTTTATCAGGTTACCACCTGCTCGAGTTACCGGAACCGGACCGCCCGCCCGACTATTCCATTGGACGGCTCGGCGCAATCGGCTTCCCAAAGAAAGGAGTGAGGTATATGAATAAAATATGGAAACACTTAGGTACACAATGACAAACTGTAGTTTTCAGGATGTGTATGGAGTAATATGCAAAGTGACATCAATCGCATGGCAGTCATTTGCATTGCATGCATGACAGTTGACCAAGTTCGGTTCCATTCACCTGTCATGAACTTGACCCAACTTGACCTCGGTGACCTAACATGGCTGAAACTATATAACATAACAATATACATCAAATAAACCACTAGTGTTGCCAAGAACACCTTTTGCCAATATACAGGTAGCACATCAGAGCCGATTTTTGTTGTCTGGGCTGCAATTTAAAAAAAAATATTAACGATGCCTAACTAAAAAAATCAAGCCGATTTCCTTTGTTCTTGCCTTAGACAACGTGCCGGTCATTTCTAAGCAGGTACGCAAAATAATGGTGTAATCCACTGGTAAAATCTGGAGGTATGTACGAAAAACCGGACGAGTGGGCGGATTTCGTCCCCCCTCCCTCCAAGGTGCGTGTTCAAATCCTATGATTGAGTAACTACATATCACATGTCATAAGTGTTTCCTCATGTTCTAAGTGACCTTGTCCACTGATGAGTCTAGTGGCTTTGCATTGCACTCCTTGCATATTTACATCTTTTTCGAAATATGTACTTCATGCCGGTACAGCATATTCCAAGTTGGGTCGCACATGGGCCAAACACAGAGCTTCATCACTTCCTTGCTCTTATACCTCACACTCCAATTAACCCACCCCATCTCTTCAGCTAGATCCTCACACCCTGTCTTGGGGGGTTCATAGTAACCCCCCTCTAATATCCAAACTAAGCGTCATACTGAAACGAAAGAGGTGTCATTGGAAAGCGCACAAGTAGGGCCTGTCACTAGAGGTAACTAGGGGTATGTCAAGTGACGTCACTAGGGGGCCTAGGTTTCCAAGACTTACATCTTCTTTTGGGCTCTGGGGAGTTCATTTTGGGGAGGTTTGAGGGAAAAAATATTGGGAACCAGAAAAAGAAGGTGAAATCAACCAAGCCCATACAATTTTTGTGTACCCAATAATCAAAATTTGATTTTTTTCAAGTTCAAGAGTTTTCTAGTTTTCATTAAATTTCCTTTTCTAATGGGTAGAGCAGGCTGAAAAACGTTGTTTGAAGTCAACATGCACGAATCAAAAATGCTAACTTAGCCAGAATATTTTATTTGAACACTAATAGGCAAATATGCAAAACTAAAAAGTATTCAAAAACAGAGAACCAAAAATTGCTCAGGTATGTTTTCTTGCATCCGTAAAGATAAGCAAACATTGAAAGTTTATCAAAATATCTGTATCTATTAAAGCATGATGACTGCTTGAACTTGGAGGTGACCTCATTTGACCTATACTAACTTGTTGACCATAGATGAACTTGCTTCAAAATTTTGATACCACCTGCCAAGTTGATGTGCAAAAAGGTATGCCAAATTTCAGCACACTGCTGCATGTCATTTATTCACTATCAGCAAAAAAAACCTTAGGAGGAGCAGTTGACAACCCCCCAAGATGGTGAGAGTTAACAATTTTCATCATTCTGATTGCCCTGTTTCTAGCTGGGGTGCATTCTTTTTTCCTAAGTTCAGATCATTTGAAACTAACACCCCTAAATAACTTTCCTCTTCATTAGCATCTAATTTCCTACCTCCCATGGTATATCTGAATATGTCACCTCCAGACTCCTAGATGCATAACCTTACATTTTGCATAGTTAAAAGATGTATGCCATTCATCAGCCCATCACCTTAGGTCCCCCATGCCTAATTGAATACTACTGGATTGATCACTTCTGGTTAACCACTTCTTTATCATCATGTCACCATAGAAGCCCCACCATTCACTGTGTTGATGCTACTCAGTGTAATTTGTAATAGTGAATAACTTGCTCACATCATTTGCCAAAAAAAAAATCCAGCTAAAAGTTGCTAGGTAAGCTTCAACAAGTCCAGTCCATGCACTTTTCTCCAATTTGTGCTCAGGAGCTCCTTCAATATGAATACTGTTTAGTTAAGTTTTCATAGTTTTGGCACAGAGGTTTCAATTGACTAGCACTACCAGTGGTTCTCATACATATTTTTGGGGGAATCCCATATTTATGAACATGATTTTGGAATTCATCAGATATGATTATTGGAGAATTCAAAGTCTTATTGGAGACAAAGGTAAAATTTGCTTCTTTTAATTTTTAACAGTCTATTTGAACATGACAAACTGATACCACCACATATTTTGTCTGAAAATGACTACCTTTAATATTGCAAAGAAATACAGTATTGTAATCTCCACTCTGGTTGGTTATTGGTTTTACAACACATTAACCTTTGAGGCATGTAGCATCATCAATGTCTCACCTTGATTTGTCCTGGGCGAAGAATAGCAACAGGCAAGACTTGAACCGACAGCCTTTCAATTGTGAGATGAGCAACTTACCCCTAGGCTACTCATCCCCTGTAATCTTCACTCCAAAAATGTAGCTCCTAGCATATAATTATCCATACCTGATGTATCTCATATGTGACAAGAAGAAATTAAACACTTTATGCACACAATTCAATTCTATGTGACATCAAAAACCTTTTGTTTTGGGTTTACTATAAAAAATTTATATCTGATAAGGAATATTTACACCATGACTTGTCTGTGATTTTCTTTCAAGGCAGGTTTCTTGCAATGCTGTTAATGTTAATGGCAGCACTCAAAATGTCTCCTAGATTTGATGATGTGGCTAGAAGGTTTGTTTGGAACTATTCATGTTTTCTGGTTAGGTTAGGTTACATTATATTATCCTATAAAATACCTGATATATTACTGTACATTATCTTAGTCTAGGTTAGATTAGGCTAGGCTATTTTATGTTTTGTCTATGATTTATATATTCCTACATAATTTGTTAACTCTTAATTATAAGTAGAACCTTCAGCATGTCAGTAGACAAACCAGACCCAGCCAAGTACAAGACACTCCTGTATCAGTGTAATTTTAACTTTGCTGTGTACTGGTTGAGTTCCAGTAACCACATGATTATTAAGCTTTCTTTTGAGAGCAATCACACAAGTTTATAATTTCTCCTAGAACACTACATCATTCCCAGTGACATGATTTGCTCAACTTGTTTCAAGGTCTGCAAGTATTTGTTTTTGAAGGAATTCCATGGGCACAAATTCAAAAGTTCCTTCTCAAAGCATAGAAGCTTTATAAGCTGAATTTCAAAAGCTGTGCTGGTCCATCTGACATCATCAAGGTTCAAGCAGACAAGACAAAGCCAGGACATACCCATTAAGGTATGTAAACATTTGCTGGATTAACTCATAAAATACTGTTAATATTATACCACATTTCCTTGTTGTGCGTATATCATGTCATCAATTGCACCAACCACCTTTGACTTATAAGTAATCATTTGTGGAGAAAATGAATGGTCACATGGTTTTAACCATCTTAACCATGTTGAAAAGCATTGTATTTAAAAATTCCAAATAATAAAATTTTACCTTCATCTCTAAATTTACCAAATTCAACACTCAATACAGTTGACTTAACACTGCTTCATATTGAAAATGATAAGTTTCCACCTTTTCTCCTCAGATATTGCACAGACACCTCCAAACGGCATCTGTCAGTTGCAGAAGTGTCCTATAATTCAGTGCTGCTCATTATCTATGTTGAGGTGTTCTGTATGAAGAATAAACAGTATTATTGTAGCTAGTCTAAAGTATTGACAAGAAAGATTTTGCACACACTATACATCCATGAAAGAGCTAAAGGGGTTAGGGTTCACCAGGTTAGGCCAGGCTTGTGTTTGAATTGTATGCTTTGAAGTTGTAATTCTTTTATTGGGAAATTCTTAAATATGTCAAGAATGAGTTGGACCAGGTTAGGTTTATGTTAGGTTGGTTTGTATTTCAAATTATTTTGGATAAAAAGAATTGCTAAAAATTTCCCATTTCATTTTTAATCATTTTCTTCCACAGAAGGTTATGCTAGGTTAGGTTAAGTTATGTTAGATGTCCTTCTTTATTTTAAGCATTACTTTGCATGTTACCTGTGTAGTTAGGTCCAAGCTCACCCAGCATTATCCAGCTCCAAGCCACTTCAGTCATGCCATAATCGAAATGTTATTAAAAGAACAAACATAGAACTTACCATGGCTCTGCAGCTTACAAGCCGTTGTATATGCATTGCTGTGCAATATTAAAAACAATTAAGCTATAAGTAGGTACTATTCAAAACATCGCTAGACTGCGTGGGCTGCAGATCGCTACCTGCGGATTAAACAATTGCAAAACACTGATTATACATAATAATTACAAAAGCATTCCAAATGTAAGCACCAATAACCTTGAAAAAAGGGACCGTATAAAACATCCAAAAACATAACATCCAAAGACAAAAAGTCCATGAAACATAAAGCCCAAAGATCGTAACGTGAAAATCGAAATGTACAAAGTAATTAAGGATAAAAAACCAACATCCGACGATCACAAAAGATTGAGGACGTGTTGTCCGGTAACACTGTGTATATCTCCATCAGAAACTTTAATAAAAATGCCTACTGAAGTTCCGAAAGTTGAATAACAATTCCTACGAAACTCACTTCCCCTCTTCATTCCACTATATATATGAAACTCTTCGAGGACGTGTTGCTGAACTCGTTTGATTTTAAACGGTATGAACTCTTTGTGTGAGTTCTATGTTTTGATACCTTCAAGTTATTAAACACCTAGAGCTTTTGATCGTGCTTTTGAGTCTTTTCATACTTTGATCTTCTAGAGAATTTGAACACTTAGAAGTTTTTAGTATTTTACATTTTTAATTTCCCCATGTGTAATCAATAGAATCTTCAAATTTAGAGGTTTGAACTTCTAAGTCCTTTTCTTTGATGTTTTTAACCGTTATAATCTTATGGATCTAACATCTAATGTTATCTAACATCTTATGTATATTAGATGTTCTGATATACTTACATTTAGGTCACGGCTGGAACGAATTGTACTGGAAAGAGCTGATCAGGCTCATGTGCATGACTCAGGGTAGAATGGAGCAGATATGGCACCGTGGTTGCTGTATCAGTTTCGTTGTGTTGAAGGTCTGTAGGCATGAAGGCATGGTGTGTTGTATCGCATCCCAGATATGTACCGAGAAAGGTGCGAAATAAAGGTTATTATTATTATACTCCCGGGTACTAAGACTAAAGGGTTCGACGGAAGCTAGTAGGTTTTCTAGTTCCAGCCCAAGTGACGTATGGAGGAACGTGCGAGGTTTCTAGTAGAATCTACCAGGATTTATTTTGGCATATACGGTAACGTCACGTATAACGTTCCAAATACTTTTTAAAACCTGGCTAAGATTCAGCTGCGGCGCAGCGAAGACACCAGAGTGTCGTGGTTGGGCTTCTGATTGTTGGCATGGAAAATTTAGATATGAGACTGAGGAATATTGTTTGGATTCATAGGGACTTGAACATGCTGTTAAGTTTGGTGCATATTTTCTTAAATACATAAGATATGACAACACTCAACCTGTTATCGTTCATAACCCTCAAATTTCACAAATTAAGATTGAAACCATGGCTGGATTTGCCAAATATGAACCTAGGCTAGCCGGTAGATGCACGCTTTAATGTGTTTTGTGAATCCTTGCAATTTATAATTCCAATGCAATGTTTATGAAGGTGACTAAGGTGATGGGATCATTCATTTGCTGTGTAAATCTTTGAACACCAGATGAAAGCAACATTCATGTTCTGACAGATATAACCATAGTTCAATACTCGTTGTCCAGCATGTAGAAACCATTAGATGGCACTGAAAAGTAAGCATATTTGGCGTGACATGTTCCTCGCTATCTGATCTCTAGTCGTGTGTGAATTAACAAGAAGGTAAGGCATTTGGTAGGTTTAGTGGGAAGTATCTGAAATGCAGATTATCAGAATCCATTTTTAAAGTTATGTGGTATCAGTATATGCATGTCGGAATTGCTGCGGTGTTTTGGGGGTGGCATTAATGTGTATTTTGATGGAGATATTCTCACTTCCAAGTATGCTCCTTTTGTCAACTCAATTTACTTGTGAATTACCATGCATAGCTTATGCAATTTTCTTACTAGAGTGAATATGCACTGCATCATTCCTTCTACATAGTCACATCCTAGACTGTAAATATTGGTAACTTGAGGTGCACTGTGTGCATCACCTGGTCCACAAAGGCCCATGACCCCTAAAAGAAGAGACACACTGAGTGCACTTGTGATAAAAATTGGACCAACTACAGTGCAAAGATGCTATTAAGAAAAGGATGTTGGGCCACACATGCCTGAAAAGATGAGTAAAGCACTAAGCCACCTGTTTTTATGATAAGAAGGGTACATTTTTCGGATAACAAATATTTGCAGCATTTAGTACGAATACTTGGTAGTAATGTTGGAGAACAGCATTAATTACATCTGTGATCCCCCTTTTTCCAAAATGGTATTGAAAAATGGCCGAGACATGTCTGTGTGCATTCATATAAATATTATAAGCTTCAGTACACTGGATATTCAATGTCAGGTCAATTGAAATTAAAATGAAGTAGTTCAGGGAGGGGGTTCGTAGCCTTACGGCCTCACTCAGGGATACACTCATGGTCAATGCTATCGACAGGCCTTCAAAGCTGGTGCAGGGGAAAAGTCAAGCTTTTTATCCAGATGTCTCCAAACATTTGCTTGAAAAACCAGGGAATCCACAGTTTTAAGCTGCAATGTTTTGAAGTTTTGGGAAGCTGCAACATTGAAGTTCCTTCTGTTCACATTACCCTCTCTTCGCCAACAACAGAAACACCTATATTTCATGAGCTGGATTTTACATCGGAGGTCTAGGCACCTTTCAGCGATTAAGACTACTACTAAGACAAGTGCATACATCCCAGATAGAGTAGCGTGGACAGTGGCGCAACTAGTATTTGCATGCGGGATGCGAAGACAAACGCATTTCGAGGTGACTAAAGGTAAACTCATGCAAAAAGTCGCCGGATTTCGACCGGTATTTTTCATAAGTACCTATTATTATTTTATGTTAAGATGAGTATGAACAACTTAATTTGGCCTGCAAGGTGCCAAACCTATCACCATCGTTCCGAAGTCAGTGGATTTTAACCCTCTCCCCCCCCCCCCCTGTTCAAATGCTCTCGAAATTGCCGGCAAGTTGTCATATATACAATGGCCGGGAATAAAATCATATATTCATATATCATGAAGTTTTCACATACTTCCATTCTGTAATCTGAAATGGCCGGCATATATATATAGATAGATATATTTATACATATATATAACTAATCTTTATATAAATATATATATATATATATATATATATATATATATATATATATATATATATATATGTGTGTGTGTATATGTGTATGTATATATTATTCATTATTATATTATACATTATCGGGATGCAAAGTGCATGAAGTTAATGGGAAGCCCCACATCGATGGAGCGCATGCTCCATGGCCATGTTAAAATTCCAAATTGTTAGGGGGCAGAGCCAACACTGATGGGGAATTTGCCCCTCATATATAACATATATATTAAAAACACCCCTTGTCTAGACGCATGTGAATGGAAAGTGGAAAACAATCCTGACAACCAGCTGCAGGTTCCGTATCTGCACATGGGTGATAAGGGCGTGATATTTCAACCAGTATCTGTACCTCCGCCGGTAGCCTAAATGTAATGTTGGCGCCTTTTCCTGGCCGGAGAGGTACCACCTTCCCATTGGAAGAACATGCCCCAAGTGCCCCCACCCTTGTTTACGTCCCTGCACTTAGTGGAGAGGAATTATGATACAACAGTTATCTCTTGCTTGCTCTTACCCCTCCTTCCCAGCTGTGATTTTCAATTTTCCTGTTTCATCATACTGCTACTACACGTGGCACAGCGCAATTCCTGCGGGGCTCGACATGAATACAGTCAGCGTGGGCCAAAACGAAACGTACTGGTATTAGGAAAAAAGATCCGCTTATATTCGTGGACAAAAGTCCTCAAGCTTTCAAGTGAACCGGATTTTATCCAATTGTGATGGTATTTAAGGTAGGAAATATCGTGTGGAAAACGCAGAAGTTCGCCTAGGGCTCCTATGGGACTGGGCATTTGTCCAGCCCGTGTGACGTCACCGGTTGCCAAACATTATTGGAGGGCCCCGCCCTAGTTTTTCATCTGCCCTGGTCGTCGCGTGTGTGGGGGTGTGGGGTGTCGCGTGTGGTGGGCGTGGTGTGGAGGTTGCTTTTAATTTCCGATATTTATTTTACTTCGAAGGCTGTGCCTATGCAACAGGTTTGTTATTCCAAAAATGTGCAGCACGTAGTCTTAAACTACACATTGGAATGAGTAATTTACCATGAAGTCGATCCCTGTATGACGGAAGCGGTCGATGCGCCCCTAAGCCCAAGTAACCAACCATTAAGTCGATCCGCCCTAAAGCCATTATAACTAACTAACTGAATTGGAATCCAGATTTCTTACCATTTGGTTGGGCTATTATGCTGCGAGGTGTTTACCATAAAAGTATTGCACACATTTTTCCTCAATAAAGAAATGTGGAATTATTGTGTGTTGAGGTGGTAACGACATATTTTTACAAACATTTGCATCCATAAAGCAAACAGATGAGTTATGTTCTCTCACCTGGTTCTCTCCCCTGGTTGGCTCACCAAATTGTTAAGCATCATTCACTCAGAGCCTGTATCTGCAGGTATGCCAGTCAGGGTGGAATTAAGGCACTTCTTAAGAGATTTCATCTCTTAAAACATTTTTGCACTCCAGATTCATACTGGAGAGAATGGGCTCCACATGCACTCTCACACAAACATGCAGGACAAAGAAAATTACCACTAGAAAACTAATAGAAGATTGAAGAAAACATCCACCAAACATGTTCTTCTACTTACGATTACCAAATAAACTAACCACTTATTGTACCATCAAGCACACCACACCAAACCACAACCAGTAAAATGCTGTCAACAATGTGCCAAACCTTGCACCTGCACACTGAACAGTGGCGTCCAGTCTCTACAAATTTGACTGATGCATCTCCAGAAACCTGCTTTCAAGCCACCCTATAGTGGAAAAACTGACAGTTTTAAGAGATGCCTTCCAGAGTCCCAGAGGCAGCCAATCAGAATTTGCTTTCTTACCTTTTTCTGTTCAGAAAAATGTCTTTTAACCAATCAATGCAAGGTATTTTTTTGAATTACATCATAACCATTAGCAACTTTGAACACGTGTTTAACAGTGCCATACTGTAAACACAGGACCTTGAGAGATCCTTTCCTTTCTGCACTGCTATTGCTTCCAGCAGTTGCATGTGAGGTAGTGGTATTTGGTCTGTATCATGCAAGGAATTGGCTGTGTATGTAGGTAGGTGTGCACTCTGTGCTGAGGGTGAACAGTGAATTATTTGTGTTTGTTTTTAATTTGGCTAGCCTCGTACTGAGACTAACAATGAAAGGAAAGCACATTGCTCCTGTGAGTTATGAGACAAAGCTGAGCTGATCATCACAACTCCCTGTCTTGTAGTGCTGTCCATTGTTCACTTCTTTGTTTCTATGCTTTGATGTGACCAAAAATTATGTGTATTACTTATGCATTTTGCATAGGTACTGACCAGGTACATATGATTTTCCTGTTGGTTATCAGCAAATGGATTCCATGCATACAAAAATAATATGTCCATGAAAATGTACTCTGGAAGAAATCTGTTATCTGTTATCTGAGTACAAATCTAGTTTCTGTTATCTGGCACAATGATCTAGACCTTCCATCCCCTCTATGTTTAGTGTCCAGCCCCCTTGATGAGGCACCACCTTAACATGGTGGGGGATTGAGTGTCCCAGTCCCAGAGTGTCCCAGAATCCCAGTCCATCAGTGATCTGGCGAGGAGCTAGCCTAGGAGTGCCTCACTCATCCCACCATCCATATGCTCCCATTCCAATGCCCATCTCATCCAAACATCCATGTTCCTCACCTGGCCCTGCAACACATACTCTCCCTATTATAAGCAGGTAGGACAGCTTCCCCAGTCCTATACCAGCTCAGTTGTATCGGGTAGCTGCGTCCCCTTGGCCTATCTTTGGTGGTGAGTCTCTCTCCTGGCCGGGCAAAGGTGCCACCTGCCCAGGCCCCAGTATAGCTCCCTGGGTGCCTGGCGACCTCCCGTATGTGGGACCCAGGCATCTCCTTGGTAGTGTCACACTAATGTGGTTTTAAAACACAACCATCTCCTCACTGTGATACAGAGTGGCTTTCTAAAACACAGCAGCATGCTTGACCACATTTTAACACTTGATTATGTTGTGTGCTGCAGTTTTATGAAGAAATGCCACACAGCCGCGATATTTTTCAATATCGACGGAGCAAATGATACTGCATGGAGGCACGGTATTCTCATGAAATTGCATCGTATGGGTATCCGAGGCTCCATGGGATTCTTCCTGATTTTTTTTAGCTTCCAGAACTTTCTGTGTCAGAGTAGGAGGTTTCCTCTCTGGCACATTCCAACAAGCTGATGGACTTCCGCAGGGAAGTGTCCGGAGTGTTGCGTTGTTCGCTATTGCCATCAACGACGTGGATGCGTTGTTGCCAACTTCTGTAGGAAAAGCACTATTCGTGGATGACTTTGCTGTATGGTGTTCTTCGCGAACTGTACACTCGATAGAGAGACAACTCCAGCCAGCTGTTAGGAAGATACAGGATTGGTGTGACGAAACAGGTTTCGCAATGTCTACAGCAAAGATCATTGCTGTTCACTTCTGTCACAAACGTTCCTGCATAGACCCGGTGATCATCCTCAATGGAAACCGCATTCCATTTAAACCAGCTGCCAAGTTTCTAGGTGTGTGGATTGACCGCCAGATGAAATACAGCATCCACATCAACTACCTCATGCAGTAATGTGCAAAGAGACTGCAGGCGATGAACACTGTCTCAAGATGTTCGTATGGCGCATATAGATGAGTTTTACTACTGATGTATCGATCTCTTGTGCGTTCTAAGATTGACTACGGATGTTTTATTTATGACGGAGCATGTGCCACGATCAAGCGTCGCCTGAATGTGATTCATAATGCAGCTCTTCGCATTGCTACTGGAGCATTTCGTACCTCCCCGGCTGATAGTATGGTGGCAGAGGTAGACAAGTTACCACTTGCGCTGAGCCGTAAGTTATTGGAGGCCAGGTAGGCATGTAATGTCGCACAAAACCGAAAGCATCCAGCCTATCAGGGGATATTCGCCAAGACACCAAGGCCACGTCAGGGGGCCCATATCCAACGTGGATTGCCGTTCTCCATTCGTATGGCCTCGACCCTTCGTAATTGTAATATTAGGCCAAGTTGACGGCCTAATATTACAATTACGAAGACCAGGCCACCAAACACATGATTTTCACAGACTCCTTGAGCAGTCTCCAGGCATTTAAAGCATTCAATCAGGATAACGGACTTGTTCGTAGGATTATACGTGTCGTCAAAGCCATAAATGACGTCAACAGAATTGTCATCTTCTGCTGGATTCCCAGCCATGTCGGAATTGCTGGGAATGAAGCTGCTGACATAACTGCCAAGCACGCCATCACCAATGGCCGGAGGTCCACCTGCGGCTTCCTCCAAAAGATGTGTATCCTACTATGTTGTCAAGTATGCTGTTAAAGTGGCAGCTAGCATGGAATTCAAAGTGTAGTAAGCTGAGGATTTTGAAGCCAGCACTTGAATTGTGGGGGTCCTCGAACCGGGCACAACGACGGGAGGAGGTGTTACTTTGTCGACTGAGGATAGGTCATACCTTCGCGACACATAGTTACATACTTACCGGGGATGACCCACCTTTGTGCCCACGCTGTTCAGATCCGCTTGCCGTATACCATGTTTTAGTAGGTTGCATACTTTTAGAACCACTGCGACGCCAGATTTTAACACAGCAGGACGCCGACGCTACCCTGCATACGCTAATAGGAAGCTACTCTGGAGTCGTGACGTCTGGGAGCATTTTTACATTCCTCCAACAAGCACGCTTTGATGTTGTATATCGTCGACCCTAACGATTATTAGTTACTGTATGTAAACATAGTTATGAGTGCAAAATGACCCTGGCATTTGACGCATCCCTGAACTCCAATTCATCATCATCATGTTTAGTGTCCACATTCTCTGTATTGATTCTTAAAAAGGGTTTTTCGATTAGTTTGGAGATTAGATTGGAGATTAGAGGGGTTTGTATCAACCCACCTAGACAGGGTGTGGGAAAATGACTTGAAAGGTGGGGAGGGTTAAGGGTACAGAAACAGGGGAGTGTGAAATGGATGTAAACCTGATTGGAAGGATGTTCTGAGAGGAGTGCCACAGGGCTCTGTTCTAGGACCACTTCTATTTATTATCTTTGTGATTAACATTGAGGAATAGGGTGTTCAAATTTGCTGATGACATCAAATTGGTATATGTGATCAACAGTAGTGAACAATCAGTGATATTCAACTAGACCTGGAGAACCTAAAGCAGTTGGCTGATTGATGGCAAGTGTTTTTCAACTATGACAAAATATCTGAATATAGTAGGTCCTGCTAGGAGTGAGGAGCTACTGCAGGACTGTAGGGCCCTTCTCACCACCCTGAAGCCTGACAATGGCAGTCGTTGTGACAGCCATTTTGTCTTGGGCTGGAGTCTCCCCTGAGTGGAGCTCTAGGATACTGGCAACCAATGCCAAGGTAGGTAAGCTCTGCTATGAGTTAGATTTTACCTTTGTTGACAAGTAGTGCAGGTTTTATGGTTCATGGGACTTCTATCAGAGGGATGGCTTGCACTTCTCTTAGAAAGGAAGTGCATGTGTTAAGCAAAGTATATGAGCGTGTCCTTCAGGGAAACTAGGCAATGGGGTGGGGAGGGATGAAATGGCATTGCCATCTAAAGGATATGTGATAGTGACAGCTAAGGCAATAGAACCCAAAGTCAGCAAATATGGATAGCTGTAGTTCTAGGGGGCAGAGTGGTAGTCCACCTAGTGATGAAAGAGCTACTCAACATGAAAAGCCAAAGCTGGTTATGGGACATAAGTGTATGATGCTTAATGCTCCGAGTATTCAATCCAAATATGATGAGTTGAAGTACTATGTTGCTGAGGAGGAACCATATTTTTTTTTGCATTCCTGAGGCATGGGTCAGTAAAGGGTATTTTTGGGATAACTTCCAGGACTGAGATCTAGGGATGCAATATATGTTTGTGCAGTAGGAGTCCTGCAGTGAAAGGGGGTGCTGTAATGCTTTATGTTAATAGCTTATTCAGTTCTAAAAAAATAGTAGATGCAATATACATCAAACAAGTCACTAGTGTTGCCAACAACACTTCCCTTTTGCCAATGAACGGGAAGCTCGTCAGCGCCGGTTTTTGTGGTGTCGCGCTGATTTTTTTTAAACTTTAACCTCTTACTCAAAAAAAAATGTCACACCCATTTTCGTTTTTCTTGCTTTAAGCAATGTGCTGGTCATTTCTAGGTAGGTGCACAAACGGCGGTATATATCTCCTGGTAAAATTGGAGTTATCTATGAAACTGGAGGGGTGAGCTGATTTCGCCCCCCCCCCCCCTCCTCCAGGGTGCATGTTAACCTAGATGGGCCCTTGGGACCCTTGTTGTGTATGAGCACTATGGCTTTATAATTGACATCATTTTTGGCTGGCCCTGGGAAGTTAATTTTTTTGTTAATTTTGAGGAATATTTTTTTAAAGCAATTTTTGGGGATCAGAAATTTAAGGTGAGGACCATCACCCCAAAAATGTTTGCCCACTCAAAAGTAAATCACCATTTTAATTTCTGTGAATCTTCAGTATTGTGAGTTCCATTTTTTTTAACGTGTTTTCAAATGGGTATAATTGATCGAAGTCGTTTTTAGTCAGCTTTAGATGAAAACACTATTTGTCTTCTTTACTATTTATTGACAGTGTTCACAGTTATATCTGGAACAGATAAAAGGGGTGGCATTACTGGCACATATTACCATCTAACCCCTCCCAGCATGCATGTCAGTAACGGACATGCTAGCTGTGGACCGATCAAACATAATTTGAAGTTCCTACCACCAGCAAGGCAGGAGAGTCATCCTGGTGACTGTCTGCTGTCATCGTCCAGACGCATCTTCACGGGAAGCTCAGTTGGATAACTAGAGGTGCCTTCAGCAGCCATGTGCTTCACACCCAGGACATGAGCCATGCGAAAACGGTAGCAGAGAGCTTTCCTTTTCGGGTTTCTCAGACAGATGTTGGGGATATCTTCGAGGGACCTGTTCCCAAGGGTCTGAAGTCTTGGTCGAACGAAACAATCAGCTTCCTACAGCCCAGGGCAAAATAGTGTGTTTTGTTGGTGGCATTACCATATTATCGTTATCACTAAAGTAGTTACCTCTAAATAGTCATCCTCAACAAAAAGGGAAAAGGTCAGGTATGAGTGTGCCATTGGATCAAAATTGTGTTTATAAGAAACTTATAGAGAACTTATAAGGTATATTAAATGGCATAGTTTCCATTTCGGATTTCAACATTCGACTGTACACGTTTCGACCTCTCACACCTCATGAAAGATGATTACTTAAAGACTGCCTTAATCAGAAGTACATTGTCCTAAAAATTGCCCTATTCAGGATGCCTTCCCAATTATCCAATGATGGCAGGTGCACAAGAGGAGTTTTCTGAAGTTCGAATTACTTTGCAGTGTTGCACTTGTATGTGGTTCAAACTTCACATTGTAATTTGGATTAAGTATGTATAATCAGGTTTGCTGAATGGTTCCTGTGATGAATTGCAGATGATTTTGGCATTTAACCTTCCTCTTCTTCCCTCCACTCTCTAAGTGGTATCATGTACGATTTGTTTGAATGGTAGGTTCACCCTTTGCTGTATTACCGCCTTTCCAAGCATGGGAATGGTCTCAACCCACATCGTTAAAATTATGGGGCATTCCACGACAAATCGGCTGGTGGGTGGCAGCGTTTGATTTGTTCGTTGGATTTCTGGATCCATAATTTTTTTTTTAGCTACCCATTCCAGAAAGGCCAATTTTCATTCCCTTTGTTCTGTAATTAGTGTGTCACTGTGCTTCCTTGTGAGTTTTTGCATTGCTGTCAAATGGCAGTGAGGTTGGAGTTATCATCAAATGACTAATCCATCATTCCACCAAGAAAATGGAGAGGGTAGTGTTTTGGATTAGACTATCTAGGCAGTATCTCCCAACCTGCTGATAGTGACACTAACCTTTCAGATGTAGGCATAAACTTAACAGACAGAAAGTCTCCTAAACACTTTTCCTTGACATCCTTAGGTTTTGCATTCAATTCAATTCAATTCAATCCCAATTCAATTCAATTCAATCCCAAAATGGATGGGCGTTAAATGACCTAGTAGCCGGCGCGCCCTTCAACCCAAATAATCAATGAAAATCCCCAAATGAGAAAAAACGAGACAGTAATGTACTAGAGGTTCATGTTCTGGATGCCAAAGACCCAGAAACGGCCCACCTTTTTCAATCATGAACACAAACGACAATGGTCAAATTGATGGAGAAGTGGTAAATGGGACATGCGTCCCTCTATTCACTTCTCTTCCTGTTGTCATGCTGTTTCTGCTGTTTGAAAAACAAACTGTGTCAGGATCATTGTGGCCGCGGCAACTGCCCATTTAAGCTGTTGAAAGTAAATAAACCCTAGTGGTGGGCACTTGTCAGAAATCATCATCGGACAAAATTCTGCATGCGACACTTCGGGTGCATATTATACAAGGTAAGATGCCGATATCTCTAAGGGAATTATTTTTTTCCTTTGACCCGACAATCAACAAGTTTAGGTCTTTTATAAAATATACTTCCTCGTTGAATTAGAACATTAAGTGCCACCATATGGAAGTGACGCCGAGCCAGAAGAGCTTTATCGCCCACCAGCAGCCGCAAGTTTTGTATCTTGAATCAGGCAAAAAAGTGTTATTACAGTATCTGTTCTAAAAAGTTGTTTTCATAAATTATATCACGTGCATCTGAATTAGTTATTGGTCAATGTATATTTTGGCATTAAAGAGTTTAATTTTTATCAGTTCTTGTGTTACACTCGGCCACAATGCTGCGAGGTTCAAAAATGTACATAAAATGAAGTGTAGTCCTGATATGCTTACAAATGTAATGATGTACAAGTTCATTGAAATTCTGCCAGTATTGTAGGAGATATGCACTGTTCAATATATCCTTTCAGCTGGACCTCCCAAAAATGTCAAAGGTTATTGTTAAAAGAACCGTTGATTCGGCCGCGCTGAAAATTGCATAGAGGGATTCAGAGCACCAGACAACCACACAGAACAGTTCGAGCAAAAACTGGGATATGATCGGGTAAATTTTTCATTTTGGCAGTTAATGTGCTGTGAAATTAATTCCGCTGGCACTACTGTGCTGCCACATTTAACCGGATGTGTAATTTGTGCAAATGGGTGTATGCGAGAGGTGGTACTGATTATCATCACACTGTGTGGGAGGCGTGAAATTGCAAACTGGTTCATGGAGAAAAATATTATGCAATTGTTATTATTCATAACACTTGCATTGATTGTTTCTTCCAGCGATTGGTGGGTCTGCTATCCTCCGAGTGAAATGCTAATGGTGAGTGGCATCAAATATACATACTCAGTACATACGTAGTTTGAATGTAAGTACTCCAATTTCATTCAATGTGTGATGTCATTTCTAATTGAATTGTAAAATCTTGCATTTCTGGCCAACCTAATTTTGTTTATTCACCTAATCATTATATCGAATCTGCTTGTGATCCTGTGGTACGTTTTCGATACCTCTGGCTAAACGAGGTGTTCTGTAGTTTTTCTTCGTCATTTCTTTAGGGATTGTCATTCAAGAACCTGTCATTTGTTAGACACGACCTGCAGTCAAAATGGCTAGTTCGTTACGGTATATACATCTGATGCATGGTGCCCTTTGCTTGTCCAGACTGTTAGCTGGTTTTAGGGCCGTAACAGTGGAATTCAGCAACTCGCCATGTAGGTGGAGCTGCCTTGATAAATTTCCTCCAGAATATGAGGACAATTCCCCGAGAAGTACCGTCTTCCTTTGGTGGTGTCTCGAATGGTCGGGGTATGTTTCAGGCCTGGAAGACGATGCTCAACGTAGCCATCGGCACGTGTCTACTCCACACACTGCACACAGTGGCTTTCAACTCATTCAAATGCGGTATTGGAACTTCTATGCCCGAATGGAAGATTTTACTCATCGCAGAAGAGTGAGTTATTGGTACCGCACGTTCTGCCGCTGTTTGACTATAACCTCACGTTTGGTCACCTTTGCTGTCTTGTTCATATAGCTCCGAGGAATGTCTGTCAACCTTTGTGCCAAACGAACCCAGCAGCTAGCGGGGTGTTTACGTTAGCGACGTCACCTCTCCGCCAGATGCGGGGTATGTCGGTGTGCCATTGTGTTACCGCGCCAGGCAGGCCTGCTGACGGTGCAGCGTGGCATCGTGACACAATCGCGTGGCAACCTCTGTGCAGAAACACAGCAATGCTATATGGGGCGGGGATGGCTGAGTGGTTATGGTGTTTGGCTGTGGGAACCAAAGGTCCCGGGATCGACACCAGCGCCGCTCTGGACATTTTCCAATCCTGCGGCCCATCGGCGAAACAGTGTGGGCGGCGCTATTAGCCGTGAATGTGCATAAAGTGTGTCGTGAACCACCCAATAAACAAACAACATCAATGCTATCAACGTAGTCATAAGCCTTTCGTACCAGCGCCCTACGCGAACCATTTGCTGCCATTCGTGCTTGGCAGTTCTGAGACTCAGCTCAGCTCATTTCCTAACCACAAAGTTGTCTTTAATTAGGTAGCTTATTCGCGCCTTCCACTTGCCAATTTGGACGCGGTGTAGACGCAGCCTTATGGGCTGATATACCAAGCGCTAAAATCCTGCCTTTGACGTCGCGTAAAGCGTCGAAAGCCGTGTGAACACCTACCCCACAGACCGATGTGTGAGGGGGACGTCTGGTGTCGAGCCAGTAGCGCCGCCACATCAACACACGCCTGCCCCACAGACTGGTGTGTGAGGGGGAAGTCTGGTGTCGAGCCAGTAGCGCCGCCACATCAACACACACCTTGCCCCACATACTGGTGTGTGAGGGGGACGTCTGGTGTCGAGCCAGTAGCGCCGCCACATCAACACACACCTTGCCCCACATACTGGTGTGTGAGGGGGACGTCTGGTGTCGAGCCAGTAGCGTCGCCACATCAACACACGCCTGCCCCACAGACTGGTGTGTGAGTTGTCTGGTATCGAGCCAGTAACACCGCCAAGTCAACACACGCCTACCCCACAGACTGGTGTGTGAGGGGGAAGTCTGGTATCGAGCCAGTAACACCGCCAGGTCAACACACGCCTACCTCACAGACTGGTGTGTGAGGGGGAAGTCTGGTATCGAGCCAGTAGCGCCGCCACATCAACACACGCCTGCCCCACAGACTGGTGTGCGAGGGGGAAGTCTGGTATCGAGCCAGTAACACCGCCACGTCAACACACGCCTACCCCACAGACTGGTGTGTGAGGGGGAAGTCTGGTATCGAGCCAATAACACCGCCACGTCAACACACACCTGCCCCACAGGCTGGTGGCGACCGTGAACGCTCTGCTGGCGGTGGCCATCGGCTGGTACACAGTCTCGCGCACCAGGCACGACATGATCAACGCGCGCGAGCCCATCATCTACGATTGGACGTGGTTCCTGCTGATGTACTTCATCTACGACCTGTGGGCGATGTATCGGGTTCACGCGGCCAAGACGGAACACCGCGGCACGCTGGCCGACAGCGTGCGGGGCTTCTGTCGCGCCAAGGGCCTGCTCATCGTTCACCACCTGGCCATCACGTTCCTGGGAGGGCCCGTGGCACTGGTGAGTTGGGAGCTGTGCCGACTGCTGAGCTGCGGTCGGTTTTGACGCCCGGTGCTGTTGCACTGCACGCTCTGTGTCGTGTTACGTCAGCACTGCTTGGCTGGATGACGGATGATGTGCGATTTGCTGTCATGTGAGGGCACCGCGACTGTGACATAGCGGGACGGTGGCGAGTGCGGCTGCTTTAGCCGAGTCGCGATGCTGGTCGTGTTATCACATGTGTTATCACATCCTGTGCTATCGCATGTGCTATAACATCACACCACGAGACGATCACTCACGTTGGATGGTCGCGTTTCAGCATCTGCGAGGTGTACGAGGTGACTTTGTGATCGGCTGTTTCTTTCTGCTCGAGCTGAGCACACCATTTGTGGCGCTGCGCGCTCTACTCGCCGCATTTGATGTAAGTAGGCTTCTGATCTAGCGAACACGTCTAAGCCAATGTGTATGCAACCCTGCTCGCGCCGTGCGGCGTGCGACACAGCTTTAGAGAAATGCCTGAAGTTGGTCAGGGCGAGTGCCATGGTGGCTGCTAGTGAGATTTTGCATCCTAAGCTATTAATTAATGCACCCAGTGTTCACGACGAGAATGTTACCTTTGCACTGCTGTCGTTATCTCGCATGCCCGATTTCTAGAGAAATGTTTTCGACTTTTCCAGATAGCGTTTGATGGACACCACCACACACTTATGTTTTAGCCACACTGCCGTATCTTATGTATTACCTGCACGACAATTCAGCAATTGTGTTTCAGAAAAAGAACACTTTCCTGTACAAACTGAATGGATGCTGTATGATCGTGGCTTTCTTCTTCTGCCGGATATGCATCTTCCCATTCATGTACTACACGTGCGCCTCTACGCTTAACGTGTCCGTGCTTCAGGTACGTCAGCTTTGTAGACCATGTTCTGGCGCTGGTCCGATATGTTGCATGTCATGAGGAGGGAATAGTGCGTGCCGAGTGTAGCAGATGCTACAGTCGCAACAATAGCTTTCCATCACTGTGTCACTTGGCAGACTTGGCTGGTGAGTGCTACAGGGATCGGGTGATGATGAGGGTGAGTATTGTAGGTATCGCAGGTGTGGCACCAACTTTAATCACTGCAACACTGACACTTTTTCCGGATTATGCAACTTTTAGGCCACTGCGGCGCTAACTATTTCTTGTGCAGCATCACCCTTGCAATTTGCAACACCATTGCATTGGCAATTCTCTGTCTATGATAGGCATTAGTGTTAAGTGAGTATACGTCTTCACTATCCTTTGCAGCACCTACTTACTATGCACTGGATAACACTGGATAACATTTCGCTGCTCCAAACAGCACCTTGGTATCCGTTTTCTCCATGAGTTTGACATTGAAACCTGACATTGTAACCACGTCCACATATGTTGTGACTCAATATGAATGACAGGAAGCATGCTTTTAAAAACGTAATACTTCATGCATTTCATCAGCTGCAATTTTGAATTCATACCCCAAAAGTTCGACTTAAAAATAAAAAATCACCAGACTGAACAGACCTGGTAATTCTTGACTAAATTTTACCACTAAATTTTTGTTGATGTTCCCCCGAAGGAATGATTTGTGACATAAATTTCGTCGTCAGTCGTATGCCTAATGATTTGTTTGTCTGATGGCAGCTAAGCTTTTTTTTGCTGCCCTTAGAAGGGTGGTTGGTCTAAGAAAAAAGTCCTACAGTGCTATAAATTGTACCGCAAACCAATCTAGAGGTCCGGTATTCCTATTGCGAGGGTGGTGGGGGAAGGGGAGAAGCGGTCGCTCCATCCGTTAACCAGGCAGTCTCGTGAGGCCACCATGTGACCGCCCAGAGCACTGACACTGGCCTGATGGGAACTGTGGGTCAGTGACCAGGCAGTCTGGTGGGGTTGCTGTGTGACCCGTGACCTGACACGGTTGGCAGGTGTTCGGTCGAATCCCATTGTACTGCCACGCCGGCAACGCGCTGACGTTCGCCCTGCAAGTGCGCTGGTTCTGGCTGATGGTGCGAGGCGCATGTCGCGTGCTGCGCTCCGGAGACGCGCGACTGGACATCAAGGAGGACTGAGCTGGCGTAGCCTGGCACCAGTGGAACCGACCACACACCGAGGCCAGCGAGTCGTCCGTGGTGATGTGGCCGGACAGCCGGTCGGGGCATGCGACGCGCTCGTCCAGAGGCTTAGCACTGGTTACATGTCATGTTTGTGCGTCTTCTGTGTTCTGATCTAATCCGCCCATCAGTCAGAAATATGTGTCGACTCGTCCGGGGTGCCATTTTTTGTGTAGAAGTTGGCTGGTCCCGCAGTAGTTTTCAGTGGCAGATCAGTCCACTTTGTGCTGTGTTGGCGTGGCTCGTTGTTTGTCGTCAATTTTGACACCCAAATTCCACTTGGCGACGCTTAATTTCAGTACGGATATGCGAGCGCGCTGTGCGCGACACGCTCCAACGCCGGGCGGCACTGCCGCACTTCAGGAACAAGTTGTGTTGGTGGCCGGTGCTGGTGAAGCCCCTGTCGGGGTGGTGACTCGGTGGTGCGGACCCGATCGCCGCCTGTGGTGTCGTGTGTCGCCGATCCCCCGGCATTCGGCTGCAAGCCGTAGCTGTGATAACTATCTAGTTGTGTCGTGTGGCGCGCTGCCGCCCCGTTCCGGCAGACCGCCACTTGTCTGTCTCGAGTGTCAGCCGCCTCGGCGCAGTGGTCACACTCGGGCCGGGCGGTACGCTGTCGACTTGTGCTCCGTTGCCGGCTGCTGGTGGCTCTGTGGTGCTGCCAGTGGCGGCGCCACCGACCTCGTACGGGTTGGTGAGGTGGTTGGCGGTGTCGGCATGCAGCGCCCTCAGAGTAGTTTGAACTCACAAAGCTTGCATGCATTCTCCATTCTGCGTGCCGTCTGCATTCTGCGTGTCGATGCATTATGCGTGCCGTCTGGCGACGAGCAGGCACGGTGCGGCAAGGGCTTGGTGATGGCTGGAGCCATTGGTGGGGGCGCGGAGACGTGCCATACCGGTCCTACGGTGCTGTGGCGGCTGGTGTGCGGGACTGTCTGTGTGCCTGTGTCTTGTGTCCGGACATTGTTGCTATGCTATTGTTTGTTTATTTGGTGGCTATTGACACACTTTATGCATGATCACGGTTAATGGCGCCGCCCGCACTATTTCGCCGGTGAGCTGCGGGATTGGGAAATGTCCCGAGTGGTGAGAGTGTTGAACCCGGGACCTTTGGTACCCAGAGCCCAGCACCTTAACCACTCGGCCATCCCCGCCACCACTGTTACCATGTGGGCGTCTGCACCGTCCATGCTAGTTGAAGTCCGACATGGCAACCGCCGCACAGTGGGCTGGGATGTGTTGGTCGCATCGAGACCTGGTCGGCCCAAAGGTGACCGGTGGACGTGAATTGACTGGGAACCCCTCCCCCTCAACGGGCGCCTGGCTGTGGGTGGGCTGGCTTTGTCAGTTGTCTCACACCCAAGATATCTGAATGTGTTCTAGCGCCGGGCAGGCGGGGCTGTGTGCCCAACATCGCCTTCCGATGAATGTGGGCGGCTTCGTGTGGCCGCAGAGCCGTGGCAGCGGTGGGTGCCTTCGCTTCAGCAAGGCTGTTAGGATGCAGGTAGCGTTGTGAGTGGGTCGCGGGAAATTGTTGTTGGTGCTTTCTGCTGGGATCAGTGCTAAGCAAGTTGTTTAGAAACGGGTTGTGCTACTTTACTGACATTGACTTCTTGTTTAATCGAGTTGGTATTGACATTTGTAGTGTGGTGTGTCGAAGCGTATGGCCATCTTAGTGCCTGTAACAATTAATTTCTTACCCGTTCTGGGTTTTGTTGCGATTTGTATCATGCATTCTCGCACGAATGATGTGTCTTGTTCGCTATTCTTATTGAACAAATTAAATCATGCATGGACATGAAATGAAGCGAGCCCCTGAACCCACTCACCTCCATCACTTTGTTCTTGAGTATGTGCCTTTCCATATGCATATATATTTATATGTCTCACCTATTTATACAGATAACAGCGACAGGGACAGATACCGAGCAATCATGAAGTTGTTGGCCTTCAAGTATTGCTCCGTTCAGCTATGAGGCATTACATCGGAAACTATTGGGGTGCGTATTGGGAAATGGACCCTGGCGTGCCTCTCGAGCAGGATTCTCCGTTTTTAAATTGACCGCGGAAACTAGTTGGCAGTGAGAGACATCGGTCCTGAAAAGGGGCATCGGTATGTCCAATAAGTGCATTGCCTCTTCGCTCCATTAAGTGGACAAGCGGGACTTTGGAGGAAACATTAGTCTGGTGGGGTATTGCGCCTGCGAAAGCGTAGTACAAAACTGCGCCAATTCTCTGAAGTGTGGCAAATTGCTGCCATATGTAATGAGTTCGGCCGACAGATACCTCGTTTGTTATGTGCACACGTGAGTTGAACGTTAGCCGAGCGGTGCTTTGCTCGCCACAGCTGCCTGCCCATGGGTTCATGTGGCTCACGTATGCCCATGACCTGTTTGGCGTACATATTTGTGTTTTTGTACAGACAAAAAGCATAATGACCACTACTTTAAGCTTTAAGCGCAATCGGTAGTACAGGGTAGTAGCATTTGCGCGCATCCCACCTGTGGAGTTTTCGCAGGTTTTCGGAAAATTGCGGGTAGCGCACTTTGAACTTGTGCTTTCCTAGCGGTTTACCAAATGATGTCCATACACAAACCTAAGGCCCAAACTGATAAGTATTAATGGTGCTCAAGCGCTTCAGACCACGGGTTGACTGCGACGGCCGTGTTTTCGGCATCGTGTACGGTCCACTGGGTCGATGAGTCGGCAGCCCAAACAGGGGCAGCGTGTAATTGGTGTGCACTGGTGTGTTGCTCCCTTTACCACCACCCGATCCTGTTCGCATGAGCATCGAATGGTGTGTATCTGCCGAGGTGCAGACGTTTGCGGTCCAGTTTTGTCGCCTGTCGAGGACGCCGTTCTCCTGTGCAGTTTGTACCACAATCGGGCGCATAAAACTGTCACGCAGGTGTGTATTTTTGTACGGAGTGATGTGTGCTCGTCGCCGTTCGAACGACGTCCCAGGCTGGACATTGTTTCCACAAGTGGTGACACCATCTGGTGCCAATATACGACCGACCGCTGTGAGGCGTTGTGTGCTACATGTGTTTCAGAACAGGAGCAGCTAGGAAGCTTGTAGTTCCGGAAGATGTGTGGCCTGTTTTGCGCTCAGTCATTGTTTCTTCACTCTGGAGCCTTCATGGCTCCAGAGTGAATGCTTGACGGTTCAGACTGCGGTACGATGTGTACCCGTTCACTTACAAGTCAACAATGCCAGCCATGAACAATGCACTGCGTTCGAAGTGTGATTGGTTTCTTTAGAAAGGTGGCACTTATCACGTGATTGTATTACTGTGCTGCAGATGTGGGGATTCTACTAAACTGCTATTATGCTGTACTGCACTACATTGTACTATATTGTACCTTATTTTGCTATACTGCGTGAGGGTGACCCCTGTTTATACGTTTGTAAGTGAATCGGGGTGCAATATATACGTGTTGAGTTCTGCAGGCGAATGCATTTTATCGGTGTTGCGGTGTGCCCAAGTTCCGCTTCTGTACATGCACCGCTCTGGCTTTGCCAACCCTTCTCTCGTCTTTTCGGTTAAATCTTCAGACCCTGTCCCTGGGGTTCTCTTGTGCACACTATGGGCGCCAAATGATCGTGTAGTCGTCGCGCCTTTAAGCCCAAATAATCAATCAAATGCACCCTCTAATCTCCACGCTGAGTTGCGCGATAACGAGTGGTATCATCGGAAGATGTTCGACGACTAAGACCCGAAACCACCCTAACATTCCCTTTGAAAAGTAATTTGACCAGGTGATCTATGCGATTACGACTGACGTCATGGTTTTTGGGCTTTCGGGAGTCAATTTTGGGGTAGATTTTAAAAAGGAAAAGTTATTGCAATCGGAAAAGAAAAGCAAGGTCGACCTCGGGGCTAAAAAAAATGGTTTCGTGGTTGTCCAAATCCCGAATAGGCTTGGTGGTTGTCACCTTTTGTGCAAACGATAACATTATGCTACATGGCCCGGAACAGGGGTTCCCAACCTGGGGTAATGCGCTGGCTTGTGGAGAGGGGTGGGGGTGGGGTTATAGCGGGGTTTCGTCAAACACGGAGTATGGAGACTACTGTGTACATTTGCCAAAAACCTGTGCACATATATCGGCAGGAAATACTACATGTTCTGAACCTTGAAAATGAACTTTGGTTATGAGCCATTCTGAATTTGATACGGGGTAATCACGAGGTTGGCCTGACCCAAAGGGGGGTAATGGTAGCTCGAAAAGGTGATTTCCTGGACCTATAACAAATTGCGTCGATTACCTTTATACAGAATCTTGCCGCCAATTTCCTTTTCGGTAATTCGGCGTCGTTATTGTCCAGACAAATATTACATCAAAGTAGGTATATTATTTAACACCTTGACTGCAATCAAGTTTGTAGACACAAGAAACCTGCAAAAACAGGATGCTCGCTCACCAACACGCAGGTCAATCTTAAGTACAACTGGATACGTATGTATGCCCACCAAGTATGCTGTATATGCGGCGAAGTTTTCTCGCCAGCGTCAAAAAACTCAACGGCATGAATGGCATTCCACAAGATCGGCCCTAATGTAGTAAGACAACATAAATGAACAATCCAGAGAGGTATGTGCTTTCAGTGAGTACCTCATAGTTGGTATAAACCAGTATGTTCAACAATATTTACAGTCAATCATAACCGTAACAAGGAACAACGCTAAGTAGTTTCTATACTCATTTTAATCAGAAAAGATGTACGACTTTCCACACTTATCTCGCTTGTGATGGGAGATCTCTTTCCCCTCTACCTGTTGAGACAGAGTAACGCACACGAAGTTGTCTAGGTGAGGGTGTTTCTTTAGCACAGCCCCGATCACCCAGTCCGCCTGTGGCACGCTTGGTCCGTTCCAACGGATCACTAGCTCTTTTTCGGCGCTTTCGTGGCTCAGCACCCGCGATGAGGTCATGCCAAACACATTTTTTACTGCAGATGCCATACTCTCTACAACGCATTCCGCTGGGCAAATTAGCCACAACCTCACCACAATCGAGAGGTATGGCATAAATTAATTTAAGCCACCCTGGCTAAAATTATGTTTCGGATATGGCTGGAGTGCAGTGACAAACAAAAGTTAGGGAAGAAGCTATTATTCCAAAATGTGCTACACTCCATTTTATTTATAAACAAACACTCCCTAGAATTTCCCAAAACTCTGGCTGGGTTCTAGGTATGCACTCCACAAGTCAGATTTTTACCCATTGGGTACCTAGCCATTGTATAGCTAGGTACCTATTTTATGTTAGCTTAAAAGTAACTATATGAGCCAGACCAATTTGTGATGTTTTTGACATAGCCTTCCCATTGTCTTACTGATAATAGTATATGTAGGTAGGTACCTACCTACCCATATTCATAGATAACAGTAAGCGATCTGTTTGCTTATTGTTTGCTACAGTAAGCAATCTGTCTACCTATTGCACATTTTGCACACATTGTCAACTATTGCACACCTTTCATGACATTGTATGGTAGCTCATTATTTCCTGTTAGCACTAACACTTGTGGAAGTGGAGCATTAGAATCATTAGATGAGCATTAGATGAGCTGCAAAGCATTAGATGATAGGTGAATCAACCTAGTGTCCATACTTTGGCCTAGAAACTGTCACTAACCATCTGGTCATGCACAGTAGGTCTTCATTGTACTCTCCCTAGGTATGGTATTTTACACTTGTATTGTGCTGAATACCAGCACTGTCAATGCACCCATGGTTTGTGAGCCTTAGAAGTGTGGGACTTAGAAGTGTCGTGAATTTAAGCTGACTTAAATAATAAAAGCCAGTTTTAACCAGCTTAAATTAATAAAAGCCACTGGCTGCCATAAATTGACTTTAAGCCAGCTTTTTTCCATCCCTACCTACATATACATACTATTATCAGTAAGACAATGGGAAAACTATGCCAAAAAGAGCACAAATTGATGTGGCTCAAATAGTCACTTTTCAGTTTACATAAAATAGGTACCTAGCTATCAAATGGCTATGAGTCAGTCTAATATATCTT
Source organism: Imbricaverruca yamaguchii (assembly GCA_034440575.1). Lineage (NCBI taxonomy): Eukaryota > Metazoa > Arthropoda > Thecostraca > Neoverrucidae > Imbricaverruca > Imbricaverruca yamaguchii. Next base: position 926,768 of record JAOTOL010001585.1, read on the forward strand.
GCTACATATTATCTGCAGAATCTTGCTCCAGAAAGACTTAGACGAGCTTGTGAAGTGGTCCGAAAATGGCAAATAAAATTTAATTTTGATAAGTGCAAAACCACGCATGTAGGTAGGTAGCATATCAAGGCTCCATACTTGATGGGTGGGCAAGTACTATCTGTGACTCAGCGGGAGAAGGACTTAGGTGTTATTTTGAACAAAAAATTGGGGGCATCAGAACAGACCAAAGAAGCCAGGAAGAAGGCACTAAGAATACTTGGGGCAATAAATAGGAATGTATCATACAAAAGTGAGGAAGTCATCAGGAAGCTTTATTGTGCATATGTCAGGCCACATCTGGAATATTGTGTCCAAGCTTGGTCCCCTAGTTATGAAAAAGATTGTTGGCTTTTAGAGAGAGTATAAAAGAGGGCAACACAAATGGTGAATGGTACGGGCAATCTGGCATATGAGGAAAGATTGAAGAAATTGAATATGTTTTCACTTAGATATAGAAGGCTGAGAGATCTCATCGAGGTCTTTCAATTTGTACATGGTCAGGAACAGGGTTATCTCAGGGAACTGTTTGAATTTAACAGAAATTATGCAATTAGGTCATCAATTCAAAATTAAAGTTAATCACAGCAGGGCAAGGTTAAGACAGTCCTTCTTCACCAACAGGGTAGTAGAACACTGGAACCAGCTGCCAGAAACCATTGTCAGTAGCAACACACTGAACATATTTAAGAACAGCATAGACAATCATTACAAGAATAGTGGGCTTGTTTTTTCTGTATTCCAGGGAGAGTTGATCAACACATTTGGTGGACAATTGGTTCAGTGTACAGAGTGCAACCAAGAAGGGCCCTTGTGGCTCATAGTTGTACTGATCTTTTATGTCTTTGTATTTTATCTCCCTCAATGCTAGAGTGGCTTAAATTAATTTATGCCAGCTAGTTTAAACCATGGTTTCAACCACCAGGTGGCTAAAATTCGCCATCCCTATATTGTATGCATTGCCACCAACTGCAGTGCAATGCCTGCTGAGTAGGTACCTACACACCAAAATATATTTTATAATTCCAGGAAGTGTGGGGCAACCCCTGCTGTACCCAATTAGAAGTGCATCAGCTGGAGCAGCTGGAACGGCTTATGGTGTTTCTTGTTTCTTGCGGGGTAATAGAGCTTCCAGGAGAGCCAACCTACGCCTCAAGGCGTCAATAAGAGCCACGAAAATGGGCGTCCTGGCTGCGATAACATCCGCACCTGCGCGGTGATCTACACAGAAAGGTTTGCCAGCAGCAGGTCGAACTTCGTGCTGTCTTCTTGGATTCCAGGGACCAGAAACGCACGGTCCATCTGGGTCGGCTAAGGTCGGCCGACCTCGGCTGGGTCGGCTAAGGTCGGCCGACCCCGGCTGGGTCGGCCAAGGTCGGCTGGGTCTTCTCCAGAGAAGAGAAGTCCGATATCCTGAACACGCCCAGCTGCGGACTTACAGATGCAGGCGTCCGGGGCGGACACAGGAGGGAGCATTCTGAGCATTCGCCACACTTCTGCGATTCTCCGGTTTCTGCTCGGCAGACTTATAATTGCTGTCATATGATAGTCCTGTGCCATAATATATGTCCATGATATTAGCAACGCATCCGCATTCGCATTGAACATCCTATCCGCGTACTCCCCGACTTCGTTCATTTTTTCAGGATATGATCTTTGTCGCTGGCAAAGGCAAAGCAAACAAAAATTATTCAGTAGGACAAGCAGTTCGATCTTTAAAGGCCAAGAAAGCTCATTCGGTTCAAAAACGGGGTACCGCATAAAATTCAGAGCGCTTCGCTTAGCCGATTCCAACGCCTAGATGTCCGCTGTCTATCAAAGATGCGGCACATCGAATTACGGGACATTCACTGTCACGTAGGACGTCGATCAAAATAAGCATTGCGGTTGTGTCTCGCTGACCCCCGGCTGTTGTCGCAATGGATGGCGAACACCTCTAGCGGGCTTGCGCTTCCTCAAAGACGCGGAAAAGCGTTATGCTCCAGTCGAAGGAGAGGCCCTCGCGGTGGCTCGACCCTGGAAGCCAGCCGCTTTTTCATGATGGGCTGCCGTGACCTAGTGATCGCGAGCGGCCATAAGCCGCCAGTGAAGATACTCGGAGACCGGGCACTCGACGACATCCAAAACCAAAGGCTCTTCCGACTGAAGCAACGGACGCTGATGTGGAGATACCACATTGTGCACGTGCCCGGCAAGGATAACCCGGCGGCAGACGCAACATTAAGATACCGACCCAGCCATGACCCAGTTTGACAACAGGACCAGCCAAGAATCCCCGGCCGCCTTCCGCATCCGGGCGGACGCTGACAATGCCCTGGAGATCGCTGTCGTCGCTGTGGCGAAATCCTCCACGGCGCGCTCGGGGCGGTCATATGGGAGCGTTTGCATGTATGGAGGAAATTTACATTGGTGCGCTATCTGGACGACGGTCGTCGACGTCCAGAGTGACGTCCAGATAGATCGACGTCGACGTCCGGAACGACTTCGGTCCAGATAGCGGACCGACATCGTTCCGCTATCTGGAAACCAGTGGACCGATCTCGGCTGATGAGTGGAGCAATCAACACCCAGCCCAAAGTGGGACCGCTGTCAGGCTGCCGTCGGGACCCTAGGAGCCTGCTGTCGGCTATGGAGTGGGATGTCTGACAACGGCCCGACGTCAGCTGGCCGTTATTGATATGCCGAATTTAACCCGACATATGCTGATATTCCAGATCAGCATGCTGATGTCGGGCCGAGAGCGGCCCAATGTTGGCATGCCGTTTATTAGATATCGAGCTCGCCCCGACACACGCGGGCAGCGTGCCGACATCGGCATGTTTACTTGGTGTAGATGCAAATAATCACGGAAAGAAGCTTCTGAATATAGTGTTTAGCTTCCTGCTGTTTCACCTCAACACTTGAGAATTTGGCCACGCTGCAAGGGAAAATCCTTGCCGGTGGGAGCATGACATTCATTAGTAACACCTTCGCACAATCTAGCCCAATCGTATCCAATCCACGACGCTACTTACGAATTTGCAATATCTTCTTTGGCCCGCACACAACTTCCAATGTGCGTCGCCATCTTGGAAAAACCGCACAGGTCGGGGCTGGACAGCTTTTTTCATTCCTCGCGTTCCGCGGGGAATCCGCGAAGTCTGCCCACGGAATTCCTGAGGAACGGACAAAGAGCGGCACATGACGTCAGAGTCCAGGGAATTCCTGAACGGAAGGTGACAAAGAACGCGGTCTAAGTTTCCCACTCTGCATACAAGGCTGCAGTGGTGGCGCTGGATGCTCACTACATCCCAAAGGTAAATGTGGTTTCAGAGAGGTACAAGTTTCGTCAAAGGTGCCAACATGTGGGTGAGTACTGAGCAGTATGTGACTGTGCTACGGGGTCTGGCATCTCGGTGCGCTTTTGGGAATCCCAGGTGAAATGATCCGGGATCAGATCATAGAGAAAACCCCCAGCCCACGTCTGCGAGAGCGTCTCCTCTTAGAGGCTGAGTTAACGCTGGAGAGCACCCTGGTGATTATGGCCCAATCAGAAGCCGCTTCGGAACAGGCCCGTGAAATGGAGCCAGGTGCTGCAATTGGTGTAGTAAGAAGGGCAGGTCCTCCAACCCATAGGTTCACCATACCTGCACAGAAGGGTGCTTCAGCTGGGCGTAGGTGCTTTCGGTGTGGTTCACTGCAAAATCTAGCCACTTTTTCTGACTGCCCAGCTGTATGGGTACCATTCGTGTAAGGCCGTAGGGCATTTTGCTAGATGCTTTAAAGCTGGTAATCGCAGCCCAAGCCATAGTGCATCCTCTGGTGGGGGAAAACAGGAAGAAGGTCCGCCAAGTAGAGATTTTAAAGATCTCAGCCGGAGCGGGGCCAAATCAGCTGACTACATCTGTGACGCTGCGCCACGAGGACAGTGGAGTTTCAACCCAAAGTGAGATGATCTTGGACACAGGTGCTCAGGTGTCGCTTTTGCCTCTCTCTCTCTGGTGCAGGACGAGTTTCCTCACGTAAAACTCGCACAACCTACTCGTCAGCTAAGATCTGTGTCAGGTGAACTTTTGCATGTAAATGGGTGTCATCATTCTGAAGGTAAAATGTGGTGCACAGACTGTGAGTGCAGACATGTATGTATTGGAGGGTGTTACCCCCATCCTCGGACTAGACATTCTGGACAGGATGAACTTGAGGGTGATGATTGGTGCAGTTGATGTAAAGTCTCTGGGACAAATCAAGGGCTTTGTCCACAAGCCAAGGCTTCAGCAAGACATAACCCCTGTGTGGATGGGCATCAGGAGGTTGCCTCTCAGTGTTCGTGATGAGGTGCAGAAAGAACTGGGCTCTATGGTTGAGCGAGGGTTCATTGAGGAGTGTGAGGCCCCTGAATGGCTTTCACCACTGGTGGTCCTGAAGAAACGAGATGGAGGTGTAAGGATCTGTGTGGATCTGAGGAACCTGAACAAGGCAGTGGTGGAGGATTCTTTTCCTCTGCCTGATATGCAAGAGCTCTTTCATTAGTTGAAGGGGTCATCGGTATTTTCAACTTTTGATCTGACACAGGCCTACCACCAACTCGAGCTGCATGTGTCAGCTGGGAACCTGACAGCTTTTGCCGTCCAGGATGGTGTATCGTTATGTGCGCTGTCCTCTGGGTCTGTTATCTGTCCCTGCGGCCTTCCAGCGACTGATGTCTAAAGTGCTGAAGGGAGTTCCTGGATTGGTCAGCTACCTAGATGACCTGATAGTGTATGATTCGTCTGTTTAGGAGCATGATGCAGCACTGAGGCTGGTACTCAGGCGACTTGATGAGCACAACATCAAGCTGAACCTGAAAAAGTGCAAGTGGAAGCAACTGAGTGTATCGTACCTGGGACTGGTCGTGGACAAGGAAGGGACTCGTGTGGACCCAGATCGACTGAAGTCGGTGTCGGAGGCTACCCCACCGAGCAGCCGGGAGGAACTGCAGTCCTTCCTGGGGGTGGTGGGCTACTATGCCAAGTTTTTTTTAAGAACTTCTCAACAGTAGTGGAACCACTGCGTGCTTTTCTGCGGGGAAGCAGCCAGTTCGAGTGGAGTGATGAAGCTGGCTTGGCTTTTCAGGAGGTGAAGGAGGTGGTTGCAAGCAGTGGCCCACTGGCATCATTTGATCCTGCCTTGCCAACCAGGATAACAACAGATGCATCTGGAACTGGGCTGGGTGCTACCCTGACTCAGATGCATGGTGCAGAGGAGAGGGTAGTATCCTTTGCATCCCGCACTTTGTCTCAAGCAGAGAGAAAGTACTCGACTGTGGAACGAGAGGCACTGGCATCTGAAATCAAACAAATCTGAACACTGCTTCAAACTTGAACATGTAGGTATTCAGACAGAGTATGCTTATCCAGCAAACTAACATTCAAATTCTTGGATTGTATGATGAATGCTGCCTATCCCCAGCTTGATAAGAAGTATGGTCAATTTTGAATGTTCAGACATTCCTATGATGATTCTGAGATGTTGTGGCATTTGGGGAAATTTATCACTATTTTATTTCCTAGTTGGAAAATTAAATATACTGAGAAGCACATGGTCAGGTGCATTTCTCACTCATGCATCCCTTGCCGTGAAAGCACATGTAATATTATGGCTTGTGTCCCTGTTTTCATTTTTTAAATCCCGATACAGCTAATATCACCTACTCCCATATCACCTAGTCTACAACAAAATGAATATGAAGCCATCAAGCTTCATTATGGAGCGAAAAAGTAAACAATCTATGTCATGCGGCGATGATTGCGCCAAGAGCGCCACTATGCGAACAAAATCAAGAGTATTTTCACAAGAAATTGCGCATGCGCAGAACGGATGGCCGCCTTCAACACTAGTATGTCCCCTACCGCATCAAGGTTCGCTCATGCTTAGATAATCGCACTTACCTTGTCACACATCTAGGAAGCGGCGGCAGGGAAACGCTCCACTGTCGCCGTCTTCCTGGACCTCAAATAAGCTTACGACACCATCAACATAACAGCACTACTACAACACCTACACAACATAGATATACAGGGCAGACAACCACAATATCTTCACTTCTATCTTCTAAATCGCTCATTTCAAGTCAAAATTGGATCCCACATGTCAGACACAAAATTCCCCACAGCCGGTCTCATGCAAGGTTCAGTACTAAGCCCCCTACTCTTTATTTTAGGTCTAAATTCCGTCACCCCAGACAACCTTCCGGCCAAAATTGCAATATACGCTGACGATATACTTATATGGACATCACACTAAACACCACAAAACGCACTAGGAATATTACAAACCACATTCATACAACTGCATAGCGAACTCGCCTCCCTAAACTTACACATTGCACCACACAAATCCAAATGCATGCTTTTCGGCTACCACAAATACACAGACTTGCCACCACTAAAAATAGACAACACTCCTATACCATTCGTCATCACAACAAAATTTATAGGCATCACTTTAGACCCAAAACTCACTTTCCGGCCTCATATCTTAGATATCCAAAATCGCGCATCAAAAAGAATAAACATTCTCCGAGCACTATCCGGCACAAACTGTGGATCCGACAGAAGCACACTGTTAGCTCTTTACAAATCAATCATTCGGCCAATTTTGGAATATGGATCCCCACTCTTCGAAAATGCGACTAAATCGACCCTCAAAATTATAGATTCTCTGCAACGCCAAGCTTTCCAAATAGCCACAGGAGCATACACCACTTCGCCTTCTTTCGCTCTCCACATCTATAACCACATACCAGAACTGAAACACAGCCGCACAGAAACACTATTAAGATATCACTACAAAACACAACTCATTGCACAACACCCATGCACCCAAGCACTAAAAATCCGCACCAAACTCAAACGCCAACTCATGAACGCAACACGACTTAAAACTACAATAGGCTGCCGCATCCACCAACACGCAAATAGACTACACATCACACTCCCCACAGCAAAAGCACTCCCACCACCCGCTGCATGGTGGAAATCACCAAAAACACACCTCCTCATAGACCAGCCAAAGCACACCTACACAGACGCAGAAATACACCAACTGTTCCTCCACTTCAAAGCTCAACATCCAAACCAAAACATCATCTACACGGACGGATCAAAACCACACACACACACAGCAGACGGGCACAGCGGCGGTGCTGTATCCCAACGCAGCACCGCCGTGGGTCATCTTTCGTGCCCGTCTGTATGACACAGCATCCACATACACAGCCGAATTATTCGTAATCTTTTCGGCATACTGCACCATCTACAACACCAAAATTGAAAACATCATAGCCGCAGACGCAAAATCAGCATTACAGAGCATAACACCCCACACCAAATACAAACACCCCCTCATACCCAAAATACTACAAATCCACAAAAACTCACTATACCACAACGACAACACTACTCTGGATCCCAAGTCACACAAACGTACACGGCAACGAACACGCAGACACCGAAGCCAACATAGCCACAACACTACAACAAACCACACCCTGCCCACTTTCACAATCAGACTACTACCCCACAATATGCCAGGCAATCAACAAAGACATTCAACAAACATGGGACGCAACAATTACGCAACTACACGAAATACACCCAAAACACGAACTCTGGCACACCATCAACCAAAACAATAGACAAAAAGAACGCATACTAACACGATTACGGCTCGGACACACTGCACTCACGCACTCCTACCTCTTACAACAACTCCCACGACCACGATGCACAACATGTCACCGAACACTCACAATTAAACACATACTCATACACTGCATCAAATACAACACAGAAAGACAATCCATCACAAATTGCTGCAACATGAACAACATCCCACTAAACATCACGACACTTCTCAACGATTGAACATCCAACATCACACGAGCACCTCTTCCACTTTCTCTCCATCACACACTTGATCCACGAACTATGATTTTTTTTTAATGTTAAAAAAGTAAACAAAAAATCAACAAAATGGGGAAAAGAAAAAGAAAAATTAAAAAAATGTAAAAAAAAAGAAAAACAGAAAATCAACAAAAAAAGAAAAAGAAACAAAAAACTAACCCCACGTGATATTTACTAACACTAACGTTCTTGCATTGTAAATTCAATACTGGCGATGACCCGACCCCATCCCCCAAACTACACCCCGCCCCATGGCACCGACTGGACAGGCAAACTCTATACTTCTGCACCAGCTCAGCTTTGACTCCTTCATCTGCCTGCAAGACAGATGAAGGAGTCAAGTCAAGTCTCAACTTCTACTACTTCTACGCGCCATTCTTCAAGTCGCCTCAGCTCTCTCACAACTCGCCTCTACACAGACAACTATAATCTTCTTCGCTTCCTCTCATCCTCACCACATTACTCCTCATACCCTTTCACCCTTAACAAACGGCAACAAAATACTGACACCACAAACGCCCCCCGGAAACAGCCGACATCACCACGCGGTGGCAGGCTGGCCAAACACACACGACACATACACACACTCAAGTGATAGCCCTACTTCGCTCCTTTGGGTGCCCCTTACGATACCAAGGAACAGGCAGCCAACCCAAGACTGCGTTGAGACCACTGAAACCCCACCCACCATAAGTGAACATGACAACCGAAACGGCAGAGCGCGTTGCTTCGTCGCCAAGGGCCCAGGAAGTCTCAGGTACCCACCCGTTACAGAGCGAGCTCCAGAAGAGTGGCGTCGTGTCCAGCGGACTAAGAAGCACCCAAAGACCTCCACCCACGAATTCCCACCCGCCACACTCACCGAACCCACTCCCATCCAGCCTTCCAAAACCACGCCAATTCCCCCACCCCCACCACCACCAACCATCTCAGATCCGAAGCTTGGATATGCTATGGTTCAGGTGCGTCCTGGAGCCCTGGATTTAGGAGCACAGGGTCGCACCTCCCGACATATCTCAACCTCCTCGACCTCCAAGCCTGAGGGCCAGCGCCCATTGACGGCTCCTCACTCCACACCATTACCCGTAGCAGCCATGGGAGACCTTCCCGTCGAACCATACACCCCCCAATATCCTCCCCATTCACGCATCGCGCTATGAAGCGTGCTCTTCCCGGTGCTGTGTCGCCAAGTGAATGTGGGAGCCCACGCTCACGCTCACGAAGCCAAGACACCCCGACTACAAGACCATGATTTAGTTAATCTTTGCCTTTTACGCTCTTAGCTTAGTATTTCTTCTTTCACTTACTGACAAGTGAGTAGTATTCTACAGTGGAACTGTAGAGGTTTGAGAACCAGTAATAACGAATTGCAACATATTTTGCACCGTCGTACACCGGCCGTAGTATGCCTTCAGGAGACCAAACTATCTCCTGGTGCTTCCTTTTATTTAAGAAATTACTCTGTTTTACGCAAGGACGTCGTCACTCACACTGTGGCACATGGTGGTGTGCTTCTTGCCGTCCACCACTCAGTCCCCTTCGAAGAAGTGCACCTGAGATCAAACATCCAGGCTGTCGCTGCTCGGATAATAATTAATTGCCGTGTTACCACCATAAGCTCCATATACTTACCTACAGGAACACTCTTTGCACATGCAGAACTGCTGCAAGTGGAAATTCAGCTCACTCCACCGCTGATTTTATGTGGTGACTTTAACGCACATCACCAAGTTTGTGGCTCAGCGAATAGTACTTGCCGTGGACGTGCATTGGAACGCATTATCCGGAATTTTCCCCTTGGTATTCTTAACACTGGAACTCCGACACATTTTACACTGCAAACAGGACAGACCTCTGTGCTGGACCTGACGCTTTGCAGCCCTGAACTTTCCCCCTATTTAGAGTGGTCGTGGAATGATGATCCAGGTACTAGTGACCATTTTCCGGTTTGGACTCGCCTTATTGATGGTGTGGAAGCTGATCGACGACCCCCAAGTGAATTTTTGTAAAAGCTGACTGGAGTTCCTTTCAGTCCGATGTCGAGGAGAGACTCGGCGAGTCCTCCGAAGGATTGGTTTCCGTAGAGGTGTTTACAACCACAACGTTACAAAGTGCTCAGCAATATATTCCTTGTTCGTCGGGCACGCCACGCCGTGTACCAGTCACCTGGTGGTCTGATGAATGCCGAGGTGCATTGCGTGATAGAAAGAAGGCATTCCGTGTTTTTAATCGTGACAGCTGCATGGCGAATGTCGTAGCTTTCCGCAAGGCAAGGACACACTCGAGGCGCACAATTGCTGACTCCAAACGGCAATCGTGGAAAGCGTATGTCAGCACGTTGAATCGTTCCACCTCGCTGTTATCGGTGTGGTCCCGCATCAAACATATCTCCGGCAAACTTACCTGTACCCCACTCCTGACACTGCACATAAATGGATAAGATATTATTAATCCGAAGGATGTCGGCAACGAGATTGGATTCTCCGAACGATCGAAAAATAATAACAGTCGACGTTTCTCGGAATACAAAGCCCGGTGCGAAGCACTACCCCTTGATTTCACAACAACAGTTTCTATCCATTATAACAGTCCATTTTCTATTTTTTTCCGAACTGACTGCTGCTATAAGCACCCTTAGGAACGTAGCAGAAGGACCCGACACCTTACACAATGACATTATTAATAATCTGCCGATAACAGCTTTAAATACACTTCTGCAAGTGTTCAACGAAATGTGGGAAAGTGGAACATTTCCATTGACATGGCGGAGGGCGCTTGTCGTCCCTATCTGCAAGCCAAACAAAACGGGAAAGGACCCACTACATTATCGACCCACATCATTGACCTGTTGTCTTTGCAAATTGTTTAAAAAATGGTAAACTTGCGACTCATGTGGTTTTTAGAACGTAACCACGTACTCAACTCGATGCAGAGTGCCTTCCGCAGACACCGTATAACATTTGACCATATTTTAGCTCTTGATTCCGTTGTACGACTGAGTTTCATGAAACGATGTCATACCGCTGCCATATTTTTCGATGTTGATGGCGCTTATGATACCGTATGGCGTCATGATATCCTCATGAAGTTGCACCAAATAGGCATAAGAGGCCCGATGAGGATTTTCTTCACGATAAAAAAAAACAAATAGGATATTTCGGATCAGAATAGGTGGCTACCTCTCTGACACCTTCCAACATATTGATGGGGTTCCGCACGGAAGTGTACTGAGTGTAACTCTGTTCGCCATTGCCGTAAATGACGTGGGTGATGCACTGCCAACATCGGTAGGACAAGCGCTATTCGTGGATGATTTTACAGTGTGGTTCTCCTCTCGTAAGGTGCGGACGGTGGAAAGATAGCTCCAATTAACTGTAGAAAATTGACGTAGTGGTGTGATAGAACTAGTTTCACTTTCTCCATCTCAAAGACTGCCCCTGTTCATTTATGTCGCAAATGCCATTGCACAGACCCAACGATAAGGATGAACAGTTATCTCATACCTTTCAGACCTGCAGTCAAGTTTCTGTGCGTGTGGATGGATCGCGATGTTACGTATAAAACTCACATCACTGACCTTATCAACAAATGTACAAAAGGTCATCAGGTAATGAGCACCGTTTCAAGGCGTTCATATGGAGCTGACAGATCAGTTTTACTTCCCATGTACCGATCGCTCGTGTGTTCTAAAATTGACTATGGATCTTGTATTTATGACGGAGCGAGTGCCACATCCAAGCGCTGTCTTGATGTGATCCACAATTCAGCTCTTCGCATCGTTACTAGAGCCTTTCGCACTTCACCGGCTGCTAGTGTAACGGTGGAAGTAAACGAGCCACCTCTTGCGCTACGCCGTAAGTTATTGGGCGCGAGATACGCGTGTAATGTTGCCCAATACCGGAACCACCCAGCCTTTAAACATTAAGAGCACGTCACAGGGTCCAGTGTGGACTGCCGTTTTCCATTCGTATGGCCTCGATCCTTCGAGAATGTAATATCAGGCCGCGTTTTGTAGCACGTGCCATCACGCCGAGCACTCCCCCTTGGCATGTTATCCCAGTGAAAACTGACGTGACTTTGTCCTGCTCAAAGAAAGGACACGTAAACCCGGAGGAATTCCGCATGTTCGCATTGGTAAAGATACATGAATATCACGACTTTTCGCGCATTTACACAGACGGCTCAAAGTCTGCCCCTGGTGTCGGTTGTGCTTAGTGTGCTAAGTAGACAAGGTGGTCGATCTTTTTGTTTACCGACTCAAACATCGATTTTTACTGCCGAACCGCATGCCATTCTGGAAGCCCTCTATTTTATCCAGAAAGACCGGTCCACAAAACACGTGGTTTCCACAGACTCGTTGAGCAGTCTCTTGGCACTGAACACCTTTAACCGGGATAACCGACTTGTTCGGAGGATTACCAAAGTCGTAAAATCCCTAGATGACGTCGGCAGAAATATCGTGTTCTGCTGGATTCCCAGCCATGTTGGACTCGCAGGAAACGAAGCTGCCGACATAACCGCCAAACACGCCATTGGTACTGGCCGTGTGGTCTGTCTACGGCTCCCTCCAAGGGATCTATACCCCACTATATTATCAAATATATGGTCAGAATGGCAGCGAACCTGGAATTCCACGTGTAGTAAGCTCAGAGTTTTAAAACCAAAACTAGGAAAGTGGCTGTCCTCTCACCGAACCAAACGCCGAGAAGAAGTAATACTCTGCCGATTGAGAATAGGTCATACATTCGTAACACATAATTGCATGCCTACCGGTGACGACCGACCTCTATTTCCGCCCTGCTCTTACCCGCTTACCGTGTACCATGTTTTAGTTGGCTGTACTCTGCTAGATCCTCTACGACGCCAGATTTTATGGCGGTTGAACACCGACTCTTCTTTACGTATCCTTATAGGGAACGACTCTGAGGTCGTGGCGTCTGGGAATACTTTTACGTTCATTTGACAAGCTCGCCTTGACGTGATATACCCCCACCCGTGAAGATATGATAGCAGCGCCGTAGATCGATTAAAATTCAGTAATGGGCGCAAAATTGCCCTTGATGTCGACGCACCCCTAAACTCCAATCCACCACCACCAGTGGACGGACCCCAGCCCCGGTGCCGACGGTCCGCCTGTAGCAGACCCCGAATAGACCGTTACACCCGCGACGCCTGCTGCCGCGTGACGGTGCGCGTCACCTGAAGACGTGACGTCCAGGACGCCACCGACACACCGAGATTCACTCGTAACGCCGCAGCACGACTCGCCGCCCACATCCGCCGACGTTCCGTCACCTCGACTGTGTCGGCCCCGGGAGCCTCCACCCGTGTCCACGCCCACGAGGTATCGACGGTAACGGAGGCCACCGGCTTACTTGAAGCACTATGTGACGGAGTAATCTACCGATGAGCATACGGGGATGGTCGGCGGCGGCGACCTGTTTGAGCAATCATAAGCGGCGCGATCGGCGTTGAGGTCGTGACGTGGTCACTGGTGGTTCATGCGTCAGGCGCAGACGTGCTCTGTTCGTATCAGAGTTTTCAAGTAGAAAAGTGGGAGGATATCGGGACTGACCTGATCTACACGATTCTAGGACAATTGTACGTAAGGACAAGCATAAGTAAGGACAAATGTACGTATGGCAGATGTACGTAAGCAAATGTACGTATGGCAATTGTACGTAAGCGCAGATGTACGTATGGCTAATGCACGTAAGCGCAAATATACGAATTGCTTATGTACGTATGCGCATAAGTATGTAAGCTCAAACGTACGTAAGCGCAAAAGTACGTAAACGCAAATGTACCTAAGCGCAAAAGTACGTAAGCGGAAATGTACGTAAGCGCAACAGTACCTAAAACATAAAAATGTAAGAGCAAATGTACGTATCAGCCAATGCATGTACATTTAGGAGTACGTGCCCTTGCGTTTAATCACATTTGGTTAGCTGCATATGCCCTACGTACATTTGCTCTCACGTACATTTGTGCATACATACATTTGCGTATACGTGCAATTGCCATACGTGCATTTGCGCATAAGTGCATTTGGTCTTACGTACATTTCCGCTTACGTACATATGCGCATGCGCACTCTTGTGCATAAATACATTTACGTTTGCGTACATTTACGTATACGTACTTCTGTGCTTACGTGCATTTACGCGTTCGTACATTTGCGCTCACGCACATTTGCGCTCACGTACATTTGTACATACGAACATTTCTACTGACGTATTTTTGAGCATACGTACATTTTCCATACGTACATTTGCCATACGTACATTTGCGCTTCCGCACATTAGTCATACACAATTGCCCTACGTACATCTGCGCTTACTTACATTTTCATACGTACATTTGCGTACGTACGTCCGCCATACGCACATTTGCTTTACGTACATTTGTCCGGTCACCGATCTGCACTTGTATTAACCTAGTTCTGTGTTATACTGTCTGCATTCTTTCTGTGTAATTCCTGTTTTTTCCTGGAGCATTCAGTTTGTGCGTTTGACATAATTCGACATCTGAATATTGCTTTGATCAGAAAACAAAGAATTTGGGGCGGCGTTTGATGATAAGAAATTGTAATACATGTAGAGTTTTTTTTTAGTGTGAAGTCATGTGAGTACCAAAACCAGACATTTGTGGCGCAAGATAGTCATTTCAGGATTGTCTGAATCGGGGCCCTCCAACATTGTTTGGCAATCAGTGACGTCACATGGGCAGGACAATTGATCAGTCCCGTAGGCGCCCCAGCCAAACATACGTGTTTTCCGCACAACATTTTATATCTTAACTACCATCACAATTTGGCCAAATTGGGTTCATTTGAAAGCTTGAAGAATTTTTCCCACGAATATGAGCCTTATTTTCTCCTAACACTAGGATGTTTTGCTTCAACCCACGCTGACTACATTCATGTCGAGCGCTGCAGGAATCGCGCGGTGCCATGGGTAGTAGCAGTATGATGAGACAGGCCAACTGAAGATCACGGCCGGGAAGGAGGGATAGGAGTAAGTAAGAGATAACTGTTGCAACATAATTCCTATCCACTCAGTGTTGGGACGTAAACAAGGGTGGGGACACTGGGGGCATGTGCCTCCTATGGGAAGATAGAAGCCCTCCAGGAACAGGAAAATGCGCCAACGTATATTTAGGGTACCGGTGGACGTGCCGATACTGATTTGAATAGCATGCCCTTGTCACCCATAGTGCAGATACGGAACCTGCGGCTGGTTCTCAGGATTGTTTTCTATTTTCATTCACATGCGTCTAGACCAGGGGTGTTCGTTGATATATTGTTGAGGGACAAGTGCCCCTCAATGTTAGCTCTGTCCACTAATACATTTTAACATGGGGAATTTTGCACCAAAATAATTTATAGTGTGGGGAGCCCATAACTTCATGAATTTAGTAAAATATATTTATAGTATCATAATATAATATATATATATATATATATATATATATATATATATATATATATATATATATATATATATATATACATTAGTTATATACATGCATATATATGTATATGTATATATATATACATATATGTATATCAGCCGGCCATTTTATATATGAAAAATTGCCGGAAATTTCAGATGTACTTGAACAGGAGGGAGAGGATTGATATCCACTGACTTCAGAACAATGGTGATGGGTTTGCATCTTGCAGTGCCAACTTAAGTTGTTCCTACTCATCTCAGCATAAGATAATAATGGGTACTTACGAAATATACTGGTCGAAATCCTGCGACTATTTTCATGAGTATTTCTTGAGCCACCTCGAGATCCGTTTGCCCTCGCATGCAAATACCAGGTACGCCACGGTCCGCGCTGCTCTATCTGGGATGTGTGAACTTCAAGTCTTAATCACCGAAAGGGGCTTACTTAGACTTCCAATGTAAAATCCAGCCCATGAAATATAGGTGTTTCTGTTGTTCTGGAAGGGAAGGTTGTGTGAACAGTGGGAGCAGTTCCTCCTACAACCTTAAAACACTGCAGCTCAAAGTTGTTGATTCCTTATTTCGAGCAAACATTTGGAGACATCTGGATAAAAAGCTTGAATTTTCCCCTGCACCAGCATTGAAAACCTGTCGATACCACTGACCTTGAGTGTATCCCAGAGTGAGGCCAGAGAGTGACCAACTCCCTCCCTGAAGTGATGGAACTTCAATTTGAATTGGCGTGAAGTTGAATACTCAGTGTAATGGAGCTTATAACATTGGTATGAATGTACACAGACATGCTTCAGCCCCTTTTTCACACCATTTTGGAATAAGGGAAAACTACACATATGATTAATGCTCCAACTATTTAATACTAAACTAATTAATGCTTCCAGATATTTGTACACAATTTTTCCACACAATTTTGGAATAAGGGGAAACAACACCATGTAATTAATACTCCAGCATTACAAACAGGTATTTGTACCAAATTCTGAAATTATTTCCTATCAGAAAAAATTCACCTTACTTGTCAGATGTGACTTAGTGCTTTATTCATCTTTTTAGGCATACATGGCCACAAACCCTCTTCTTAATAGCATCCTTTGCACTGCAGTTCGTCAAATTTGTATGCCAAGTGCATTCAGTGCGCCTCTTCCTTTGGGGGTCATGTGTCTTTGTGAACCAGCTGATCCACACAGTGCACCTCAAGTTACTAAGATTCATGGTCTCAGATGTGACCATGCAGAAAGAATGCCCCAATGCATGTGCACTCCAGTAAGAAAATTGCATTAATTATGTATGGTAATTCATAAGAAAATTGAGTTGACAAAAGCATCATAGTTAGAAAGGGGGACATTTCCATCAACATGCACTTTAATGCTGCCCTTAACCCCCCGTGTCGTGGGGTCTTCAACCGCCCCTCAGGCTTTTCGCGGATAGCGGACGAACAGCGCGCGGAAGCGCGCCCAAATTTGGCATACCTTTTCCCACATCAATTTGACATCCTGATTCAAAATGTTTATGTCAAGTCATCTAGGGTCAACGAGTTAGTAACGGTCAAGTGAAGTCACCTCCAAAAACGTTCAACCAGTCGTCACGCTTTAACGGATACAGCTATTTTACTGAAACTTTCAGCGTTTGCTTATCTTTACGGATGCAATAAAACGTACGAGTATAATTTTTCATTAAAAAAATGTTTTGACTACACATAAATTTTGCGTATTTGCCCAAATTGTAGTTCAAATACAGGATTATAGCTAAAGTAAGCATTTGTTATCAGGACAAGTTGACTTCCAAGAACGTTCCTTGGTCTGCTCTACCCCTTGGAAAATGAAAATTTAAGAAAACTTGAAAACTCAAAATATTAAAATAAAAAAATGGGGGGTTTGGGCAAAGAAATTATAGCATTTGTCGATTTCGCTGTTCTTTTCTCATTCAAAATAATTTTTGTTCTTCATATATCTCCCAAAGTGAACTCCCCAGGGTTAAAAACATAATGTAACTCGTGAAAAGTCGTGAAAATCTATCCCCCCTGGTGACTCACTTTTGGGTGGAAATTGTTTTGGAGGGTGGACCCGGACCCTGCTCGCGAGCGCTTTCCGATGACATCTCTTTCGTTTTTGTGTGACGCTTAGTTTGGATTTTAGAGGGGTCTTCAACCCCCCACGAGACGGGGTGGGAGGATTTGACCTGAAAGACGGCGCGAGTTAAAGCTCTGGAGCAATTCCGACATGCATATACTGATACACAGATATCATTTAAAATTAATTCTGATAACCTGCATATTAGATACTTCCCACTTAATCTACAAAATGGCTTACCTTCTTAATATTTAACACAGGGTTAGAGAGCAGACAATGAGGCACATGTCATGCGAAATATATTTACCTTTTACTCCATCTAATGGCTTCCTTATGCTGGGCAATGGGTATTGAGCAATGTTTATATGTGTCATAACATGCATGCTGCTTTAATCTGGTGTTCAATGCACATTCACGATTTTAACATTCCAAGCCATAGGTAGCGAAGTTTTTTCTCCAAAGGGAGGTTAGGATAGGCTCGATTAAATTATGCTGCATTTTTGTCCGCATTTAATTTTATGTCCTGCCAGAGTAAAATAATTGACCATGTGACTTGGAAATTCACAGTTAATGGAATTGTATTTTCCTTTTTGGTTTTTTTTTCCTAATGTGTGGGAGTCATTATAAAGACTGCTAAAAAAAATAAATGCTTGTGACTGAAGTGAATGGCATTCTGTTGTTAATCTTCAGTGGCGATCATTTATTTCTTTCCTACTTTTTTTTGCATACAACAAGTTAAAGGTAAACAATTTGATACCTCAAGAAAAGTAAGAATTTGCCCAGAAAATGAGTGATTCCATCATCTTAGTCACCTTTATAAACATTGCATCAGAATGATAAATTCCAAGGATTCATAAAAAAACATATATTTACCGGTAAGCCTAGGCTCATATTTGGTACCTTCAGCTATGGTTTCAATTTCTGTTCGAGAAACTTTAAGCGTTATGAACGATAACAGGTTGAGGTTGTTGTATCCCATGAACTGAAGAACTTCGGCACCAAACTTAATAGCTATGCTAATAAATGTTGAATACCCTAGGAACCCAAACAATACTCCTCAACCTTATTTTCCCACGCCAATAATCGGAAACACCGTATATCAGACCACAACATTCCCATATCTTCACTGCGCCAGAGTTGAATCTTAGCCAGGTTTTAAAGCATATTTGGAATGTTTAGGGAACGTCATCATATA
Organism: Imbricaverruca yamaguchii; assembly: GCA_034440575.1. Classification (NCBI taxonomy): domain Eukaryota; kingdom Metazoa; phylum Arthropoda; class Thecostraca; family Neoverrucidae; genus Imbricaverruca; species Imbricaverruca yamaguchii. Next base: position 945,465 of record JAOTOL010001585.1, read on the forward strand.
TACCAAAATCCTGGTTGGTTATACTAGAAATCTAGCACATTTCTCCCTACGTCACTTGGGCTGGAACTAGAAAACCTACTAGGTTCCGTGGTACCCTTTAGTCAAGGCCGTATACAGCCTTTAGTGTTAGTACCCAGGTGTGAATGGAGACGTGTTAACAGTTTGACTATAAGGCTTGGTACGTGCGCAACCTGTTCCACGATTGAAATAGCCATATAAAGGTGATTATTTTGATGGAAGTGGTTCCAACTTGTTAATTGCCAGGGTTCTATGCAAGTTGCATTATATTCGGCAACTTGCATTTAGCAGGTCATGAAATTAGACTGCAAAAACTTTCTTGATATTGTGCATGTACTGCGAGTAGGTAGGTAGGTACCTACCTACCAGTGGCGTCGCCCCGAAATTCTTCCAGGGGGGCGAGATCGAAAGGGGACCTCCTGCTCCCCGAAAAGGGGCCTCCATTGTGTTAGGGCCTCCTATTGTTTTTAGGCCCTTAGTATGGTTCAGGAATGGGAAACTGAGGGCTGGAGGGCCTCCTTTTCGTCCTGGAGGGCCTCCTTTTCATCCTAGAGGGCATCTTTTTCGTCCTGGGGGCCTCCTTTTCGTCCTGGGGCCTCTGTGTCAGTATTTGGCACTCGCTTGATTTCTGGGGCCTCCTACCCTCTCCTAGGTGACTTCTTTTTACAAATTATGGACCTCCTGGAGGCCCCTAATTTGTATAATCTCTTTTTCGTCTTGGGGGTCTCCTTTTCATCCTGGAGGGTCTCTTTTCATCCTGGAGGGCCTCCTTTTCGTCCTGGAGGGCCTCCTTTTCATCCTAGAGGGCATCTTTTTCGTCCTGGAGCTTTTTTGGCCTCCTTTTCTGGGCCTCCTCTCTCTTGACTTTTTTTTAAACCTTCTTTTTGTCCTGGGGGGCTCTTTTTCTTTTTCGTCCTGAGGGCCTCCTTTTTCATCCTGAGGGCCTCCTTTTCATCCTGGAGGGCCTCATTTTCATCATGGGGGCCTCCTTTTTGTCCTGAGGTAACTTCTTTTCATCCTGGGGGCCTCTCATCCTAAGGGCCTGCTTTTCATTCTGGGGGTTTCGTTTTCATCCTCGGGCCTATAATTTCAGGGGGTGGCACCCCCCAGTCTCATGGCAGGGGGGGCAATTTCCCCCTCTGCGCCCTCGGTGGCGACGCCCCTGCTACCTACATGGAAGAACTTGACAGAATCCCATCTGTAGAGTAATAGGGTATCCAGGAATATTGCAGGTCTCACCATGGTACTAAGTGTTCTATTTTGCAGTGTGACTGTAGGCTAGTTTTTGAATAAAAGGTGAATTATCACTAAAATATTTTGATTATTGGAATGTCTTTTTTCACCATTCAATGCTTGTTAATGTGGTGAATGTGACATAGCCACCCATTTCTGATATGAAGAAGTATGTTTTTGAATAAAATGTGTATGAATGTGCTGAACATGATTTAACCATTCTGTCTGCAAATGCATACTTTTCAGTTTGGAGGCAAAATATTGCCCACATAGGTGTTTGGAACCAGGGATGGCCATGCAGTTGAGTTGTTAACTCCGGGTACCAAAGGTCATGGGTTCAACAATCATACCATCGGAGTGAGAAACTTATTTTCTTGGTTGAGAGTCTGAGTGATTACCAGCTTCTCCCGGAGTACATTTTCATGTACATATTATTTTTTATGCATGGAATCTGTTTACTGTTGACCAACAGGAAAAGCTGGTGTAGTAAGTACCTTTGTAATATACATAAGTAATATGCATCATTGTTTTTGTAAAAAAAACATCAAAGTGTAGGAACAAAGAAGTGAAAAATGGATGGCACCTCCCAGCAGTAAATCATGGTAATTGGCACAGTTAATCTCACATAACCCACAGGAGCAATGTGCTTTCATTTTGCTGTTATTTTCATAAGAACATAAGAGATCAGTGCAACTATGAGCCACAAGGACCCTTCTTGGTTGCACTCTGGACACTGGACCAGTTTCCCACCAAACTGATTGATTAGCCCTCCTTGGAGTACCAAAAAGCATGCCTTCTATTCTTATAATGATTGTCTATACTAAAAAGAAGAAGATATTCAGTGTGCTGCTACTGCCAACGGTTTCTGGCAGCTGGTTCCAGTGTTCTAATACCCTCTTGGTGAAGAAAGACTGTCTTGGTCCTGTCCTGCTGTGATTAACTTCAATTTTTAATTGATGATCTCTAATTGCATTTCTATTAAATGCAAACATTTCCCTGATATATCCCTGTTCCTGACCATAAACAAATTTGAGGCTAGCCATATGAAAAACAAATGAAAATACCACACCTGACCTTCAGCTCAGAGTGCATAATTAAATACACAGCCGATTTCACATGCAATACAAACCCACCTAATTTGCTGCACATGCCACAGTCTGATGTGATAGCAGTGCACAATGCAAAATATCAGTCAAGGTATTTTGTCTGCAGCATGACAATCTTAACAATGTCCTCAAAGTTGCTGCTCAATGATTATGTCATATAAAAATACCTTGTATCAATTGGTTCACAGACAGATTTTAGAACAGAAAATGCTAACACAGCCAATTCTGATTGGCAGCATCCTGGAATCTGGAGGATGTCTCTTAAAACTGTCAAACTTTCCCACTATATGGGTGGTGTGAATGCAGGTTTTCAGAGACACATCCAGAGTTTGAGCAAGTGGAAAACATGTACTCAGTGTGCAGGTGTGCCATCTTGCAAGTGCTGTTGGAGCTTAGTCATTGCATTTCTGGTGGTTGAGATTGAGAGAAATGTGTGAATCTGTGGTCTGGCTGCTGACGGCTACTAAATGTAGTTAATCTGGGTGGTAACTAAGTGGGATAACCTGCACATTTGTGGATGTTGTTCTGTGTTTGTTTTCATTGATATCTTTGTTCCCACTTTTGTATCAGAGTACATGTGAAGCTCATCCTATCCAGTATGAACCTGGAGTGCAAACATTTTTTGGAGATAAAATATATGAAGAAGTGCCTTAATTCCCACCCTGCATAGCACACTGTACAATTCCAAATCCTGCTGCCACCTGCAAAACAGTGGGTGGAACCATTAGCCATGATCATGCACATTAAGTGAGTTGAGTTAGTCAGTTAGTATTTGAATTTAGGGGCACATGAACTGTGTTGGCCATGCAGCACCCAAAGTGAGTTGAGATACACAATAAACAAACAAGTAGAGGTTTGTAGTTTGGGAATATAGCATGAAAAGCAAATGTTCAAAATCAAGAAAAACTGATGTAACATAACAGTGTAGGATTTCCATATTTTTTTCTTGGTAGTGGAGTACAAAATTTGTAGCTGGAGTACGAATGTTTCAGCTGGATTCCAAAAAATAGCTATGCACTTGCTGACAATTAACCTTGTTTTAGTGGGACTGAAAACCAATGTTAGCATTTTTGTATGCATAGGCATCTTGGCAAACTAAGCCATATCAAAAACTTTGCTGCACTAAAAAAATGAGTTGTCCATAGCCAGGTAGTATTGCTTAAATGAAATTAAAAGTAAATGTTAGCATTCCATGCTGTATGTAGCAAAGAAACATATATGTACATATAGCTAGCTGCTAAGTCAGCAATATGTCAGCAAGCTAAGTCATGGATAGGTGCAATTGTGCTAAGGAATGCAATCTAGTGGGAAGTGCCCTCAGTAGCCAAAGTACTCCACAAAATATACTCAGGATATCTGCAAAGTGGATAGATATTGCCTGAGTGTAGGTGGGTGATGTATTCCCAAAGTTCACAAACAAATATTTATGATAAATAGGCATGATGTGATGTGAATACACCAATAACATTTCTCCTGGCAGAGCGCAGGATGAATCGCACTCACTCATCTTGGGCAGACCACACAACCGGGATCATCCTTCAACAAACACTTCTCCAAAGGACTAGTCCCACGACTAATGAGCCGAGTTCACCCGCGATTCATTTGAATTATTGCTAACTTCCGTTGTTGTCCAAAATCTCAAGCACCCCAAAAATGCATTTCATGGCCCGGTCAACCTTTGCGCCATTCCGAGTTTGTGCGTACCATTCGCCACCGACGCATAATACACAGCTCTGCCTCGGACCCTAAAATTGGCTGTGGTTAAATTATTAGCGAAGGATGATGTTATAAGCCAACCTCATGAGCAATGGTAGAGAAAATGGTAACAAAAGTACACTTAATCGATGTCAACGAAGTTCATAAATGCGCACCCGACACCACGAACCTGCTTAACGCACACCTGGCACAGCAAACCCCACGTGACTATTGGATATGGATGGGCTATTGTTTTGGAATATATGATGGTTTAATGAAAATTATACTAAAACAATCCGTCTAAAGTAGTTTTATTCTCACCACCAAGAAAGTTATTTTGCATGGAAAAGCTGAAAAAAAATACTGAAAACGATTCTTATGAATATTAAAAGTTCCTTTATGTACTTGTTTAGTTCATGTCTGGAATGTTTAGTTGAAGCAAGGATCAACTTGGAAGGATCCAGAGGTGCCAGACGGGAGAGCAAATTTTCCCTGTAAAACCGTTCACAGGCGGTTTTATTTTTATCTTCAATAGAGTCGGTCGGATTTGCTAACCCAGCACTAGAAGTACAACTGATCATGGGGAGGGCGAACAGGGGATGGGTCGGAGTAAATTTCAGAACAAGTATTACGGACCCTTCACTGACACTGATGAACCCAAAATACAGTTATATTTCAAGGCGCATGTTTATCTTCGCACACGCACACATTTACCCACGAAAAATTGAGTCATCATAAGTGCACAAATGGCATTGGTTTCTTGGTGTAATCGCCTCGGAGAACTTGCTTGCTCCGGGGCGGATTTTAGGAAATTTGAAGTGATTTTCTTGCATTGAATGGGCTCATTGTGTCTGAAAAAGTTGTTCCTGTAACAAAACGACCTTCGATTGCGCATTCAAAGCACTTACTGGCCATGGGCGCTGCATGACCTCTGCAGTCGATGCACCCTTAAACCCCAATAACCCAGCACTTACTGGCCAAACCAGGCTTCAAGTATTTACTCCGGCGATACCAAGTACCCCAAGATTTGCCAACTAGGGATTTCTGGTACTTCTTGGCAAGTACTCCAGGACAAGTATCTAAGAATTAATATTAAATAGATATTAATTAATCTAAATATATCATATATCAGATTAAATATTGATAAGTATTGAATCAATATTGAATAAATGTTAAAATATTTATTGACTTTATTGACAGAAATATAGCGGGCTGACGTGACGCAGTGACAGGTGTCGGTACGGCAGCTCGGCCTGCCAGCACCAGGGCGTCCTTCAGCCGCTGGAGGCGGGCGGCACCAGCAACACCACCACGGCCAACACCAGGAGCAGGCCGCCGACACAATAGCAGACCATCAACGCCGTCCGCTGGCGCGAGCACGGTCGCACATGCGCCACGTGCCACGGCAGCCCACAGCCCGAGCCCACACACTGCAGCACAGCGTCTCTGACGGGAGGACAGCGGCTTGAGATCGTTAGCCAGCTGTTGCTGTTCAGGGCGCACTGGTGCGGTGTCATCGTCATTGTGTCGTCGCCAGAACAAATGCCTCGGTCACGTGTTAGCTGGGCGGCAGCTTTGCCCCAGCCGACTGCTACTCCGTGTGTAGATCCTCTCTACTTCGTGACGGAGCCGAACCCCTCGCCCTCAACCTATTGATAAAGATAACGCCTGAAACAATGGGTATGCAATTCTTACGTAGCAGACCATATACAATTTATTGCATTTTATTAACCCGTAGATGGATGGTGTGGCATCTGCATTACATTCATTGGAATTGGACATAAATTGAATATTGGGTATTAATCTACATTTCTGTCCATTAATTCGTATTCTTTAGATGCGACATGACCTGGGCCGACGTGGAGCGTGGTATTTGTTCGTAAAATACCGGATGCTGTTAGTATCTCAAGGTATCGGAAGTTTATCTCTCTGGCGAAAGCTATTTTGATCTTGTAGTCGCCGAGAAGCTTTGATATCTTAACCTCATGCGCTCGGCTTGCCGATGAGCACAGGCAACACTTTGGATGATCGCAGGTGCTCTCGCTACGTGGCGTTCTGTGGAGCGAGTCGGTCACTGTTATTTCTTGTCAATTGCTCTGCTTTCTTTTGAACGTAAGCTCCCGTGCGGTATATTCCCCAGCATAACCCGTCGTGTGAGCGCACGCTTTGCGTACTAGGGTAGCACGGGTACAGTTTAAATGGGCTCGTTTTGTATAACCAATGCAGTTGAACCCAAAGGGCCAAATAATTAACATTTAGATAAGGCAGAGCCCCCAACCTGCCACCAATTAACGGTCTCTATTTCGATTTCAGAATTGTAGCGAAGCATCATGGACTTCCGTATGGATGAACAGCAAGCCGAGAGCGAGGTTTTCCGGACGGTACTGTTCTACGTGTTCCTCATCCTGTTCGTGCCGGTGGCTGCGTTTTTCGCCTCGCGCACATTTCTGTTCGAGGTGATGCTCGGCCTGGAGACCAGTACCAGCACGCTGTACGCGGCCGTCGTCACCGTGGTCGTCATCCACGCCATGCTCGGCCTGTACGTGATGCGGGCGTTCCGCGAGGCGGAGAAGGGCCCCAAGAAGGACTAGGGTCTGGACGGTGAACAACAGCGGCGGAGGATGCCCGGCGTCAGGGCACGGTCAGGTCCAGTGGCTGTGGACGGTTTCCCGGTGTTGTGGATGCGTACCAAATTGTACATGGCGGATCGTTGGAGCCTTGCTGTGCCCCGTGTGGTGACAGCAGGTCATCACCAGTTTAGTGCGCTGCGGAGTCGGAGTACACTGACACCGGTTCGGACCTCGCTGCGGACGCGTGGCCAATGGCGGCGCCGTGATGGACGTCAGCAGCGGTCGGCAAGTCACCTCGTGTGATCACCGCTGACTGTGCTGACGACTCCATCCTGGCTCATCCCGCCTCATCCCCAGCCGGGTCCGGTACACACTGCTGACTGTGCTGACGTCTCCAACCCGCCTCATCCCCAGCTGGGTCCGGTACACACTGCTGTCAGACGATGTTGGGGCTCAGCACCTTACCTGTCGTTCTCTGAGCTGCTGGTGGTTGTATGTAATTATGGCAAGTCAAGTGTGGGTTTTTGGAACCACCGGTATGAGGTGGTCTATAATGTAAGTACCGATTTGATTCAGCATTCTGATCATATGCTGATGCTGATGATCCATCAGCAGCACCGATGGTGTGTTGCGTGATTTTGGTAGGTAACCTGTTTCCGCATTCGTATCACCAGCCGTCGTCTACTCCATTCTTCCCACTGCTCTGGATGGCGATGCAATGCGTGAATGACGTCGCGCGCTCTTCATTATTGCCGGTGCTGCTGCTACCCGAGCACGGCGTCACGCCTCAGGGTGGCTACGACTGCTTGAACTGTGCGAGCATTGAAGCAATACATTGTCACGTCTGGGGCATCAGTGTAGCAACCGATACCACTGCGGACTTCGGCACTGAATAGTCATCGGCGCTGCCACTGGTTTGAAACGGATGTTCCTTCTGCGCCAACGCACTGTCGGTGGAGTCGCCAGGCGAGTGGAGCGCCTAACCCTGGCGGGCCCTCCGCTGACCAGTAGTTTGACGAGCATTCGTAGGTGTCGCTACAGTTGTCATCGAAGTCTGACTCGATCGACAGCGCCGCTGCGCTTGTTGCAGTCCATTACTATTATATGATTGACGTTAGCTGTCCGTTGGAAATTTTACCTCCCATTTTCCATCATCTACATGAAGGTGTAGGATATAAGTAACTTTGCTTATGTGTGAATAGAGACCGGCGGCTTGGTTTTATGTGACTTCTCCCCGGTCGTTTAAAATGGACAGGACTTTCCAGTGAAATGTGAAGCGCTACCGCCAAAATAGCGCGCACCATATCGATTCGCGGTTCCCTTCGACCCTGCTAGCTGCATAGTGATATGTTATATTATATGATAGTGTGCAAGTATTTTAGCTTCATTTTGGAGCTGAGGAAGTTCAACTTAGAGCGATGTAGGGTATTTTTCTTTTCGGCACCGAAAAAAGCGTGCTGAATGATGTGCTGTGATGCTCAGCTGGAACCGCAGTTGAGCAATTTCCCTTTCCAGTATTTAAACAAGAGGAGCCATGCATGATTCGTGCACGTATTAGGTACCTGAAGTGCTATACTTCCTGTCTACCTATGCTACTAGGCAATTACCAGGGACGCTGTTGGTACATACCTTTAGAGGGCACCCACCCTAGGTGCGGATTCATGGGAGCACTGTGTCATGCTCCCATGGAAAGATGGCATCCCTCTGCCCTCGCGGAAGGCAGACCTCATGCAATGAGGTCTGCCTTCTCTCGAGTGCAATGACCTCATCGCTCAGAGGATTTTTTTCCCAGCCAAACACGCCGCTCTAAGAGGAAATGCACCCACTTGAAGTAGAAGGTGCTGTTTTCTGTACGATTTAAGCGCACCCCTCCCAACAGACTTTCCGGTGAAGGCGTACCTCCAATGACTTTCGCAGTGGCGGTTTTCGTAGTCGCGCCCCTCCGAGGAAACGACGCACCCACGCGAATACCCCCATGGAATTCACTGGATCCGCCTCTGACCTGTCTTACGTAATGTTGAGATGCCTGGCCAAAGTTATGTCTGGAAAGCTCGTAGTGCACTCGCAGTAACTGGTAGTTCAAGTCTAGGATTTGATAAATTTGTCGGGAAATGACACCCATGCAGGAATAATTGTGTAACCCGTGATGCCTTGCTTTTGTAACCTGTTATGTCTTGGAAGTAATATTCCTCTTCCCCCTTTGTATAAACCTATGAAAACTTCTTTGAACAAACTTCAATCCGAGTTCTTGCTGGGGTGGCTTTATGACCCAGTCATATTACTAAACAGAATTTGTTGCGTGAACCCTGGCCGCACCACCCGATCCATGAATTCCAGTTCAACGGCAGTATTTTACCGAAAGCTTAACGTGCCGTCAATGCACCGACGCGGCTGTCCGGAAGCTCGTCCCCGGCCTTGTCGGGCCAGCTGCCAACTGACCCTCCCAGCCGGGAGCTAAATGCAAGCGCGTGAAGCGACCCGAACCCTGCTGCCAGAACAGGGGAGACCAGTGCAGGTCAGAGCTCTAACCAGCTGAGCTACCGGGGCGGCAAAAGCTGACATGTGGTAAGTCAAAAATATATGTCGCATTCACGATAGAATGAAATAAGAAAACAACGAGAAAACAATGTCATACGTTAGGTACAAAGCATTACACCAACCACTGAGGCGATCGTGTGCATGATTTAGACCACACAATATACAGGTGCCATCAGTGGCGGATCTAGGGGCCAGCGGAGCCATGCACATCTCTCATGCAAAGGGCGGGGCATGGCACCTTTCGTAGAAAAGAGCACCACGTGCAGCCAGGTTCTCCTTATCCTGGGCTCCAGTCAAGGCGGTATAATTTCCCGTTAAATGTGCTTCAGGGAAGGGGGCACTAAGTTCATTTGTCCACGTCAAAAAAGAACGCTCTCCGGATCTGGATAAGACTCCTCCGGGAATTCCTCAGTCCATCGCCTCCCACTCTTACTCGGGATTTTTAGCCATGGCTCTCCTCTGAGAGGAAAAGACGCCCCTGCGGTACGCGCGAGTACATCCCCCAGCTCATGGAGCTCCTTCAAGGAAATTGCGCTCTATTCGAACGAGTGCCATCTCCCCCTACCCCTCCAAGCAAACTCCTCGGTCCACCCCGATGTGATCTACTCAGTGACTGAAATTACCCATTTGGGAAACCAGTGACTCAGCTTGGAACTCACGGACACCAAGTAATTCATTTCATGAAAACCTTCCACTTCAATTTCCTGCTGAACAAACCAAAGGCATGGACGTGTCTAATCCGGCCAGTAACTCATGTGCTACTCGCATGTGTCGCCGCTCTGGCGGTCGCGTCTGGAAGCTTCCGCGCTGTGTCTCCCGTTGCGCTCAGGTATACATACCTAAGTTAATTTTGTAGGTACATGTATAAGATTCACTTCAGCATCTCGGCCTGACCTTCATGCTTTTGCAACCGTAATACTGTTTTGTTTGTTACAGCATTTCACATAATGTCTAAACGCAATCAGATGTGCTCGTTTTACTTTGCTTTTACTTTTATTTCACAGGTTGTATCCACATATTCTTCATGAAGTGCTCTTAATATATATTCACAGAACGAGGTGTCCGGTGGCAAATCTGCTGGCGAGTATATTTCAACAATGCTGACTTTGCAACACAACAATTCAACTTCAGATTTTCTCACCGATATCCGATAAATATTTTCTCACCAAGATCCGATAGTTTAATTTCCAGATTAACCAACTTTTATCACAACATTCATTCTAAGGCACCAGCAATATGAGTTGAGAGAAAGTGGTTTGTGGCGTGCGTTACCCCACGTAGTTAGCTTACAATGCATATCGCATGACTACACTCGTGTAATTGTAGTCCTTACCAATTTACCCGTTGTTTGTTTCGTGTTAGGAAATACCGCCCGTCTCCCGTTTCAATGTCTAGCCTGAACTAGACATAAAATATTGCGATTAATCCATTAGTCAACAGTCTAGATTGGTATCTGATGTTTCAAACGGACCTTGTGTGCTGAAAAAGGTGCTATTTTCATTAGCTTTTTTTGTGCATATTTGACGTGCACGCCCCCGTACACCGTGTTAAGTTGCACAATGCTAATCCACCCCAATAACCGACGAGACAAAGCGTCTATTATGCAACCGCCCGATTATGCCGCCCTCCGATGGGGTGAGGACAGGCTGTAGTCAGCTACGCAGGCTGTAGTCGCAGGCTAAGCCAGCGCGCACGTTCTGCTATCCTGAGTGATACCTGGGACTCGATTAGTCAGCAGGTGGCAAGGACCGGGCTTGGCTTCTTGTATCGCTGTGTTCGGCCCATCATCGCGGGAAAGAAACCCGGTGGGTCAATGAGCCCAACATTGGTCCGGACACACTCAACAGATGTTTTGCTGAGGTCGGCGCCAGGACGGCGGCGGCCCCTGTCTCCGCCACTGCGCTGCCTGTCCGGCTGCCGCGGGCCACCACGGCTGTGGCGGCGACAGCCCCTGCATGTCCGACTGCTGTGGCACCGGCTGTGGCGGCGACAGTCCCTGAATGTCCGGCTGCTGTGGCGGCGACAGTCCCTGCATGTCCGGCTGCTGTGACACCGGCTGTGGCGGCGACAGCCCCTGCATGTCCGGCTGCTGTGGCACCGGCTGTGGCGGCGACAGCCCCTGCATGTCCGGCTGCTGTGGCGGCGACAGTCCCTGCATGTCCGGCTGCTGTGGCGGCGACAGCCCCTGCATGTCCGGTTGCTGTGGCGGCGACAGCCCCTGCATGTCCGGCTGCTGTGGCGGCGACAGTCCCTGCCGGTCCGGCGGACATGAGTCAGCAGCGGCTGTGGCGGCGACAGCCCCTGCATGTCCGACTGCTGTGACACCGGCTGTGGCGGCGACAGCCCCTGCATGTCCGGCTGCTGTGACACCGGCTGTGGCGGCGACAGCCCCTGCATGTCCGACTGCTGTGGCGGCGACAGTCCCTGCCGGTCCGGCTGCTGTGACACCGGCTGTGGCGGCGACAGCCCCTGCATGTCCGGCTGCTGTGACACCGGCTGTGGCGGCGACACCCCCTGCATGTCCGGCTGCTGTGACACCGGCTGTGGCGGCGACAGCCCCTGCATGTCCGGCTGCTGTGGCGGCGACAGTCCCTGCCTCCGCCGCTGCGCTGCATGTCCGGCAGGCGCGGACCAGCAGAGGCCGAGCTGTACGATGCGGTGGCTGCCAGGAACGCCAGTGGCGCGTGCGGCGCTGACCGGGTGTCAGTGCGATTTCTAAGGAAATGCTTCAGTTATCATTGGCGCGTAATACTTTGCTTAATGAATAAAAGACTGGTTACTGGTATTGTTCCAGTCTGGTAAATCGCTGTCATACAGTCCAGACAGAAATCGTCGGGTGCTCTCACAGATCCACCAAATTCCCGGCCAATCTCAGTAGTGCCCTGCATATGAAGCATTGTTGAGCTGATTGTGCAAATTCAGCTGACTGATTATTTAAACTGAAGTCATCTCTTTGCCAATGCACAGCATGGATTTCGTGGAGTCCACTCCATTTGAACTGCGCCCATTGTGATTACGAACAGAATTGTTCAGGCTGTGGGCCACGGAGAAGGTACCATTCCTTTCTTGTTGGATTGTAACAAATGCTTTGATTTGATATGACATCAAAAATTGATTGCAGCATTACATTATAGAATTGAGAGCTCTTGGTTTCGGTGTTGCCTTTCTGAACACGTTCAGGTGGTGCGGATGGATGCGCTGCGGAGCGAATTACACATTAACCGAGCTCAGTAATACGGATAGCAGCTACGTGCACAAATTAAAAATTAAATTGGGGTGTATCAAGTTCTTTGGTGCTTTGTTCTACAATATTTCCTCTGGCGACCCTAGCCTTTGCATGCACAATGACGTTAGCATTATACCATATGCTGACGACACCCAGCTCATTGTTTCTGGGAACAAATCTGAAATAGTCCATCGCATGGAAATAGCTCATCGAATTTTACACAAGCTTTCGTCAGAAGCATATGAAAATGAACCCGACTAAACAGCTTATAGTGATTGGTGCTCGACAAATGTTGCTCAGCCTTTCGAAAGTCATCTTGAACGCAGCACGCAGTACGATTGAACGCAGGTTCAATCGTATGCGAACGTGAACGTGTAAAATCTGAAGGTGTTCCGGCATACTTGTCAGGCTTAACCAAGCTCCCCAAAGCATCACTCGTTATTTACTTCCTACGATTGTCAATAGTCTGGTTCTCTCATGTGTCAGATATTGTATTTCGGCGTACGGCAATTTATCTGCTGAATGTATGTCACGCGTGCTGAAGCTCATCACGGACTTGCTGTACACCGAACATGCACAAAATATGACTAGTCCTCTCTTTATTGTGAAAATAAAATGCATTTCCTCACAGTTTCTTTTTGTGATTTGCTTCATTAGACTGTATCGATTGTCCTCCCCCTGTTTGCGGAGTAACCAGGATTTAAGAACTAGTCTTGGGCTTGGTCAGAACGTTTGTTTGAAGCAAAGTTGACTGACCACACATTTTACCTCTGTCTCAGTAATGGGGAAGTGTACAACGAGACGTCTGGCAAGGAGCGAAACGTCTAGCGAGTCAGTATGCTTGTTGCAATTATGCATATATGAGTGGTGTAGTGGGGAGCCTGCACTCTTCGCGACCAGGGCGAGTCGTATAGAGGCGAATTGTCCAGGGGTGAGGTGCCAGTTTCCCAACCGATAGGTTGTGGGTTCCAGTCCGAATTGTCCAGGGGTGAGGTGCCAGTTTCCCAACCGATTTGTTGTGGGTTCCAGTCCGACCTGTCTGCTTTTCATCCGCGACCAATTGGCATGGAAGATTGACGACGCGATTTGGTCCGAAGCAATTAGCTGTCATAAGCCAAAAACCGCCACTATAAGGGCGACTCGCGTGGATGCCGAAAGATGATGGACCATTTGAATGAATGGTATATGCACGGGCGTATTCACAGTAGGTTCAATGATCCATGCTCCATCCCACATTTAGCAAGGACTGAAGGAAAAATGGACCAAAATAATGGCAAAGTCGAAGAAGACCCCGAGTATCAGCAGTGATTAGGTTAAATGAGCCTTTCCCCAGTTTTCTTCATCATAGTTTAGGTCCGCCAGTGGTATTACCGTTTGTATCTATCAGTATAAGCAATGGTGTCAGTATTAGGCTATTAGATATCATGCATGTATGCAACATTGCTCATTATATTGTGTTGTGATTGCTCGCTGTGTAGCAACGGATTGGCAACTAACCCCAATTCGACACAGATTTTCAAGGCGTGCCCTTCCACGCTGCACCATAGCTGATTCGCAGCATTGATGTGCTGTGTGGTGGGCCACCTGCGGATCCGGCTACTGATGTATCGGTCGACAATTTATCAAATGCCAGGCCGCAGATAGTCGGCCGGCAGCGAACTATCTGCCCAGTGATTCATGAAATTGATGCAGTGGAATGATTATTGGCTCTAACCTGAACAAATTCACATCGGACATCCAACCTGATTGAATCTGTTCAGTGTTGTTCTTTGCAGTGATAATTTTCAGGGATTGACAGGGTAGGCATTGTTCAGCCATGCGTCGAAGCAGTGGCAAGTTTGGCAGCCATTTGTGCAATGAATATCGGTTCAAATGATCCCCATATATGTAATTTCCTGCCGCAAATGTTGTCTCCTTTCAGCTGGACATTAAGGCTCTCCTTACTGACAACTTTGGGCCATATTATCCATGAGTCACGCTACGAATTGTTGCGTGACTCACAAAATACACTACTCGTTCCAAGAGCACGTATTCACACTGTAAAATCGGGCCTGTTTTGTAGACTTTCAAGCCTGGCAAATTTTTTCCCTTCCAAATTTTGCATGATAGATATCCTCCACACACCATCAACCTCATTTAAGGCACCAGCGAAAGCATAAATTGGTAGTCCCGATGAGGTCGTGCTCGTACATTGCCATACTGAGACCGCCATCCCCGGTCGTCCACGTCCACTTCCTTCGTCTGTGGAGCTGTCTGTATCTTCATAATTTTTTATTCACATTTTCGGAGTTTTTTGTCCCCCCCCCCCACACACCATCCGTCATAGTGGTTCGCAACGATCGGCAGATACCATCCACGAAATTACAAGACACTGCAGCACCCCTCCCCCACATAAGAAAAGAGAATGTGTGGAAATAAAGAGATACGTCAGAGACGAGTTTCAACAGAATAATCGTCCCCGACAAACAATGATTGCCGCCATGAAAAATACGAAAATGCAACTCTCGTATTTCGGGTTTCATCAGCATTCGCCGCCCGCGGAAAATCATGCGTTCTTCCTGCATTGTGACTGTTTTCTCTGGACGAAAAATACAACAAAACGGATGTCCATGTCATGCCCAAGAGAAAACATATTGAATAAATGGAAATTGTATTATCATGATATGTACACAATTTTAGGTGCCTTCCTTTGCCTTGTGTAGAGTTATTAATTGATGCTTTGAGTACATGAAGACCCATTTTATCGCTTTTTGTAGTCACAATATGTGCGGTTGCGCTACAAAATGTTTCTCCATCGAATATCCTACACAAATGCGATGTCGTTCGGTCTGCAACTGCGAATTCATGACATAGAAGCAGCAGCCGGTACGTTCATTTTTCTGTTGAATTTTTCGGACATTTTACGATTAGTGGCGCGCTGAGCTCCCCGCTTTCGCCGCATCTAAGCTTTATGAAACAAAAAAAATATGTTCGGTGTGTTGAATATGAGTTTTTTTACGGATGCTTGTTTGCAGATTGGGTTTATGAAACCCGATGGTATAGAATTGGAAATATTACCGTCTCGCCGAGGGTCGATATTTTGGAAACCGGCCAACGACAGCAGCCGGCATCATTCCTAGTGTCGCCATATTAATGCTGGCTATTGCTCATGGGTGGAAACACCAGGTCGGCGGGGTCACGACCCACCCAGCTCCTGGATCCGGATACCTGGAAAGCTTGTGTGGGTCCGGGTGGGTCCACTTGCCTGAATCTTACAGCTTTTTCTTCGATTGATTAGAGTTTATTATTGGGATTACAGCATAGGAAATCGCACGGGGTTTGTGACTTCCCATGCTGCTGCGAATGTTCTGATCACCAGATTTAATGCCGTAAAGAAAACGCATTTTGATACGCCTCGTTGCTGAGCATTGAGTGACGAAGTTGATTTGATGATGCCCTTCTTGACGTTTAAGACCCGTTCCAGTGCTTTTGAAAGCTCTTGATGAGCGCCAATTGTGATACTTCGGTACTCTGCCTACCATTAATCTTCCTCCAATGATAGATAGCCAATGTTCTGCAGAATATTGCATCATGATTATTGCTAATAAAATTGTCAGCGACTATCGAACAAGGCAGCCTGGTATCAATTCAATGGGTAGCTCTTATGAGACATCTAAATGCACTTGAACAGCGGAAGCCATACTCACTGTTCATCGTACTTTGTGCTGTATGCTGC
This sequence comes from Imbricaverruca yamaguchii, assembly GCA_034440575.1. Classification (NCBI taxonomy): domain Eukaryota; kingdom Metazoa; phylum Arthropoda; class Thecostraca; family Neoverrucidae; genus Imbricaverruca; species Imbricaverruca yamaguchii. Next base: position 961,566 of record JAOTOL010001585.1, read on the forward strand.
GTTGCGCTAGAATCGAGAGATACCTCTCAGGCGGCTACTCGTATCGATCTGATCGTAGTTCTTACCCAATTGATTTTCCGTTGCCATGTCCCTCACCGGTGCTGAGTAGATGTCCCCGCTTCTATATGGGACCAAACAAACATGAAGAGGTGCCACCGAACAGACGCTTGAGTCTTTTCGGAAGCGGGAAGTTTCTTTATTTGTTTCATCTTGTATGCAAAACACATCGAGGTTTGCTCTGATTTTTGATGACTCACGTTTGTATCAAGCAGAAGGATAGTCGTCAGTGGGAGCGATTAAACGTATCGCGGCAAAAGAGGGACGGGGACTGTGCTTCCGGCAGTTAGGCAATGTGCTTGGGATGTGTCTTGCTGAAAAGTAGTTGCTAATGGTAATGACGTCATTTAAAAGGTACCTTGCATTGATTGGTTGAAGGACAGTTTTCAGAACAGATAATGCTAACAAAACAAATTTCGATCGGCGGCCTCCGGGACTCCGGAAGTCGTCTCTTAAAACGGACAGTTTTCCCACTATAGGGTGGCTCGAAAACAGGTTTCTGGAGACGCATCGTCCGAATTCGTAGGGATCGGAGGCCACTATTCAGTGCGCATGCGCGAGGTTTAGCGCGTTGTGGTCGGAATTTCCGCTGGTTGTGGTGTGATGTGGTATGTGCTCGGGTGTTGTCTGTGTGCTTGATGGTACGAAAAGTGGCTAGTTTATTTGGTAATCGTAAGTAGAATAGCATGTATGGTGGATGTTTTATTCAATCTTGTATTAGTTTTTTAGTGGTATTTTTATCTTCTGCATGTTTGTGTCGGAGTGCGTGTTGAGCCCATTCTATCTAGTATGAATCCGGAGTGCAAAAATGTTTTAAGAGAAAAAATATCTTAAGAAGTGCTTTAATTCCTACCCTGTTTACTTCACACTAGCGGTCAGACTAGAAATGACCAAGCGCGCCACCACGGTGGTTTCAGAGAGACAAGCTAACGTTAGAGCATGGTTCACGTACTGGTGACGCACCCGTCAGCTTACGATGGGAAAATTGGAAATTTGTAATAATTATCACAATTATGACTGCTCGCTGGATATTGAACACATACTTTGATTCAAATATTAATATTAGCCTGCTTGGAACAACCAACAGGAGATTGTTTTCGCAATAAAATGAAAAACGGCTTGTGCGAACGCACGGAAGTTTTTGGTAGCTTTGGGGCATTCATTGTGTGTCTTTTGATATTAGTTTTTGCATTTAGATTATGTAGTTTTCTAGTTATAGTTATTTCCAAGGAACCTTACGCAGAGCATTTCGAGCTCTTGCATGGGGTACCTTGAGTACGTTCTCGTTTTCCATCCAGCATGCTACATACGTTTTTGAATGAAACGCAATGCAACTCTGCACAGACTTGCGGACATTCATTGCAGAACTTTTGGTTTAACACCAATTGCCAGGTTAGACCAGGTCGCTGCTATGAGACGATTTTCCTTGAACATGTCCCGGTGGATTTCAGTAGATTTACCACTTTTTCGAAATTAGGACCCCAATGGGTAGCGAACTATGGATGATACCCTCATGAAATACACCTTGCCGTTGCTGAGATTAAGTCTAACTTCAACGAGAAATCGTATGATCCTATAATATTAATCTAGCATCTCATAGCATAGCTAGCAACCCACGCAGGAGCAACATCAGGTTTTGACTTTTTGAACCCAAAACCATTTGTGGCCCTCCAGCTCACCAGCATTCCCATTGCTTGTAAGCATACCTCAGTCACCACAACCCCACACAAAACATAGCATTCAGCACAACTTCACCCTTCTGTCCAATCACCTGTCCCAGCCCCCTCTGACCGTCCGAACTGCACCAGGGATTTCTGTCCGAATTCCAGCCGAAATCTCCCGGTCTACTACTTCTCCATATTGACTTACAAGTGCATCCACGCAGCTGGTGGCTATTATTGCACAGGATGGATATGAATGAATAAGTGAGCTGAATAGCTGAAAGGACGTAAGGATTAAGGACATTGCATTCTAGAGCACTGCAGCCAGTCGGCGCCGGCTCAATAGACTGCAACAAGGATTAGGGTAGGTGTCAGGTCAAGGAATGGAAAGGTGCTGAGAAATCAATGGCAAGGATCGTTCGTATAAATTATACAATAAAAAAGAAGGATGAATAATGATGTCCTTGTTCGGATTCGTTCGTGCGTTGTCGTCTTAATTGCTGGTTCACCCTCTTCGTATCATACTGAATCCAACTTCCATGGAGCTGTTTCATTTCTTGAGTGTAGGTTTTTCTAGGTGGTGAAAATTCTTCTCGATGGCAGCACAGTTTTCAGGTTTTCAGGTTGATTGCAATAATAGATCACGAGGATCCAAAATTCGAGTGCTTTTTAGCCATGCTTCTTTCGCACTTCTTTTCGCCATTGAAGTAAACCTTGATTAAATATCAATTTTATCCATACATGGCTCTCACTGAGTGCCATTGATATCGTCACAAATTCCATGTGTGTACAGCATGCACGTTGAAAAGCAAGCGTGCCAGATAAAAATGCCCTGCCGTATTTCATTCTGCAAAAAGGACATTTTTTCAAGAGGAAGAGATATGCGTCTTTCCCCAGCGAACTCCTAACATCTCCAGGGTTGGTGTGCCCATCGCTCTAGAATACGAATACCGCCTACCCATAAGCGTGTTTTCCTGATTACGCACGTCCATCTAACGACATCGCGTGAAATTGCGGCAGCTTTTGAAAGCGCAGCTTTGTTTTGTCCAGAGTTGAATGATTTTCCGCACGGCCGACCCAGGAGCATATGTGCGTGCGCGCGTGCGTGCGCACGCGCGCGTGTGTGTGTGTGTGTGTGCGCGCGTGCGTCGTGCGTCGTGCGTCGTGCGTCGTGTCGGTGGCGCCAGACTGGCAGCAGCGCCGACGCCGGCGTCGGCCGCGTCGGAGTGTCGGCCGCCGTTGTGACCTTTCTGGGTCAGGCGACTTCCGGACTATGTGCGGCGCGCCCTAGTCGCGCTCCAGCCGAGTTCGCACGTCAGCTCTGGGACTCGGCCGAGCCGGCCACAAATAGCTGCCACATCCTGTGGCGACAGTTGGCCGCTTTGTCGGAGATGTTTTCGTGCAGAGCTTGTTGTCTTGCGCCCAGTGTTAAACCATGGATGATATGCACACTGTTTTCTACTATATCTTATTCCAGTCTGATATCTTCGAGTAGTCAACATATTTATGTATGATGGCTTACCAGCCTGAAATCTGATCTGGATCTGGATTTTGGTAATCGGATCGCAATTCGAGTCAGCCCTATTCATAGGCCACTTCAGCCTGAAATGCATGCGTATGCTTTTCATGTCATACTTTATGCGTGAGTTATTGGGATAGATGGACGCGTCTACACTATTTCGTGATGTCTACTCTATTCGGTGTCGACACTAGCATGACTGCTTCATACGTTGCTGGTCGCTTCTATGTGATGGTCACGAGGAAAACGCACTGAAGCAGAGATTTCACGCCAGGGAAATAATCTGTGAAAAATCGAGGGTTTCAATGGGGAAATGAAATCCATAAAAAAAATTATGAAAACAATACAGTGTGAGATGAACAGAACAGAAAACAGTAGTGTGTTGTGCGGGCGGGGCTGGGAAATTTAGACATGTTCATGCGTGAAAATGGAAATTGAACGTCAGAAGATTAAACACCACTATGCTGAAACAATTGGTAGTGTGGCACTACCTCGGCAGGGCCAGGGGTATTTCGACACTTAAGTATGGTAGGAACGTTTCACTGCCAGCTCCTCCAATCTGGGCGACCAGCTGGTCAGTCCGGGCGACTCGTTCGGTGGCTTCGAGCTGGGGTGCTGTGGTTTACACGGCGGCCATGCCTGTTATACGGTGACAGGTGACCGAGCTGGGGTGCTGTGGTTTACACGGCGGCCATGCCTGTTATACGGTGACAGGTGACCGAGCTGGGGTGCTGTGGTTTACACGGCGGCCATGCCTGTTATACGGTGACAGGTGACCGAGCTGGGCGACTCAATGGGCAGCCTCAAGCCGGACGGAGGTGCTGGGGTTTACACGGCGGCCATGCCTGTTATACGGTGACAGGTGACCGAGCTGGGGTGCTGTGGTTTACACGGCGGCCATGCCTGTTATACGGTGACAGGTGACGGGGGGGGCCATGCCTGTTATACGGTGACAGGTGACCGAGCTGGGCGACTCAATGGGCAGCCTCAAGCCGGACGGAGGTGCTGGCGTTCGCGCGCCGCACAATGCTTATCCTATGGCGACAGACGAAACCACACGGCTGAAATAACAAGCATTGGCGACATTTCGTAATTATCGCAAAGGCTTCCTAAAATGTAATCAACGACTGTAAGCTGTTCACCACAATGGGTCCAAGTTTCCGGCTGCGGGCCGTTGTTTTCTCGTCATTTTCGGCTGAGAGTGTCGGTGGAGGTCTGTCATGTCAGCTGTCGTATGGCTCAGTAACGTCAGTCGTGTCGCCCAGCTATTTTAACCAGCGGTGTAGGATCCTATTCAGTTGGGAGGGCTCCAACACCCCAACTTGCAACCCAACCTCTCCCCACACACTTTGCAGCCAGCCACTCCCCTAACTTTGGGAGTCAAGCCCACGAAAAAATGGCAATGCTTCATGAATGTCGAGTGCGACATTTATGCAACAGTTACGACTGGTGTTCAACCTAGGTAGGTGTAATATTTCCCCAAATTGGTAATAAATGGCAACGATACTGTCGCGGTTCTTCTAAGTTTATTTAGTGTTGGTGGTGAATGTCCTTGCCAAATTGAAATAGTACATGCAATCATATTTTAAGTTTTCTCAAATCGATGATCACACTGGTCATTTAGCACTGATCACAATATGGAGTTTACTATGATGTTGCTTTTTTTCGTATTGTTTTTATCTGTTTTGGTGAACTTAAATTTGAAATAACATATAACTATTATAGGACTATAATTAAATTAAGCACAATGCCGAGCGAAAGTAGAAGTCGTTTCGGCACTAAATGGATTATCCATGTTTGGTCGTAGTTTTTTTTTAAAGTTAATCATTTCCCAATTATTGTCGCCCAGGATGGGCTAAGTTCGTGGAAAACTGGAAAAAGGAAAATTATGTTTATGAAATTAATGTTTTTTTTCTTCTCAAGATGACAAGATAAAGTAGCCCAAATGCGGGGACAAATTGGTATTTGAGGGTACCCTATGTTGATCGACCCAGGGTTGAGCCCCCCCCTGCCAACTAATTTTGTGATTCTACATCTCTGATGTTAACCCATATGCCACACAAATACACCAAGCTGCCATATCGCGCTTTGCGCTCCTTGTAATATTTCTGGCATACTCAAAACATTTTTGTTGACCCAAAATAACTTCATATGAAGTCACACCATATTTGTGGTCTAGGGTACGGCTGGTATTATTACCCGCAAAATACGTCAAATATGCCAAATCCAATGACTGAGATAGCACTGGCATGGCTGGGAGTGTTCCGACCACCGCCGTCCCGTGAACCTCATCAGGCATTTGTCAGAATTGCCGCGTTGCTGACGCACGCAGCCGGCCAGGCCAGGATGCCGCCACGCCGACAGATCCTGCCCGCCCCCGTGTCGGCCAATTCGGCACGAGATGTGAGCGGCCGGCGGCCGGCAATCAGACGTGCTCTAATCACGCCACGTCCCGGCTAGAGGCGCGCCTGTGACGTCGACACTGCCTGCAGGCCCGCCGGGCATTACACACGCCAGCCAGCACCCAACTAGAGTCGTCTCCGGTGTCCCATACGCTGCACACCCGCCGGTGGCAGGGACGACCGGCGGTGGCAGGTGGCCGTGTCGGAGCAGACCAGGTCAGGTCACGCGCTCCGGGCAACGAGACATCATCGGCCGTAGCTCGGAGCAGAAGAGGTCTGGCCACACTCCCCACGGAACGACACGTCGCCGGCTATAGCGCGGTGCATGTCAGGTATGGCTGCTCATGGCTTGATTTGTACGTTCAATTTCTGCAATTGAAGAGGGAATTTATATCCATGTGTGCATACAAGTATGCACACACCCACACACACACACACACAAACACACACATATATATATAGAAACTTTTGATAGATACATAGCACACCAAGAACCAGTAGCGCAACCAGGGGGGCCAAGGGGCCATGCCCCCTCCCCAAATTTTTTTGGGGATCGGAGTGGGCTACCCTACTTAGAGCCCTGGCTAGGGGCCCGTGAAGCGGATCTGTGGCTCGAATCAGGGACCCTTTGAACTAACTGAAAATCTCGGGGCCCGTTTTAACCATGGTCCGCCTCGAACCGGGGCCTATTTTGATTCAGGGGCCCGCATTTAACCAATAGCCCGCTTCAACCTGGGGCCCTGTCTTGAACCAGGGGCTCTCTGGAACCAGGGGGCCACTTCGAACCGGGCCCACTTTGATCCAGGGGAGGAATTTCTCTGGGAGGAAGGGGCACGTAAAGGATAAGTGATTTTATTTCTGCGAAGTTTTTCAAACATAGGGGCCCGCTCAAAAGTAAGTGCATGCTTTTCGCAGACTTTTTCAAAAACATTAGGGGGCCGCTTTCGAGGGGGCCCGCTCTCCAACCCTGCCCCCCGAACTGAAATCCTGGTTGCGCCACTGTCAAGAACTTATAGAAGAAAATCATTGGAGACCTATTCGAGGAGGAAATAGCTTCCCTACTGCGCTTCCTTTCTGTTAAGGTATATGTGGCATCATCAAAACTTGGCCAATACAACTCAGCCTCCAATGCTGACGTGTCTCTTAAACTAATGCATGCAATATCCCATCAAGCAATATATTACATCGAAGCTTGTGTTTAGTGGGTATTCGAAAGCCTATCTCAATCCGTCCCAGCTGACCGGAGAGATGTACACCCTGTGGTGCTAGGAAGGGCAGTGCCGCAGATGCACCTGGAAGACCACACAGCCTGCCCCAACTGCCCTGAGAGAAGGTATGCATCCTGTGGCGCTGGGGAGGGCAGCGCTCACAGATGCGCCAGGAAGAGCACAGAGCGACGTGAGGGACTTCAGAATAACGTGATAGACGTCAACGTGACGTGACGCACTTCAGAGTGGCGTGACAGATGGCAAAGTAACGTGAGGGACGCCCGAGAGACGTGATGGACGTCAGGAGACTGATGGACGTTAGTGTGACGTGAGGTACAGTGACGTGAGACATTGGGGACTCCCGACCTATATATACACCCTGTGTAGGTCAGTCGCAACTGGCTGACCTATATATATATATATGTATATGTATATACATATGTGCTGGCCTATGCTTATAGCTGTACCAGCCGGTACCAGCAATTGAATGATATTTATCGGCAGATGTCCATCATCGATCAACCATGCAACTGCCAGCACTTCTTGGCATGTCCGCTGTGGTATATTATATATGGTGTGGGACGATTTCCCAACGTGGATTTAATATACAGATTACATGCAGTGTAGCAACTGTAGGTTGGCTCCCGGCTAATCGACTATAATGCCGGAAAATCGTCTGTAAAGTCAAGGTGCTTAATTTGAAAGCTAGGTTACCGGCTCTTGGCAACTGGAGCAAAGCTACTGACTCTTGAAAACTGGGCCTCGACGTTACCTGAACATTGTCATGCCTATATGGTATATATATATACCTATATATACATATACATATATATATATAGATATAGATATATATGTACACATTCATATATATATATATATATATATATATATATATATAAATACATACATATTTATATATTTATATATGTGTGTGTACATTATTTAATAGTATGCTAGTAATGATTATTACACATTTTTCATCATGATCACTTGTATATTGTTGCCGCCAGAATTAGGGAACAAATCAAATCCGAATTCGACACTGTGACCAGAGGTGGCAAGCCGTGAATAGCTGTAAGCGAAGAAGGTGTAGCTGTCGCAGGTTATGGTTTAAGGAAAGCTTATATTTGACACATATTGGATGGGTTCTCCAAGAAAATACAACGATGTCACAAGGTGAACTAAGCTTAACTTATGCAGCCCCTCCACATCAGAAGATGTAGCAATAAAAGAGGAAGTGCATCACAATAGCTAGTAGCAAAACATCCAGTATCAAATAGCTAGTTCGTGCATCATTTTAGTTAGTGCATCAAATGAACTAGGGCAAAAGAATAAGTGTGCCCATGGACTAGTAGACAGCCAAGGCATGATCAGTGCTATGATCAATATTCCTTCCCGTAACTTAAATGTTCTATTGGAATGTTAAAAAAATGTATCCCAAATGTGTATTTGATCAATACTTCGCTTTCCTGTCAACTTAAATGTATATACATACACTTATATTTCCTTTTGAATCACGAAAAGGGTAATTCCGATGGTGAATTTTATTTATCATACTCTCAATTATGCTGTGGCAGGCTCCAATTTCGTTTGTTGTTGTCTGGAGTGTTCTATCAAGTGTGCGTTTCTTGACGTTTCAAGTGTCCTTGTTGAACAGTGCATCTTGTCTCTGACTTCTGCGATTGAATCTAACAATAAGTTTGTCTTCAAAATAGTTACACATATATGTCAGTCCCGACGTATGATTTTACTCCACCTTATCTAGCAATTCTTCGAATGCTTCTTCGATTTCATTCCAGTTCAGAACAGATAACGCGCACAATGCTTTGATGGCATGGCTAACTACATCCTACATCATCAACGGAGTGGGTATACTTCGTTGTACGAGTATGCCGAGGTACCTGAGCTATGTGAAGAAAAACAGCCTTAATCCCATGCTATCGGAAGTTCTTCAAGCAGGGCACACCGATGCTACTTCAAAGTCGATTATGCAAGATCATGGGCAAATAATGGGGTGAACTTGTTAGTGATTTTGATTATTACAAATTGAAATTGTATAATGTGTTTTTGCCAACTTAATTACGATAAACAGGCATGGCTAGAAAAATCCAAGTTGCAGGCAGATTAGAGGGTTTATTTACTGTCTGCTGAGATGCATGTCAGTACACTTCACAAAAATAACCTTGGCCGTATTTTGCGTTATTCACCATGTCCACATTCGCAGGGTGCATGTCGCAGAACAACCTTCGGTTAGTGGTGTATGTAGGCATACTGTTGTCGATGTAGAAGCCATGGTTAGCCCACATACTTCGTCAGCCGCTTGTATGCTACATCTTCCCAAATTCGGATAGCAGGCTGAGCAGTAACATCCGGCTTCTGTTCAATGGCATGACTGAGCCTCCTAGCTTAGAAATTGGCATAACACACATCGTCTTACAAAAATCGAGGAACAAATTAGTCAGAGTGACAGGCTAACACGTTTTAGAAGGTGGGAACAAACAAACAAACGACCTCGTAGCAGTCGCGCAAGGTCTGGTGTGGAATCTCGCACGGGCGGGCCGCTGGCGACGGACGCATGCGATGAACACAGCCGAACAATTCGGGGAGCGTTGCAGGCTGCAGTGAGAAGCCGACCGCGCCAGACAGTGACTTGTCTCGGGTCCGTGTGGTCGGCGATGATCACGCGTGTGCCGACGAGGTCGGTTACGATGCTGTGGTGAACATAACGGTGGTGAAGTGGCCTGTCAGCTGTCATACCGACCTGCTCCGGACTCTCTCGCAGTCGCGCTCCCCGTCTGTGTCGAGGTTGCCATGGCAAGCGTCTTGCAAATAGGTCAGAAGCCGCAGTGGCCGTCAAGTGCCATCGTGCTGCACAGGAAGCTGCCTTGCCGCGATGAGGCGGCTATGGACCAAACTGCGAAGTAGCATAAGTCAGCCTTTGTCTCTCGTGTGGCCGATACAGCCAGATGTGGGGCCGTGTAGTCCACCTTTGCCTCTGATGTGGCTGATACAGCCAGATGTGGCCAGCGGCGTCGCCACCGAGGGGGGCAGGGGGCAATTGCTCTCCCTGCTGTGAGACTGGAGGGCGCCCCCTGAAATTTGAGGAGGCCCCCAGGACGAAAAGGAGGCCCCCAGGAGGACAAGGATGCCACAGTGCCAAAAGCAGTCCCCAGGACGAAAAGGAGGCTCCCATGACGAAAATGAGGCTCTCGGGACGAAAAGGAGGCCCTCCAGGATGAAAAGGAGGTCCTCCAGGATGAAAAGGAGATTCTACAAATTATGGACCTCCAAGAGGAGGCTGATAATTAGAAAAGGAAGTCACCTAGGAGAGGGTAGAAGGCCCCAGAAACAAAGAGAGTGCCAAACACTGACATGGAGGCCCCCAGGACGACAAGGATGTCACAGTGCCAAAGCAGGCCCCAGGACGAAAAGGAGGCCCCACGACGAAACGGAGGCCCCCAGGACGAAAAGGAGGCCCCCAAGACGAAAAGTAGGCCCTCCAGGACTAAAAGGAGGCCCCCAGGATGAAAAGGAGGCTCACAGGACGAAAGGAGGTCCCAGGACGAAAAGGAGGCCCCATGACGAGGAGACCCCCCAGGACGAAAAGGAGGTCCCCAGGACGAAAAGAAGGCCCCCAGGACGAAAAGGAGGACCCACGACGAAAAGGAGGCCCACAAGACGAAACGGAGGTCTCAGGACGAAAAGAAGGCCCCCAAGACGAAGGGGAGGCCCTCCAGGACTAAAAGGAGGCCCCCAAGACGAAAAGGAGGCTCCCAGGGCGAAAAGGAGGGCCCAGGACGAAAATGAGGCCCCTAGGACGAAAAGGAGGGCCCCGGGAAGAAAATGAGGAGGAGCCTGGGAGAGAAGAGGAGTCCACCAGGAGATAAGATACCATCCTTAAGATGGGCGATGTTCGAATCAAAACGCAGAGCAAGAGGTCCCCAAGACGTAAGAGGCGGCCACTAATTTGAAAAAGGACTATAGAAGAGAAATGAGGGCCCTGCCGGACTCGAGAGCAGTCCCCCCGAAAATGAATATGTCTACAGGACTGAATGAGGCCACGAAGACCAAAAAGATTTCCAAGAAAATGAGAGGAGGCCCTTAAGATGGGAGTGGTAACAGGTGTGAAGTGAGGTTTCCAAAATTAGGGGCCTCCAGGAGGAGGCCCATAATTTGAAAAAGAAGTCACCTAGGGGAGGGTAGGAGGCCCCATAAATCAAGAGAGTGCCAAAAATTGGCACGCAGGCCCCCAACATTACAGAGGAGTCTCAATACGGGAAGGGAGGCCCAAGGAAATGACAGGAGGCCCTAAGTCGGAAAAGAAAGCAAGTGGATATGATATGAGGTTTCGGATCAGGGACGTCGCCACCGGGATGGGGACAGCGGGGGCAATCGTCTTCACCCCTTGGCTTGAGACTTGGGGGGACGCCCTCTGTAATTTGAGGAGACCACTATCCGGAAATGCATAGGACAAGAAGGTGAGCAAGGAGCCCGACGGGAGAGAAGATGATGCTGTCAAGGAGGATCCAAGACTGACGAGGCCCCCAGGAAATATAATCAGGTTCCTATAAGAGCCATAGAACAGAGATTGTGAGGAGGCCTCCAGGACGAAATGGAGGCCCCCAGGACGAAAAGAGTGCCACCGAGACGGGCAAGAAGCCACCCAGGGTTGCACGAGAAGGCTTCCGATGGGTATCAAGATACTCTTAATTTGAAAACGATGCCCAAAAGATAGAAGAAAAGGATCCTATACAATAGAAAATAATGAAAAGAGATATTTATCCGGAGGCAAGAGGGGGTCCCAAGATGGGTAAGAAGGTCACCCTAGGAATTAGAGAAGGCCACTGAGACCAGCCAGATGAGGCCCACATTTTAGAAGACGAGTACCCTAGAAGAGAAGATTTAGGACTAGGACGCAAAAGCAACCTGTTAAGAGAATAATGAGGCTCCAAACACAGATGAGGATGACTCCAAGACGTGAAATGAGTCCCATAATTTTAAAAAAGAAGTCACCTAGGAGAGGGTAGGAGGCCCTAGAAATGAAGAGGTTGCCAAAAATTGGCACGGGGCACCCAGAATTGCAAAGGAGGCCCCAATACGGGAAGGGAGGCCCCATAAAATGAGAAGAAGCCCTAAGATGGAAAAGAAAGCCAGTGGATATGAGATGAGGTTTCGGAGACGCAACAATAGGTACCAAAACGAGTAAGGTTCCACCAAAATAGAAAAGGATGATATAGAGACATGGCAGGAGGCACCTAAATCGGAAGAGGACAACACAAGATTGGAAATAAGACCCATGATGAACGAAGAGGCCCTAAAATTGGAGAAAAAGGCCATTGGATAAGAGAGATAGCTCCCAGGCGGAAAAGAAGGCTCGCAGATGGCCAAAAAGGTCCCCGGGAAATAACAAGGCCACTGAGATAGGAAAGGTTGTGTATAATTTGGAAGAGAAGAGGAGTCCACCAGGAGATAAGATACCACCCTTAAGATGGGCGAAGTTCGAATCAAGACGCAGAGCAAGAGGTCCCGAAGTCGTGAGAGGAGGCCCCTAATTTGAAAGAAAGGACTCTAGAAGAGAAATAAGGGCCCTGCCGAACTCGAGAGAAGTCCAAAAGATTTCCAAGAAAATCAGAGGAGGCCCCTAAGATGGGAGTGGTAAGAGGTATGAAGGGATGTGAGGTTTCCAAAATTGAAGATTCCCTCAAGACTGGTAAGGCTTTGCCAGGATAAAGGAGGATGACGACGAGGTGTGGCAAGAAGCCCCTAATTTGGCAGATACTGCCCCTGGGACATGAGAGGAAGCAGCCCCATACCATGGTAAAGGGTCCCAGGATGTAAGAGGATGTAAGAGAGGGCCCTTCAAGGCAAGAGAGGAGGACATTGAATATGGAGGAGAGCAGAACATAAGACGTAGAAAACCGATGAAGAAGCTCAAGGAAATTGGGCGAGATGAGGCCTATAATTTGCAAGAAACCCCTAAGAAATGGTAAAAGTCGTTCCGGGGTGTTTCGAAATTACGATATGGACCCCAAAAATATCTGGCCGGGCCCACGAAAATCACGCTGAACCTGGATGTACCAAAAATATACGACTGGACCATGAAAATAAATCTAATGGCACGACAGGTGGTACCATTCCACAACGGTCTCATTGGGACCAAAAGAAATGAAGCCGGAGCGACGAAAAACACTCCGGACATGGGTGCAACTCTGAAAAACACACACAAAAACACATTAAAAAACATAAAAACACTCCAACTCTGGGGCCCAACAAGTACGCCAAAAAACATAAAAGACCCCAAAAAAGTGTCGAGGCAGCTAAAGCTCGCGCTAAGGATCCAAGCAAATGATGTCGGGGCCCAAATGATCACATTGGACTATATAAAAAAAATCGCGTCGCAGCCATTGAAAATCACCCTGGAGGCCCAGAACGGCGCACCGGGCCACAAAAATTGCAGCTGCTCCAAAAACCAATTCTTAACCGGAATGTCACTCTGTGACAAAAACATTTAAGTGGCCGCAGTGGCATATCAAGGGGGCAAATCCCCTCTCCATCCTGAGAGGCATAAGCTCCCAAGAATCGTGCCGGGGCTCCAAAACTCGCGCTTGGGCCACCAAAATTCGCGTCGGTCCACCAGAATTTGCGCAAGGGTCTCCAAATAAGTACTTCAGGCCCCCGAAGACTCGTTCCGAGGCTCGAAAACTTGCAATAGAACCCGCCAAAATTGCGTTGGGTAACAGCTAAGTACAACGCTTCCCACAAACTCGAATCTGTCCCACAAAATACCGCGCTCGGGACCCACAATTCCCATCGGTAGTTCCGTGGAAGCTCCACAAAATTGGCGTCTAGTCCCACATGTAAGAACAGCGTGACCAGAAAAACGAAATCGGTATCCGAAAAAAAAAAGCTGTAGCCTTCCAAAATAAGAATGTATCTAACAAAATAAATTTCCTGTTTAAGAACATGGCTCTCGAGCGCCGAACATGCAACCAGATACCTTCACAAATTGCGTATGGCCCTGAAAAACATACCGTATCTAAAAAAGAAATCGAGGTGAGATGCAAAAACGTGGCGCCAGGGACTCGAAAAGTCAGGTCGGGATTCGAAATTTACAACAACAAAAAATCCACGAAAATCTCGTTGAGCCCAGAAAACTGGCGTTGGGTCCCCGGAACCACGCGCTTGGGCACGATAAATCGCGCTAGGACTAAGAAGCACCGCACCGAAGCCACAACATCGTACTGGACCACCACAAATGTGCGTAAGAAGCCCCCAAAATACAACAGGAACCTAAGAGCATAACGGGGGCCGACAATACAACTGGCCCTCCAATTCCCATCGGTAGTCCCGTCGAAGCTCCACAAAATTGGCGTTTAATCCCACACGTAAGAACAGTGTGACCACAAAAACGAAATCGGTATCTGAAAAAAATCAAGCTGGAACCTTCTAAAATAAAAATGGATTCAACAAAATAAATGTCCGGTTCAAGAAAATGGCTCTGGAGCACCGAACATGCTACCAGATGCCTTCACAAATTGCGTATGGCACTGTGAAAACATACAGGATTTTGACAAATCGAGGTGAGATGTAAAAGCGTGGCACCGGGCAGTCGGGAAATAAGGCCGGGATTCGGACTTTATAATAAAAAAAATCCACAAAAATCGCGTTGAGCCCAGGAAACTGGCGTTGGGTACCTGGAACCAAACGCCTGGCAGCGATACGTCAGGCTGGGACACATACCGAAGACCCAAAACCGAACTAGGGCCCACAATTTGGTGGACAGATTTGGTTTTTGTGGTCACACTGTTCTTACGTGTGGGCTTAAACGCCAATTTTGTGAAGCTTCGACGGGACTACCGATGGGAATTGTGGGTAACCAGCGCGATATTTTGGGGGATAGATTTGAGTTTGTGGGAAGTGTTGTACTTAGCTGTTGCCTCAACGCGATTTTGGCGGTTCTCATTTCAAGTTTTCGAGCCTCGGAACGAGTTTTCGGGGGCCCGAAGTACTTATTTGGATACCCCTGCGCGAATTCTGGTGGACCGACGCAAATTTTGGTGACCCCAGCGCGAGTTTTGGAGCCCGGCACGATCCTTGAGAGTGTATGCCTCAGGATAGAGGAGGAATTTTCCCCTTTGATATGCCACTGTGGCCACTGAAGGAGTGTATTCTTTGTCCCAGAGTGACATTCCGGTTAATAATTTATTTTTGGAGCAGCTGCGACTTTTGGGGCCCGGCGCGCCCTTCTGGGCCTCCAGGGTGATTTTCAAGGGCTGCAACTTGATTTTTTTATATAGTCCAATGTGAACTTTTGTGCCCCGACGTCATTTTCTTGGATCCCTGGCGCGAGCTTTAGCTGCCTCGACACTTTTTTGGTCTAAAACGTTTTAGGGGTTTTGGCATCATTGTTTGGCCCCAGAGTTGGAGTGTTTTTTTGTGTGTTTTTGTGTGTTTTTGTGAGTGTTTTTCAGAGTTGGACCCATGTCCGGAGTGTTTTTCGTTGCTCTGTCTTCATTTGTTTTGGTCCCATTGAGACTGTTGTGGAATGGTACGACCCGTCGTTCCACTATACTTATTTTCATGGTCCGGTCGTAAATTTTTGGTACACCCAGGCTCAGCGTGATTTTCAGGGTCCCCAGCCGGATTGTTTTGGTCCATGCCGTAAATGTGAAACACCCCGGCACGACTTTTACCATCTCTTAGGGTTTTCTTGCAAATTATAGGCCTCATGTCCGCTCCATAAGTATCTAGTCCCATTTCCTGAAGACTACCGGTTGTCAACGTCTTATGTCCTACCCTCCTCTATATTCAATGTCATCCTCTCTCGTCTTGAAGGACTTTCGCTTACATCCTTGGGCCCTTTACCATGGTATGGGGCTTCTTCTCATGTCCCAAGAGCATTATCTGTCAAATTAGGGGCCTCCTGCCACGCCTCGCGGGCCTCCTCCTTAATCCTGGCAAAGCCTTACCAGTCTTGAGGGAATCTTCAATTTTGGAAACCTCACTTCACACCTGTTACCACTCCCATCTTAAGGGCCTCCTCTCATTTTCTTGGAAATCTTTTTGGTCTTCGGGGCCTCATTCAGTCCTGTAGACATACTCATTTTCGGGGGGACTCCTCTCGAGTCCGGCAGGGCCCTCATTTCTCTTCTATAGTCCTTTTTCAAATTAGTGGCCGCCTCTTACGTCTTGGGGACCTCTTGCTCTGCGTTTTGATTCGAACATCGCCCATCTTAAGGATGGTATCTTATCTCCTGGTGGACTCCTCTTCTCTCCCAGGCTCCTCCTCTTTTTCGTCCTGCGGGCCTTCTTTTCGTCCTGCTCGCCTACTTTTCGTCCTGGAGGGCCTCCTTTTCATCCTGGAGGACCTCCTTTTCGTCTTGGAGGGTCTCCCTTTCGTCTTGGAGGGCCTCCTTTTCGTCCTGGAGGGCCTCCTTTTCGTCCTGGAGGGCCTCTCTTTTGTCCTGGAGGGCCTCCTTTTCGTCCTGGGGGGCCTCTTTTTCGTCCTGGGTGGCCTCCTTTTCGTCCTGGAGTACCACCTTTTCTTCCTGGAGGGCTTCCTTTTCGTCCTGGAGGGCCTCCTTTCTGTCCTGGAGGCCTCCGTGTCAGTAGTTGGTACTCTTGATTTCTGTGGCCTCCTACCCTCTCCTAGGTGACTTCTTTTTCAAATTATGGGCCTCCCCCTGTAGACTCCTAATTTGTAGAATCTCTTTTTCGTCTTGGGGGCTCCTTATTCGTCGTGGAGGGCCTCCGTTTCGTCCTAGGGACCTCCCTTTTCATCCTGGAGGCCTCTTTTTCGTCCTGTGCCTCCTTTTCGTCATTGGCTTCCTTTCCATCCTGGGGGCCTCCTTTTCGTCCTGGGGGCCTCTTTTTCGTCCTGGGGGACTCCTGTTCGTCCTGGTGGCATCCTTTTCGTCCTGAAGGGCCTCCTTTTCATCCTGGAGGGCCTCCCTTTCTTCCTGGAGGGCATCCTTTTCGTCCTGAAGGGCCTCTTTTTCATTATGGGGACCTCCTTTTCGTCCTGGTGGCCTCCTTTTCGTCCTGGAGGGCCTCCTTTTCGTCTCGGAGGGCCTCCTTCTCTTCATGGGGGCCTCCCTTTTGTCCTGGAGGGCCTCCTTTTCGTCCTTGAGGGCCTCCTTTTCGTCCTGGAGGGCCTCCCTTTCGTCTTAGAGGGCCTCCTTTTCGTCCTGGTGGCCTCCTTTCCGTCCTGGAGGGCCTCCTTTTCGTCCTGGGGTCTACTTTTCGTCCTGGGGGCCTCCTTTTCATCATGTGACCTCCTTTTCGTCCTGGGGGCTCTGCGCGAATATTTGGCACCTTCTTGATTTTTGGGGCCTCCTACACTCTCCTAGGTGACTTCTTTTTCAAATTATGAGTCTCCTCCTGGAGGCCCCTAATTTGTGGAATTTCTTTTTCGTCTTGGGGCCTCATTTTCGTCCTGGGGCCTCCTTTTCGTCCTGGGGGTTTCTTTGTCGTCCTGGGGGCCTCCTGTTCGTCCTGGAGTATACTTTTCGTCCTGGAGGGCCTCATTTTCGTCCTGGGGGCCTCCTCAAATTTCAGGGTGGCGGCGCCCCCCACCCCAGTCTCACGGCAGGGGGCAATCCCCCCCCTGCCCCCCGGTGGCGACGTCCCTGACTGGAGCACCACAATTGTGCGTCCGAGGCCCCAAATAAACACAACAGGAACCTAAGAGTACAACGGGGGTCGACAATACAACTGGCCCTCCAAAACGCACATAATCTCCCAAAAAGTTACAGGGCCTTAACACATGTGTTGCAGCCATAAATAGACATACCTGGACCTCTAAAATACACAAGAAGCTCTTAGGCACACAGAGGTCTTAAGGACGCACGAGGGCCTGAAAAAGAGGCTGCAGCCGCAAATGGCAACATGGTTCCACAACGAGCAAAAGCACCGGGCGTTAAATGAAGACATCGGGAGCTTCGAAAACGCCGACACGTAAAAAAGTCATCGGTGCCCAAAAAAAGTAACAACACACTAAAACGAGGAGGGGTTTCGAAAATGCATTAGGCTGCAGTGCAGAAAGACGCAGAGGGTCCAACAAAGAAGACTGAGGAAGCGCCTCGGTTCGATAGCCATTCTGGGAGGATAGCAACACAGGTATCAGGTGCATCAAAGCTGAGCTGAATCTGCATTTCATAACTACCAGAAAATGTGGGAGGTAGGGAATTAGTGATCGGAATTCATTACTCGACCTTTCGCAGCGAACGCCCATACTAAGCATTCCAGCACGTCAAATATAGCGCAAGTCTATCATGTGGCAGTAATTACCAAAAGGCAGAAGGCCTAGCAGAAACCGTAGCATAGCACGAAGTGTGGCGAATGCGCCGAATGCGCAAGCTGAGTGTACACGTGCACTGTTAGTTAGTTAGTTATTTGGGTTTTCGGGCGCATCAACTGCAGTGGAAATTTCAGGGGGCGGCGCCCCCACCCCAGTCTCACGGCAGGGGGAAATTCCCCCCCCCCTGCCCCCCGGTGGCGACGTCCCTGACTGGAGCACCACAATTGTGCGTCCGAGGCCCCAAATAAACACGTGCACTGACGTTGGCGTCGTAGCGACCGGGTGATATGAACTGGAATGCCTGAAATTGAGAAATTTTATATTTCAAAGTGATGGGTAATATATTGTAAATTCAAGTTAGGGGTTTAATACATTTTCTCCTGCTCATTTATGGCTTTGTTGTTTTTTATGCACCGAGGATATTTTTACGTGTCAGGGCGTTTTCGAAGGTGCATCAAGTTAGCATGATCCCTGCGTGCCTTGAGAGCTTCCAGTGTATTTTTTCTAGAGCTCCATATATATTTATTTAGGGCTGCAACGCATGTGTTCAGGCCCTGTCGCTTTTTGGGAGATTGTGTGCTTCAGAGCGTGAGTTGTATTTTCGGTCCCCGGTGTGCTCTTGGGGTCCCGCTGTGTTTATTTGGGCCCCTAACGCACATTTGTGAGGGTTCGGTTTTGGGGCTTCGGTATGATTTTTCGCTGTCCCACCCTGACTTATCGCTCCCAGGCGCGCGGTTCCGGTTACCCAACGCCAGTTTTCTGGGCTTAATGCTAGCTTTGTGGATCTTTTCTGATTTGTTTAATCTCAAAAGTTCGAATTCCGGCCCGACATTTCGAGACCCTAGCGCCATGTATTTGTATCCCGTCTCGATTTTTCGAGATTCGGTATTTTTTGACGGCGTACACAATTTATGAAGGCCTCTGGTAATATGTTCTGTGCTCCAGAACCATTTTACCGACCCTACATTTATTTTTTGGGAATCCCTCTTTTTTTTGGAGGGCTCCAGCTTGACATTTTCGGATACCAATCCGGTTGTTGTGGTATGGGTTAATTTCAGCAGTGTGATTTTATTTATCACGGCATGCCAAAATAACACCGTACAATTGGGTGGGGGAGTTAGGGTTGAAATTCGACGAATCAGGAAAGATCGTGGTAGAATGGGCCCCTCCACAGGATAATTTAGTTGATCGCTCTAATAATTTCATTTCGATAGGTCCCCTTTGACAAATTTTCGATCGAAATCCCAGGCGCGTGAATTCATTCGCGAGAATTTGTGATTTTAAATTGTTTGGCAGGTTCAGCCAGCACAAAATGTTAGAAAAATTCGCAAATTCCTAAGATTCCGATCAGAAAACCAGTGTAACCCAATTATTTTTGTTACCTTCGCGAAATTATCGTTCTAGGACTGACAAACTATCGCTTAAGCTTTGCTTAGGGCATCAAGGTGGTGATAATAAATAACAGTAGTGATGAATCTAGCTATATTTAGTTATTCTTGGAGGACATAACGGTGGGTTGATCAATGGGAAATATCTGAAATATATGCTTAGCATCAGCCTCGCCGCAATCTAAAGGCCAGCGGGAAGATTCTTCTGTTCGAAAAGAAACATTGAAACGTTGGTTGGTTTTGACACTTAAGTATTTTGCCACATATTACTTATTTATGTCTTGGTATGTCTCAGTTTTCAGCGAAAAAAATTATTGCTTTTGCGTGTTGAGTAAATAATACACCATGCCAAGAACAAACACTGCATTGATATTAAACCATGTTTCCCATTCCCGAACCATACTAAGAGCCTAAAAACAATAGGAGGCCCTAACACAATGGAGGCCCCTTTTCGGGGAGCAGGAGGGCCCTTTCGATTTTCCCCCGCCCCCTGGAAGAATTTTGTGGGGACGCCACTGGGTGTGGCACACACCGTCCCGCTCGGACATAAGCGCTGATAGGACATAAGCGCTGTCGTCTGCCAGCCAGGGTCAGTGTCGGTTTGGGGACGCAAAGTCTGCCAGCTAGGCAGAGGCGGTCTGTCGCACCACTCCACGCCGTCACCAAGTGCTCCAGGCTTGTGCTGCCGACAGTGGCGGTCTGTCGCAGCACTCCTCGCCGTCACCAAGTGCTGCAGGCTTGTTCTGCCGACAGTGGTGGTCTGTCGCACCACTCCACGCCGTCACCAAGTGCTGCAGGCTTGTGTTGCCGACAGTGGCGGTCTGTCGCACCACTCCACGCCGTCACCAAGTGCTGCAGGCTTGTGCTGCCGACAGTGGCGGTCTGTCGCACCACTCCACGCCGTCACCAAGTGCTGCAGGCTTGTGCTGCCGACAGTGGCGGTCTGTCGCACCACTCCACGCCGACAGTAGCAGGCCGTGGCTGACGTCAGATGATGTTCAGGTCTGCACGCCTCCAGCTGCGTGAAGTACGCAGCAGTGGACTCCTTCGCACCCGACCCAGACGGGCACTAGTGACGACTGGCTGACGGTGGCTGATGACGTCAGGCGGGCTGTCGACCTCAGGTGAACGATCACACTGGCTGGTGGCGGCGAGACCTGACGCTGATGGAGTTGGGTGGAGGTGGGTTGGATCGTCCACCAGTTGCCCTATGCTCCCTCAGCTCACTGGTCATGTCTAAATAGCGGCGTGTGTGTGGGGCAGAATTGTTCTTCAATGCTTCAAAGGAGCTACAACTTTTATCAGCATGGTCTATTGTAGTTCTGGCGACAGCAAACACCGCTATTCAACGATCACTCCACGTTCTCAGCGAAATTGGATCCCTCGGACCCCTGGAGACAATGGTACAGAATGGAAGTCTGCTATAAGGGGCAACATTGTATGATTACTACCTGTATATAAACAGTGACAATTCATACTTGACCTATGATCACCTGACATGTAAGAATTCATCAGCACCGCTCGAGTATGCCGCATACATTTTATAATGTTATGTATGTTTATTTTTCATGAAACAATCATTATATTTGAGCACAAAGCATCGTATGAGTGGGACCCGGATTGGCCTAGTACAGGCCATGCCGTGTAAATTGACCTTTAACCCATACTTAGCCACAAATCGACACCTCGAATTCCTTCAGTTCGATTAGTAAGCGAAGCACATTACAATTCAGACGATGAAAGCACCTACCGTCGACTTGATGCCATTATGCCATGGTATGGCCGAGTCTATTTTTAAGGCGCCCTATCATTCTACTAATATGTCGATAGGCGCTCAGCTAAAAACGCTGAATATTGCAATTTGTTGTCTCTATCGGTTTTGCTTCCATGCAAATAAAACGCAAGGGATGAAATAGCCGCCCAAGATAATATAGTCAACGTCACGAAATACATTGGTCTTTGGGTCCTCGGCTGCACATTGACAGATCAACAATATACATTGGTCCGATTGCATGACATAAGAACAAGAAAACATTCGGTATGGGACAAACATACCAGTACCTAAAAATACCTACCACAAACTGTGTGATGTTATACCACCATGGCCTAGGATGATCTTCACGTTGACGTTTTTAATACGAGGTCACATGTGTAACTGCTGTTGCATAAAGCCAAATTGGGATAATAATGGCTTTCCCCCAACCAAAGTAATCGCTGGCTAAACATAACTTAGAAAAGATTATAATGCTAGATTGTAAATCAGCTTATAGCGTATGACTAGTGAGAATTGCTCCATTTAAACCTCGCCATGCTGCGGGGGGTGAAGGTTTACGATGTTCCAACTCCCCAGTTTTTTTCCCGCTGTAGCGACCGAATGAGCAGACATAGCGACAAGAAGTTTTCAGTAGCGTAATGTAAATCCGTTTCACATATTTAGTAATCGTGTCAGGACCAGGTCATCAAAAGTCATTCACCTGGAGCGGGTCAGAGGAAGTGATTTTTTCGAAATATTCGAAGTGCCGTCATTCAGAATGGTTGCAACATACAAACACCAAACTCATAGCGTACTCTCCTTTTCTTAGGATGAACAAACTCCCATCTGGAGATGTTAATTTACCCAGATGTGTTGGGGGTGGGGGGTCAGTTTTCGCCCGTAAGCTTTTCGGCAGATAATGAAGAGAAACGGCTCACGGCAACGTGCCGAAATTTTGCATACCTTTTTGGATGTTAGTTTGATGGGTTGTATGAAAGCCTTCAGTTCAAGTCCTCGACGGTCAGTGATTCAACCAACCGCCACAACGGGGCAAACCAAGAGGCTAGCCATCCGTTAACTGAGCTGCTGTGTGACTATTTCTGCACGCCGTTGGCCTAGGTGTCTTTATCACATTAGGCACTTCCATCCGTCATCTGATAGGGGTTGAACTTTTATGGCCGCTCGCTGCAAATATTACACCCTCGGGGTGTGCAGTGTATATGGAGAACCAGCTGCTATTCTGTCGTTTGAGCGCAACATAAATTGTGCATGATATCTCGCTGAAAGCTGACGTCCGGGAACAATAAACGGTCTCGTTACCCGCCACGAATTGCTTCTTCTGGGCGCACAACTGGGAACATTTGATTTATTTATTTAAAAATAAAATGTGCAAGTATACGGAAGCTAAAAGCTTGCATGCAATGCTGAAGGGATGGAATATACCTAGGTCCTGCAGCGAAGGTTATCAATTATGTTCAAATCAGCCTTATTTAAACGTTCTCCCACTACCAGTTGTAGGTTCCTCTCCGTCGCTCCAAAAATTGCTGTATATTGGCATAGTGTCGTGCGCTTATGCCTTCGTTCAATATACGCCACTCGATGTATCCCAATGTATCCCAGTGGCGGCTGCTGGTGGTGCACTGTTCGGTGTTGACTAGATCCGCGCCGCTATGTATCCCAATGGTCAGTGGCTGTTGCTGATGGTACCCAGCTCAGTGTTGATCAGACCCGCGCCGCTATGTATCCCAATGAGCAGTGGCTGTTGCTGATGGTACCCAGCTCAGTAGGTGGTATTACAGCGGCAACTTGCTCTCCCGTCTATTCGCTTTTGATCCTTCCAACTATTTCCTGGCCTCAATTAAAACATTCCTGACATGAACTAA
Organism: Imbricaverruca yamaguchii; assembly: GCA_034440575.1. Lineage (NCBI taxonomy): Eukaryota > Metazoa > Arthropoda > Thecostraca > Neoverrucidae > Imbricaverruca > Imbricaverruca yamaguchii. The sequence continues at coordinate 984,736 of JAOTOL010001585.1, forward strand.
AAAAGTACTTCGCAGAACATGTAAGATTAACAAGAATTGATTTCAATCAATTTTTATCAACTTTTTCATTGTAAAAATATTGTTGTTTGGTAGTGGGAATAAAACGATTTTAGACTGATTGTTTTTAATAACCTTTTTTAAACCATTTTATATTCCGAAACCCATATCCCAACAGACGGCAGGTAACAAATCAGTCGGTGTACGAGCGTCCTACTCATGGGGTTTGTTGTGGATATTTATTAGTTGTACGATGGGAGCATATCGGAAGTATCAAATATGAATTTATAAACTTGGTTAACATCGATCAAGTACACTTCTGTTATCATGTTCTCTACCGTTGGTCAGGAAGATGGCTTATAACCGCATCCTTCGCTAATTTAACCATAGCGCCAATCGGTCATATGGCAGTCACTCGTCGACTTCCAGATACCGTAGAGCTGAGTGTAGGCTCCATGTAAATCAGAAAGCGTATTGCAATTAACTGACGTTCGTAAATTTAATTACACTTATTTTAGCAGCGTCGACAGAAAAAAAAACTATTGCGTTTTGAAAACTGATGTGAGAATTAAATTTGGTAGCCCCTTTTAATTTATCCGGATCATTATGCCAAGTCTTCTCCCTCTATTTTATTCCTGAGACCACGTGACCTGGGAGCAAAAGGCCGCTGTAAGACTACCTAGTGTTGACCAGACCCACGCCGCCATGTATCCCAAATGTCAGTGGTGGCTGCTGGTGGTACCCAGCTCAGTGTTGACCAGACCCGCGCCGCTATGTATCCCAATTGTCAGTGGTGGCTGCTGGTGGTACCCAGCTCAGTGTTGACCAGACCCACGCCGCCATGTATCCCAATTGTCAGTGGTGGCTGCTGGTGGCACCCAGCTCAGTGTTGACCAGACCCGCGCCGCTATGTATCCCAATTGTCAGTGGCGGCTGCTGGTGGCACCCGCTCGTGTTGACCAGACCCGCGCCGCTATGTATCCATTGTGTGGGGCGCTGGTGGCACCCAGCTCAGTGTTGACCAGACCCGCGCCGCTATGTATCCCAATTGTCAGTGGCGGCTGCTGGTGGTACCCAGCTCGATGTCGCCTGCAAACTAATCAGCGCGGAGCTGAAGGCGTGCGGGCCGGCCTCGTCTCTCTCGCATCTAATCGTGCCGTTCTCCACGTGGGGTAATTCCAATACAAATCGACCAGGCAAAGGGGTGATAGCCCACACTCATGTCTCAGAGTGGGAGCCAAATTGGTGCATAGGGTTATCGTATGCCCTGAATCTACCACCTTCTAAATTTGTATTCGAGCAGGTCAATGGTTCAGGAGTTCAAGAGCCTCGGGCATTTCTGGAATGTCACGCTGCAAGGTTATGTTCGTTAGCAGATAACTGTTTTAAATATCGTTAAATATGTAAGCATCCAGACAATTTTGAACTCGCAAAGGTTAATGGAATCGGATTCCGGTTTTAGTTTTTATACGTGATAAATAATTAAGAAGTTACCCCATGACCTCAAGTCACGTTAATTTCGGGCACCTCGATGCCCATGATTTTTATGGACGGAATGGTAGGATCATATTTTTCTTCATATATAGGAAATAAAAGAATAACGTTTTTGCTACAAATGCTCGTTTAGAGAGCACAAACTTTACCATCTTGTCGACCATTGAACTTCTAACTCGGCCGGGTCGGGCTGTCGGCCCAACTCCGAGAAAGTGCCTCTGACCTGATCGACAGCGTCTAAGCGTTTGAAGAGAGCCCTCCGGCTTGTCGGAAAAGGCCCTGGGTCGTCAAAGAGGGTCCATGGAATGACGGAGGGGGCGCGAGTTGCCGAAGTGGATCTGGGGCCGCCAGAAAGGGCCCTTGGACCGATGGATGGGACCCAAGCCGTACAGGGTCCCCTGGCCTGATGGAGGGGCGCAAGCTGTCGATGGAGGGTCTCCGGCCTGACACACGAAGCCTGGGTTGCTAAGGATGTTCCCTGCGCATGCGAAGAGGACCCATAGCCTTCGGAGGACCCGGGCCGCTGGGAAGGGCCCAGAGCTGGTACGATTGGCTCCTGGGCCGATGATCGCGGGAACTACACAGGGAACCCTTTAAACGATAGCGAAGGCCGAAGATTTTGAAGAGTGGACTACGACCAGACGGAGAGTGGGCTGATCCGTGAAGGAGGGTCCCTGAGCTGACGGGTGGGGACCGGGTTGGACGTGCAGAGTCACTGGGTCGGCGGCTTTGGCCCACGCTGATGGAAAGGGGCTCACAACCGACAGCCGGGCTCATGCTGATAAAAAGGCCTGCGAACTTCAGAGACGAGCCAGGCCCAACGGGGGTCGGGCAAGGGTTCCCGGGGGGATTTAAAGAGTTTCCAAGGAGGGGGGGGGGCCCCCCCCCAGTAAAACCCCACCACCCCCCCCCGGGGGGAGAAAGAAAAAAAAAAAAGGATATTTTGAGAGATTGGACATCATATGGGAGGAAAGGGGGGGAAAAAAAGAGCCCAGGGAGGAAAAAAAAGAGAAAGGGGGGGGATGAGGGGAAAAAAAAAAAAAAATAAAATAAAAAAAAAAAAAAGAGGGTTAGGGGGGAAAATAAAGAAAAAAAAAAAAAAAAGGAAAAAAAAAAAAAAAAAAAGAAGGAAAAAAAGAAAAAAAAGAAGAAGAAAAAAAAAGAAAGAAGGAAGGAGAAAAAGAGGAAAAAAAAAAAAAAACCCCAACGGCCCCAACGGCCAGAGCCGTTCTGGCGGTGACAACCGTCCAATCCGCCACAGCTGTCCCAGTGGCTGGACCACAGCTGCTTCAGCGACTATGGTCGCTCCAGCGATGGCGAAGCGAACAGCTCAGCGTTAGCTGTGATGACGGCCGCTCCATTCGCTTCGCGTTGGCCCCAGCTGACACCGGTTGAGCAAGAAGAAAGAAAGAAAGAAAAATCATTTTCAGGATGCTGTGTGTTCGTCATGGCTGATCAGGCATATTTCTAGTCGTACCCCTGTCCTCGAATCTTGTACTTATGCTTTCTCAAAATGAGGCGTGAATACTAGTGGAGAAAGTAGACGCATGGAAAAGACAGCGTGGAAAATGCGCAACAATATGAACCCGGCCGGAGGGCACAGAGGCCCGCCACCCCATCTTAGCAACCAAAAATATAATGGATCAAGCGATAATTTTGGGGATTTTCACCACGCAAAACCCTAAATTTCGTTCCGAAAAGCTTCATCTGTTCCGTTGAGCTCTTTAGTCAGGCCTACCTTAGGAAAATCCTGGCTTCGGCAGTGGGTCCCACCCTTATCATGAACACCCTCCCTATGTTTGAACGCAACGGAAAACAAAAAGAAGCAGTTGTGTCCACGAATGTGTGCAATCGTGCTTTTGTTCAAGCCAATACAGTGCATACCTTAATTAGAGACGTGTTAACGCCCTTTCTCTTCCATAGTAGGTTTTCTTTTCTTAGTTGTTTTCGGCAACTAAGTGGTTTGTTTTTCTTTTGGATCTTTACCAGATTGTTAGACCTTGATTGCAGATTTCGTATTAGCCACACCAGAGCCGATCTTCCTGAGTATTTAACCAGCTTTGATATACATATATGTACATATTTATATATAGGTGTATATATATATGTATATATATATACATGCATATTTATATATAGGTGTATACATATGTATATATATATATGTGTATATATATTTATATATATCACACACACACATATATATATATATATATATATGTGTGTGTGTGTGTGTGTGTGTGTGTGTGTGTAGGTAGGTAGGTAGCGGGTCATCTTCTGGCATCTTCAGGCAAAACGCTATTGTTTTTATTTGTTATATATCAAACAACAAGATGGTCCTTTCATCCTTTCAATATTCAATAATATTTAACGAGCACCGAGGTCCTCGGAGGTCACATGACATAACGTCGTAGGACAACTTTTTTCTCATTATTTGTCAAATCTAACAAAATATTATCGGAATTGGTTTTCCCGAGCTTTTGCGAGGTCAGACATTTTGGATAGTTATATTTTGAATGACATTTAACATAGCTATAGGTCACAGAACATTACCTTGCAGCTTGACCTAGAAATGCCCGAGGCTATAACTCCTGAACCGTTGACTGGATCGAAGTAGAATTTGCACAGTTGGATTCAAGGTACATGATACAGCAATTTAGTGGTTCAGATCTGAGAGATGAGTGTGCCGGGCCCTGGTCGGTCTGTCGTGGAATGTCAACAATGCCCCACGTGTCAACAATGCCGCAGACGTGCACCACAAAGTGGATGTCATGGTAGGAACGCGTCAGGTGTATTCAAATGCCATGCAAGTGCAAGTAATGGCGGCTGGGTTATCATAGCACAATTGTAGCTTACTGAACGTTGGAGGACGTTCGTTGCAATGCCGTTTTATAAAATAATCAGTGGATCTGACACAAGCAAATACACAAAACGGCAAAACATTTTCTTCAATATTATAAACGACTTCTAAAATCATAATAATTGTAACATTGAAGAAGATGAGGGCGCCTGTCTCTCTCCCTGTCTTTCTCGCTCTGGGTTTGGTCGTCAGCGTGTCGTCAGATCTCGGTCTCCTTCTGGGTGTGGACAGAGCGCCACTGGGGCTGGCCCTTGACCAGCTGCGGCTGCCGCCGCGGCAGCAGGCCGCACCGCTGGCCGGCGGACGGGCGGCCGGCGCCAGAGCTGCGCCGCTCCGCGCGCGGCTCCAGCACGGACGTGCGCCGCGAGCAGCGGTCGCGCAGCCAACGCCGGCTGCCACGCGCCGCCAGCAGGCGGTAGTAGCGCTTCCTGACGGCCAGCCGCACCTCCGAGTTGAGGAAGCAGTACAGGATCGACACGAAGATGCCCTGCAAGAGCAGAATGTGAGGCGACAGGGAGCGTTGGCTGGTGCTGTGTCCGCATGCCGCAACGAAATGGAGCGCAATTGTACCTCCACGACACGACGGACACGAAGTGCTTGGCTGTGGTGAGCTTGACTCCGCGAGCGCACAGAATCGCTGCAGGGCCGATGCAGTCGACGCGCTCCAATGCACATAATCATCCAATCTCCAATGCACATAATCATCGGAATTGAGTTTAGTTGCGCATGAACGAACATGAGGAAGACATTTACGAGAAATGATCTGCAAGTTCGAAATAATACCACGGTCACAGGTGATTCCAGATTCGTGAGCCATTTTTTAACCAAAGCGTGCCGATTTGTATATAATCGCGCATTTTTCATCGAAAAATTTCGATATTTATGTTATCACGGGGCTATGTGAATGCTTGGAAATTCAAGCGAAATTTATTCATTAAGGGCATTCTCACGGACGGCTAAAAAAGACTTGGGGTATTTTTCAACTTTGCATTCAAATACACACCTTGAGAAATTGAACTGCTGCCTGAAGAATAAAACTTGGAAGTCTTCACATTTAGGTGATAAGGTAGATTATATCTGACTTCATTTGTATGCACGGATGCCTGTGAACAATTCTCAAAGGACGAAATCAGTGAAAAACCAATTGTGTGGTTTAGGAATGACTTAAAATGTCCAACTAAATGTTTTCTTCAGGTTGATTTCCTTGCCAGCTTTCAGCATTGCATAGTGATGACATAACAGTGCTTGCTGATGTATCTGATGCAGGCACGTTTTGTCTCTATAACATGACAATCCTACTGCCCATGATATCGCCCATGAGACCACGTATGATGATGGAGACGCTATTTTCTTCAGAAAGGATGCACTTAGAGTGTGAACGTCTTAATCATGGGTTTCCGATAATGTATATATTTTATGATCATTATATCCATGAAGTCTCCATTATTTTTATTCCTGATCCCGACATTGGCAAAAGTATGTAATTCTATCTCACCTGCATGTGAAGTTTGAAATATCCTTGCCATTACAGTACAACTATGTTTATTAAAATTATAGTAATCATATATACATAAATAAATCACTCCAAAATAATTCCTCAACCATGGATGCCATGGACTCACATATTAAAATAAATCAATTTTTTGTTCGGCTGAAGAACAGAACCAAATATGATAACATCGGTGACTAAATGCACCAGCAGCTCGGTCTAAAAATATAACGATCCCCTTATTCGTGGTCCCGTTCGATTCCTCCTTGAACTTTGTCTTTTAATGCCCCTCGCGCCGTCACGGGCTATGCATTAGATGGAGAATGTCCGGAATAGGAAAATGTCCTCCCGATATTCGTCATGATCATTCCTGCCCCTAAGTGGGACCGTTTGCATTGTTGGTAAGTCACAACTGCCCATATATACTCGGATCCGATGCTACTCCCAATCATACTGAAGCCGGACGCATGGTTCGAGAACTGTTCGCAAACATGTCACAGTTCCGTATTTGCACAGCGATTCAATAGCAGGTCCTGAGCAGGCTCAGGTCATCGGCAGCGACCCCGACGTGATCAGGTGTTCTGCCCCCCGTGTCCTCGACTGACCTGCGCCGAGTGTAGTACAGAGTTGGTGATGAGGTACGCCGGGTAGCCGGCGTTGTTGTCTGACGGCCGGATGAAGAAGAACAGGTTGGTGATTCCCAGCAGCGGAAAGAGAACGGCGGTGGCCTTGATGGCCTTTCTGTGGAACGTCCACAGTCGGTTTGGTTGTGCGTGTGTGTGCATGCTAAAGCAGGCCATGATTGAAAATATTTGATCCAGTTTAATTTGGATGAACTTGGCTCAATTCGTATCTAATGAATTGCCAGAGAGTCAGACCAGAGAGCCAAACTAGAGATCAGACTACAGAACCGGACCAGAGAGCCAGACCAGAGAACCAGAACCAGAACGTGGACGCGAAACCTATCAGTTCGAGAAAATTATTTTATGCAGCACACAGATCAACCAAATAGCTCCTAGATTAAAGCTAGATTCAATCAGAATCGGAACGTTCAGTCAAAAGTATACCGAATCCAATCTAAATCCAATGCAATCCGAAATTCGAACGGATAACCTGCTATATCCTGCTAACGGATAACCTGATAACCAGCTCCATGCTATGTCCTGGTACGCATGACAAGTTGGTCAGATTCAGCCTTTGTCGGTGGCTAGTTCCTGAGATAGGGCTTTGTTCAATCAATCAACTACAAAATTAATCTGCAATTTCATCATGTGCACGCACAACACGACTCTGGAGGCAACAGGTGTACGCCTTACGCTGCTATTCCACCGCATTGGTGGTGCCGACCAAGAAACGACGGAACCGCGCAATATCGCAGGGGGCATCAATCATGTCCTAAACGTTGTGATCCGGCAGATCAGTTCGGCTGAACAGCCACGCCAAATGAAGTACGGTACACCGTTCGGTAATGACGCAATAGAGGAACTGGCCGCGAGGGCCGCAAGCTGCACAGCCGAGCTCGCCATCTGAGCAGTCGTTATTTGAGTTGGGAAGCCGAACTCACACATTATCCGAACCCTCGTCGCCCGTGATGAGAAGCAGCTGCTCTTATAAGCACATCCGTCACATTGTAGCCAAACACAAGTTTGTATGATAAATTGTCTGTCTTTGTAACTTCGCGAAAGAAGTGCCAAAGTAAGTAAGCCGTTGACGTCGCCAAAATACAGAAACAAGAGATCACATTTTCAGACCTGTGTGCAAAACCAAGCTAGTGCCAAACCATGAACATATTGTGTCAGGCAAGTGAATAGGTTCTTTTTGTTTTCCTTTTTATTTATTACAATTTATGTTGATCGTTTATGCATTTGAGAGGCTTTCTGATGAAAACAAGCAATGTGTCTGACTCCGCTAATAGAACGTCATAATGATGGGATCAAATTAGTGCCCATGATGAAAAGAGGCTTCCGTTAACACACCAGGAATAAATTTGGAGGGTGTAGCAATGCGTATTTTAGTGGAGGCTCAGACACTTGCAAACAATGTTCCAAGCGTAAAGCTGACCTAATGAATGTAATCACTTCCCCACGTCGGTACTTTGGTGTCCGCACAGATGTTTTGATTAAAACGGTTGCGGAACCTAATGCAGTTGCAGAGTAGCTTTTTCCGTGCACATTGTGTAAAACAATTGTAGTTTTCAGTGCCCGCCATATTCGAACCATGCCTGCACAGAATGGTCTCAGCTTCAGTCTATTTGTCTGAAGTTTTTCTTTTCAAGTATCTGATATCCTATGTACGCATCAAGTGGTCATGAGTGTTCTGGTTATGGATTGTGAGCCGGATTTTCATGTACTCATCGGGCGAAAATTTCAAAACGTAAACCACAGTTACTGAAGCAAACTGGGCTTTCCAGGAATACGTTTAAAACTTGAATTGTTCAATGTTGCAGAATACGTGGTTCATATCCACGTGTAGAAGGATGAGCATCCCAGATTACGCCAAAACTATTACTATGTGCGCGTGGTGATGATGGGGTAGGGGAGTCTACGAACCATTTTTTTTGTATTGTACGCTGAATAGTTTTTTTTGGGAAATTACACCGATTTTGACTATATATTCCCATTCTGCATTGAACATACACCATGCAGCATGCACATCATTTCGCCCTATTTTTACTATGTCCTCATACATATTCATCCTCCCCTTAAAAGCTCAAAACCTCCCTGATTAATTCCGTAGGTAGAACGTAGGACCCAAACTATGATGAGTGCTAACTAAGAGGGATACTAAGAGGGATACTTAAATGCCGTTCTCACACTTTAAAACCTGGGAAACGGACACTAAAAAGAAAGCCATGAAAATATATGCATATAAACCACATGTTACCAAATTATACACCGGAAATATACCAACCTGATCTTTTCTATCTCCATTGTTGTGTTATTCTGCAGGCGTGTTATTAGAATCCGTAGGATATTGATCAGGAACAGAAGATTTATCTGAAAAAAAACAATTTCGCGCGAACAATGAAGCGTGCATGCATACGTATATATATATGTACAATATATGTACATATATATATATATATATATATATATATATATATATATATATATATATATATATATATATATATATATATATACAATATATGTATATATATATATACAATATATGTACATATATATATATATATATATATATATATATATATATATATATATATGCATATTTCAGCAATTCGGTAAAGTGTACATCGGTTTGAGGTACGTACACTATATTTGGCGGATGAGTCTAGTTCCGGCAAGTTTGCAGCTCATTTGAACGCAGTCCGACAATCTTTGCAGTCGATATATACCGGAAATGGAGTCGTTATTTTACAAACCGAGCTCCTCTGCCAAATATGAATCACATGCACCATATTTGAATGCACGGTATCGAGCGGTGAAATAGGTGTTGCACATTTCTGAATGTCCTACACTTCGACAAAATGTTGACGATTGTCTGCTCGCACCGCTAAGAGAGCGAAGTTGCGTTTGGTGCCCAGTTTGCTGACACGGCGTGGTGCCTGGTACTGTGCCTACAGCACAGGAACCCACCATTTGTTGACGCGGCGTGGTGCCTGGTACTGTGCCTACAACAGGGGAGCCCACCATTTGTTGACACGGCGTGGTGCCTGGTACTGTAACTACAACAGGGGAGCCCATAGTTGCTGACGCTGTGTGGTGCCTGGTACTGTGCCTACAGCACGGGAGCCCATAGTTGCTGACGCTGCGTGGTGCCTGGTACTGTGCATACAACAGGGGAGCCCATAGTTGCTGACGCTGTGTGGTGCCTGGTACTGTGCCTGCAGCACGGGAGCCCTGTGTCCCACCTCTTAGCCTCACTCGTGCAGAGTCTCTAATGACGCCTAATGTCGGTGAGGGTCATTCCTAATGAGCTTGGACCTGGGATTACTTAAAGCACAATACGGTGACAACGGCACCGAGAGCATTTCACTTTTAGTCGGTATTATCCCTTTGACGTTTGAAGCGCGATATATACGGGATCACACTCAATATAACAAAGTCTTCTCTTATGTCGCGTACCAACTAATACCTTCTTGGTAGCTGAAGAGGCGTTGTGTTCGTTTTGTCTGCCATCTGCTAAAAATGGAGAGGGACGGGTTTCGCAAGCTACCAGCTGACAACCAATGCTGTCACTGATGTGCTAGAATAGTCGTTTGCCTGTGCCCAGCAGGCAATGCAAATTGGCGATTGCCTTCATGATGCAGTTTGCTAATGCATCTGTTGCGAATGTCTGACGCCCTGGGCGGGCTGTCGGACGTCCGACCCCGTGCAGGCTCTTCCCTGACAGAGGCGGTGGTATGGGGAGTGTTCGACGTTCTGCGAGACTAATGCCGGCCGGCCTCTGGCTCACGGGCATGGTAAGCATTTAAGAAGATCCTTTGGTCTTGTGACACCCCCCCCCCCCCCAGGGCACGGCCTCGACTTGTGTTACCGGAGCAGTCATCTGCTCACCTGATCCGGGAAATTGGGACAGCGTCGCCGTGTGTGCAAGTGCTGCCGCCGAGAACTTAAGAGCAATCGCATGAATAAGAATACCACAAGAGTGCCGACAAATAGGGTGTTTGTTGTGCATGCAGCGTGTGCGCGTTTGTGTGAATGTGTGCACTGTATGAATCCCAAAATTGTATACTTAAAATGATTCTTCGAACAGGTCATGGAAATTATATATTAGATCAGGTAGTGTCGGGTGAGACCTAGACAACAAAGGTGAATTTGTGTGAACCAGTTTGCCAGTGTGACACAAATGTCAACTTGTTATCTGTGGGCGAAGCCTAGGCATCCCAGCATTGATGCCCCATTGTAACATTATCAGTCACCAAAGAGCGTTGCACGTGGATATAACACGGAGCATAATAGCTGCAGGCATTGCAGGTATAGCATCAACGCCAACTCCCTCATCACCAACGGCCTCCAAATTTTTACTGTTTTTTGTCTTCCCAAAACTCAATCTCATTTCTTTATTTAGGCAACACCAATTATACAGTTTGCAACAGGAACTACCTTGCTACTCTTCCACCTATGACCCTACGGTGTGGCATAGATCAGTATAGACACTGCAGACACCCGGTTGGTCACTAACCCCCAGCGCAGTGATCATGGGTCCGATAATGAGCCAGACGTGCAGGAGGTACGCGTAACCCTTCCAGCAGTACCAGGGCAGTGCACGCTCGGTCATGACCGACCAAACGACCACTAGCGCCGCCGGCAGACCTGCAGCAACGCCAGTCAGGTGATTATTACTGCCGGCAGACCTGCAGCAGCGCCAGTCAGGTGATTATTACTGCCGGCAGACCTGCAGCAACGCCAACCAGGTGATGATTACTGCCGGCAGACCTGCAGCAACGCCAACCAGGTGATGATTACTGCCGGCAGACCTGCAGCAACGCCAACCAAGGGAGGATTACTGCCGGGAGAAAAGAAAAAAAAAAAAAAAAGGAAAAAAAAATAGGAGACCTGCAGCAACGCCAACCAGGTGATGATTACTGACGGCAGACCTGCAGCAGCGCCAGTCAGGTGATGATTACTGCCGGCAGACCTGCAGCAACGCCAACCAGGTGATGATTACTGACGGCAGACATGCAGCAACGCCAGTCAGGTGATGATTACTGACGGCAGACCTGCAGCAGCGCCAGTCAGGTGATGATTACTGCTGGCAGACCTGCAGCAGCGCCAGTCATGTGATGATTACTGCCGACAGACCTGCAGCAGCGCCAGTCAAGTGATGATTACTGCCGACAGACCTGCAGCACCGCCAGGCAGATGATTATTACTGCCGGCAGACCTGCAGCAGCGGCAGTCAGGTGATTATTACTGCCGGCAGACCTGCAGCAACGCCAGTCAAGTGATGATTACTGCCGACAGACCTGCAGCAGCGCCAGTCAGGGATTATTACTGCCGGCAGACCTGCAGCAGCGCCAGTCAGGTGATTATTACTTCCGGCAGACCTGCGCCAGCACCAGTCAGCTGATGATTACTGCCGGCAGACCTGCAGCAGCGCCAGTCAGGTGATGATTACTGCCGGCAGACCTGCAGCAGCGCCAGTCAGGTGATGATTACTGCCGACAGACCTGCAGCAGCGCCAGTCAGGTGATGATTATTGCCGGCAGACCTGCAGCAACGCCAGTCAGGTGATGATTACTGCCGGCAGACCTGCAGCAACGCCAACCAGGTGATGATTACCGCCGGCAGACCTGCAGCAGTGACAGTCAGGTGATGATTACTGCCGGCAGACCTGCAGCAGCGCCAGTCAGGTGATGATTACTGCCGACAGACCTGCGGCAGCGTGAACCCTGGACAAATGCTGACCGAACACAATGGCTTATTAGGTTTCAGGGACCCGGTGGCAGCAACAACCGGGCGTGAAACACGTTTGAGAAATAGAGCATCACGAAGCCAGCAGTAACGATCGGGTTCATTCACCAAAACAATTTCACAATTACCTCCTCTCCCCACTCTGGCATTGTGACGTCTCAGTCCAAGCGATATGTGCCATACAACGTGGCCGATTGCAAATGCAAAATAATCCCAATGCTATAATAATGTTCCAAGCCAACACTATGTCATGCTAGTACAACACATCACACATGCGGGCAACTCACCCCAGCCGACCAGATGAAGGAACTTGAAGGGTGCCGTGGAGTCGAATATGGAGATGGTGATGCGCGAGTGCAGGAAGAAGCCCTCGTTCCACATCCACATGACGGAGGACAAACGGCCGTACATTTGTAGCGCGATGATGCTCTTGCACAGCCACTCCTGTCGTTGGGATCACAGCTCAAGTTCTCGATTTGTCACCATAGCATTGCACAGTTGGTGTGGTTATCGCACATTCACACGTCACGCACATAAAAGGGACACAATGAACATTGCGTGTTATAAATTAAAATATTTGGAGATATAAATGAATTAACTCACCATCCTATACACAATTGGTATCTATTTCATACGATTAGTTTATGACAATAGTATAATGTCTTCTATCATGGCTCCTGCCCGATCTTTTCTGTTCATAAACAGCCTACAAAACTGTTAAGTGTTTCAGCCTACAAAAAGTCAAGTGCCAAGTCTTTCGGAATCTCTCGGAACCAGTGACAGTGACTTCAGTTTAATGACCGAAGCCCATATTTTCCCGCGCTTTGCTGTAGAGTAGTTGTCCCCTAGCTCTGTGCGCAATTTCGTCACGATAAATGTTCGTGCGTCGCGTGTCCAATGCTCATGCTGACCTCAGAGTGCATAGTCTGTCCACTGCGCAAGTTGCCTTTTTAGCCACAGACACCAATACAGTGCACCAATACAGTGGGACGTAACACAATTCGGTAGGTCCAACCACTATATTTCTTAAGAAAATCAAACATTATGCACGATATCCTATTTCTTTTTGTCACTTGCTACACTTGCATCGGTCTTCAACGTTTTTAACCCTCGCTGGGCTGATTGGGACTCCCGTGACCCCCCCCCCCCTACAGATTGTTTTGGGATAGCGGCCGAATGAGTAGACGCAGAGACAAAAAACTTCGGTACTTATATATCACTGTTCTGAATATATCTTCCAAAGTCAAGATCAAGGCCATCAGAAGTCATTGATATGGGACGGGTCAGAAGGAGGAATGCCTGAAATCTTCAAAGTGGCACATTCAAATCTTCAAAATTTGGAGTAAGTGCAGCATATAAACACAAAACTCGACCATCGAAGTGAACAACCCGCTATCTTGAAATTGTGATAAAGATCAATGCAACTGACCTGAGGTCCGGTCAACATCCGCAATTTGTACTACATCGAGAGGAAATAATTGCATTTAGGGTAATTATCATCGCAGAAAATGATGAAGAGGATTTCATAAGGATCTTGGTTTAAAATGTGTAATCAGTCAATGATAAGGTCAAGTCAAGTAGCATGTTTATTTTAAACAAGGCCATCTCATGCTTAATGTTGCTGTTTTCGTGAAGCTATATCTGACTTCGGTTTCAGCACCGCCTAAGTCGTGCAACATAACATTGGATAGCCAACCAATGACCTGAGATGACCTGACTTCACGTGATGTGATTTTTCTTTGGCAATTTTACTTTTCTACGGAATTACTTTTCAGAGCAGTTTACGCTTTGACGAGAGCTGAAGTGATTGCTTTGTGAATCTATAACATAACCCGAACGTGACCTGCGGTCAGGTCACCATGTCATTTACTGGACAGTCTGTACAGTATCACTTCAGTTCTTCGTGCAACAAAGCTGTTGTACTTCAAAGGTGGTGTGATCGAGGGTGTTCAACCTTGAACTTACTTGACTGGACAATGCGGCTGCCTTGACCCTACATTAAGATTATCTGATATCGAACAGGTACACATATGTCACTTGAATGGTTCTGTTGAAAGGATCAGACACAAAGTTGGTGAATATTAAACATTCATATGTGGTAATTCTTGAAAACCGTGCTGGAGAAAAAAGAAGCTCAGCCATTTCTGAACGATTTTCAGTGGTTTAAGTTGTATTTCGACCAAGTGCGGCTTCTGTTGACAACATTATCGGTTAGCATGTAAAGGTAAGTTAGGTCTTGGTCTCTTCATGACCAGACCTTCCCAGCGTTCTTTTATATTTTATCGTAATCCACGTGGATCGGAAATTAGTGTGAGGGGGGGTACTTTCAACGGCATGTGTGACCGATGTGGCCAAAATATGCGCCATCGGCAAAACGGCGTTTGTCATAATTCTGGATAAATTGGATGCTGCCCTCATCTATGGACAACGGCTGGCCGCCTCTGGTCGCTATGTGGAAGGGCTGGTGCTTACCTGACACATGCAGTATGCAAAAGGATGAGACTTTAAGAAAATGAAGCCAGTATTCCAACGGCGGAACCAAAGCATTGCGATCACACCTTGAAGATTTAACCGCAATAATATATATTTACACACGGCGTGTTGACATAATTTCACACAAGGCAACCTTTTGGCACTGCTTGTGTTTGACCAGGGAATTTGATCAGGGAAATCGGGTTGCTGTAGCATATCTTCACTTTAGAAAGGCCTTTGACAAGGTATCCCATAAAAGGTTAATGATGCAGAAACGGTTAATGATGCATTTATATTTAACAGAAATGATGCAATTAGAGGTCACCAATTCAAAATTAAAGTTAGCCACAACAACACAAGGTTAAGACAGTCTTTCTTCACCAACAGGGTAGTAGAACATTGGAACCAGCTACCAGAAGCCATTGTCAGTGGCAGCACATTGAACATCTTTAAGAACAGCATAGACTATCATTATAAGAATAGAGTGCTTGCTTTTCAGTATTGCAGGGAGGGCTGATCGACGGATTTGTTGGGCAACTGGTTGAGTGTACAGAGTGCAACCAAGAAGGGCCCTTGTGGCTCATAGTTCACTAATATTTTATGTCTTTATGTCTTGTGTGTCTTTATGTGTGGCGAACCGTGTATGTGTGGATGTGTAGGTGAGTGTGTGTGTGTGTATGTGTGTCCGTAAGCGTATCCGTGGGGTGGTGTATATCTGTATATATATATATATATATATATATATATATATATATATATATATATATATACATACATACATATATGTGTGTGTGCATTTGTGTGTATGTCTGTGTGTGTATGTGTGTATGCGTGTATGTGAATGTGTAAGTGTATATGTGGGTGGGTGTGTAGGTGTGTGTGTATATGTGTGTGTAGGTATGTGTGTGTGTATGTGTGTTTATATGTGTGTAGTTGTGTGTGTATGTGTATGTGTGTATGTGTGTGTATGTGTGTGTTGGCTTGAAATATATCACTGGACTGTATGGGTGCAACGTAAATGACACAAACGCCTTGCAGAACAGTGTCGCCTGTTCTACTGAAAGTGCGCTCGGTACGGCATGGATGCGGCACAGTTACCCGGCCAGAGACAGTCCTGCTAACGTAACCCGGACGCTACCAAATCGTTGATTAGACCTTGTGGTAATCACCCGTTTACGAAATAATAGTAATCTGGGCTGCGTTATTCTTATACCTGCTCCATTTATTATGATTACTTCAATAAAATTGATTTTCGAAATTAACATCCGAATATCCCTACCGCAAGCACAAATACAAGTTCCGAAATTGGACATCCATATCTATTTGCTCTAGTCGGGTAGAACCAGTGTGATGAGTGTCCATTATTGAATATAGCTAATTCTGACCTGGTACATAAAATCTGAATCCAACGAATGAAGTTATCTCCAAAACTAAACGCTTGCAATGATCTCATTAAAAAGTCATGCTCTATCGAGTCAAACGCGGCCGCGAAATGCAGATTTAGTAGAATGCCTGGAAGAGCTTATTTTTCACGATAGTAAATAACATCTTCTACAAACCTCATCCCATCCAACCGTTGCAGTGCCATCTGTGGCTGGACGGACAGGAATATAAATTATTTAATTTACGACGCTACCACCATTCATCTCTGGTTCCTCCGTAGCTTGTATCTAGGATAATATAAGACCAAGATCGCAACGATTGAGAGGCGCAAATTATTTTTTGAAAAGAAAAAAATTTAAAATAAAAAAAAAAAAATATAAAAAATAAAATATTTTATAGTATAAAAATTTACTTTTTTCTATATTTTTTTTGAATTTCCAAAAGGGGCTTTAAAAAAAAAAAAAAAGGAAAATTTTTAAATTTAAATTGAAAAAAAAAAAAAAAAAAAAAAAAAAATATTCAATTAAATAAAGGAGGGTGACCTTAAAGCTGCGAACATGACCAGATACACAGGAGCCGTGCAGTTGATGTGGTCGAAGCTAATGATAGACGATAGCAAACCAATTTAGAAACGCATGCTTCAAGGTAGATAATGGCGTTTCAAATTACAAGATATATATTGCGAACGAGTGCTGATAAGGATGCATTTTTAAGCATATGTGTACGAAATTTGCGTGCATATGTCATTGATGCAAAATTGCAAAAAAAAGCAAAACGAATGCGCAGTTAAACACTAACGATGTCATATCAGTAAGTACTCAACTCCTATGGTACAATAAGTACATTAAAATAGATCAACGACCAATATTTGTGTCATCACTGAGAATTACATCAAATTTCTAAGGGATTTGTTCAAACATGGCAGCGGCGTAAAACATAGCATTTAAGTGGTCCGACGTCAAAGTATTGAAGTGTCCCAATATACGTACCAGTGTCTCTTGCATGTTATTGCAAGAGATACTGGTATATCCCCACGAATGGAAAATATTGTTGAAATTGCATCATTAATATGAATTGCTCCCCACGACAAGGAATAAAAACATGTCATTCGTTAGGCATGACGGAAAAGAAATACAAGTAAAAGAAAAGCATTTTCCCTCATGTATGGAATCCTGTCGAAAACAGTAAACCCACCATGTGAAATATAATGAAACATTTCCAATTTTTATTTCGGAAGCAAAAAATTGGATAAAATCTATGCTCTGCCATATTAAGGTGCAAAATCAACGAAAATTCAAAATATGTGGTTTCAGATAATAAATCGACTTCCTTGCACGCAAAAAGTTATACATGACCGAAAAATTATTGATTCACCAGACTGCAAGCTTTGCTGTACGTTGTCGAAGTTTTCAAATGTACTGATTTACAAACTGTGTTTAAACAACGGAACGAGCCCGAATCTATGAATAGAGTACTTACTGTTTGGATATATAGATGCAAATGACGTTGCCAACGTTGTACTGTTGCTCGCGTAGCAGTGCATAATAGGTAGGAAAATACGTGGAAATGGAAGTGTCTGGATAAATTTATTGGAAAGATCAGGACAATGCGTGAAATCGAAAAATGTATTGCATTCAAGAACGAAGTAGCGCAAAAAGTCACGGATAGGAGGCAAACACTTGTGCAAAATGTATATTTCGAGAGACTAGTGTACTCACCTGTGTGTGTATGTGTGTGTGTGTGTGTGTGTGTGTGTGTGTGTGTGTGTGTGTGTGTGTGTGTGTGTGTGTGTGTGTGTGTGTGTGTGTGTGTGTGTGTGTGTGTGTGTGTGTGTGTGTGTGTGTGTGTGTGTGTGTGTGTGTGTGTGTGTGTGTGTGTGTGTGCAGGTCTACTTGTGTGTATAAGTTTACTGTGTGACGATATGCGAAAATAAAGCGTCGGTGCAATCCGGAAAAAGGTTAAAAAAGTACAAAAAAGAGTCGGTTTAACTGACGCACATAGTGAGGAATATTTCATGCAGCGAACTACCAAAGACGAGATTTGTAGTATACAGTTTGTATTTATATGTGCAAAGCTTAAAGTCCATGTGAGCTGGAAGGATAACTTTGACGTAATGTGATCATGTTAGTGGTATGTTAACCCTGCAAGTGATGGACCCGGCTGGTGTCAATCTAATCGGTTTCATGGTGTCCGGGCTACCCAATGAACGCGCAGCCCCATCACAGTCAACTTTAACATACCATTTCACAATTGAATGGTGGATCGTGTAGTGCTAAAGTGTTGATCATGTGACGCAGGTTGCTCCAGCATAGGCGATGCTAATGCAGGTTACTGGATCCAAAAAATATCGTTTTGATGGTACATCCCTGGCAGCTGTCAAGCCAAAGGCGTTACAGACATATATATATATATATATATATATATATATATATATATATATATATATATATATACATATATATATATATATATATATATATATATATATATATATATATATATATATATATATATATATGTATATATATACATATATACATATATAGTTGTTTGAGCAACGAAAAAAAACAAAAAAAAAAAAAAATAAATATAATGCGGTCAATTCAAAGGTGGAAATCGAGTTTCCATGCTAAGGTTTTCAAGTCAGATGACTGGAGCCCAAAACTCAAAATATAAACAAAAAAAAAAAAAAACCCTTCCACCCTTTGGGAAAAAAAGGGTAAAAAAAAGAAAAAAAAAAACCACGTAGGTTCGATTCAAAATATAAACCATTGCCCAACTTCGGAGGTCGTAAAAGTTCCAAGATAGACACCAACCAATACTCCAGACCTTCATTTTGTCTCAAATTGAAAAAAATTACACTAACCCCTTTAACTCCTTGGCTGTAAAAAAAAGACATGAGGTATTGTCTTTTTCGTGATGAACTGGAAAACGTCACCAGTTTTGCTTATCAGCACCATGGCGGCTCGGTCGCCGCAGATGGAAGTTTCCCATTCATTTGCACTGTCAGAATCAATGATTTTGGTTATCTTGTTATCGCCTATGCTGGAGCAACCTGGGTCACATAATCAACACTTTAGCACTACATGATCCACCATTCAATTGTGAAATGGTATGCTAAAGTTGACTGCGACGGGGCTTGGTCATTTTGGTTATGGTTATCAATCAATAATCAACAATAAAATTAAAATAAATTCAAAATAAATATTTGGGAGCCCGAGACCCACAAGTAGTATAGTCATCATATATGTTGCATAGGCCCATAACATGGTCTTGTTTGGTAGCCACATTAAGTATATTAATATATTTCTGAAACTAAATTTCGTTTTGACAATTGCATGTTGTTATCAAGCATTAAATGAAATACAGTTTATGGCACATCATCTATCTACTTACATGATTGACAGGTACATACAAGTGATGTAACTTTTTTGTGTGCTGCACATGCATTGACAAGCTTACTTTGTGAGCAACCTCAGCCAGGATTCGTGGGCCACGCCCCAGGCCATTGTGGTGATCAACCCAGGCCAGGACTGGCCGGGCGTCCCCCCCCCAGCCCTTTTGTGACCAACCCCAGCCAGGTGCTGGCTGGGTGAACCCCCCTCCCACCCCCAACCCCAACCCTTTGTGACCAACCCCAGGCAGGTCTGGCCGGATGAACCCCAACCGCCCCAGCCCTTTGTGACCAACCCCAACTAGGGCAGGCCGGACGCGCCCCAACCGCCCCATCTTAAAGCCGTGTTTAAAATCATAATTTGCACCTCACACTGATACATACAACAGTTTTGCTGGATTTTCCTGTAGTGACGCATGTTCCTTCTCGAGTACTTCTCGCCGCTTGCTACTCGATTATCCAAGGCAGAAAAGGAAGTAGGTGGACTTGGACTTTGTATCAAAATAATAGCCAACCATAAATTGCAAGTACACATACTTACGCAGCTCGTGAGTGAATGCCGCACAGTTCAGGCCAACTGTGCGAAGGCCTCAGTGGCAATAGAAGATCTATCAGTGCCGCAACATTCCCATTGTGTTTCATTCCAAGCTAGCAAGACAGTGCCCTAAACAAATATCTGGAAAAAAGGACGCGCCCAAAAGCATAATCAGCACTGTCTCCCAGTTCTCTTCACTTCTCAAATATCGGTATGCAGACCCTATCACATCCCTGTGCGAATCTTCTACCAGGTATTCGTGCGAATACGAAACCGTACCACGTCTCTGTATGAAGGCCCAGTCCTGTTGGTGACGAACGGTTCCGAGAAGATGATCATGACGATGTTGCAGAGCATGAGAGACGCCACCAGGTTCTTGTGCACCGACAGCCGGCTGCACTGAAGACATCTGCAGGCGAGGAGCTAGAGTTAATCGACAGGAAGCTAACCACTAGTATCAGAACGATACCGTTGTTACTATTCCGAGATTATGTCAACTCTTCCCGATAATTTATTGCACGATGCGTGGTGTGTGATAAGATTAATTCTATATGCATTAGCAGGAAGCAGTCGTTCGTCACCAGGGCCAACCACACAATGTGTTGAATGCCACTGTTGTGCAGTCGTAAGTCTTAAATCAGTGGAATATTATTTTAGATATATTCCGGAACATGTCACGCAGTTATTTGTACGCTGCGCTTGCTGTATTTATTCTCAG
Source organism: Imbricaverruca yamaguchii (assembly GCA_034440575.1). NCBI lineage: Eukaryota > Metazoa > Arthropoda > Thecostraca > Neoverrucidae > Imbricaverruca > Imbricaverruca yamaguchii. The sequence goes on from JAOTOL010001585.1 coordinate 1,005,455, forward strand.
CATCGATTTGGTGGTGTGTGAGCGTTCGCAATACTCGTTGATCGACTAAGTCGCTATTTACAGTTTTTTCCCCACGCAATTCAACGCATACACCGGGAAGAACCTGCGAACTAAACGGCTCTAATGTTTGCGACCATTCAATGAAATGTAATCGATACGATGGCAAAATTAAGCGCAGTAGCTTTTACATAATTGTGGTTTCGTTGATAGTGAATGGGCTGCGGTGCGTGTTGCTGTTGATACCGAGAATTCGCAGACCCACTTTTTCAGACGGAAGGCGGGCACTCGTAGTCATCGATGTGGGAATGAACAATCTTCAAGCTGATTTGCATCAGCATGCAGTAATTGTAATCTACTGAATGTTACAACAGGAAGTACTAATTAGTATCTACTACCAGGAGTTTGTACAGCAGACATCTTGTCCGCCAGTGGTGTAAGAGTCGGGATGAAGAGGTGGAGTACCACCCAACTTCGGATGAATTTCAACGTCAATTATAACCATAGGCGCACCGGAGGGAGGCCAGGGGCCCCATCCCTATGAGACCAAAGTGCCCTTTTGACAGAAAAGTGCCCTCTTGGCCGAATGTCACAAATTCAGCCAAAAATCACCTGCCTGATGTGCCCCGCCTGTGCCAAAGGTGCCCTTTGGGCCCAAAACTGCCCTTTCGGCGATTTTTTTTTCACGCTTCCCCCCCCCGGTCAACAAACCGGCCCCGGTCAACAAAGTGCCCTCTTGGCCGGAATTTCACAAATTTAGCCCAAAAATGACCTGCCTTATGTGTCCCACCTGTGCCAAAACTGTCCTTTTGGCAAAAAATTGTTCACGCCCCTCCTCCACCTCCCCCCTGTCAACAAACCTTCCAGTGTGCCCCGGACCGCAAAGTGCCCTTTTGGAGCCGGTCAGGTGCCCTTTTGGAGCCGGCCAAGTGCCCTTTTCGGTCCACCCCCATGGAAAAATCCTGGGTGCGCTCCTGATTATAACACACATGAGCATGGTGTGAAAAGGAACGACTTCGAAATCGCTTCTCCCACTTTGAGATAGTTACCACAACCCTGCTTCTGTCTTGTAAACTGCTCAGTGCTCATCCATCTTGGCAAATTGCAACTACCTGCAAATTGACATTAGCAGATTGGACATATGGATGGACGGGTGGATCAGAGTGGTGTCAGGCGGACGGCGACAGACGGCGGGCAGCTGTGGACCGGGTCTCAATGGTCGACGACAGACGGCGGGCAGCTGTGGACCGGGTCTCAATGGTCGGCGACAGACGGCGGGAAGCTGTGGACCGGGTCTCAATGGTCGGCGACACACGGCGGGCAGCTGTGGACCGGGTCTCAATGGTCGACGACAGACGGCGGGAAGCTGTGGGGCGGGTCTCAATGGTCGGCGACAGACGGCGGGAAGCTGTGGACCGGGTCTCAATGGTCGGCGACAGACGGCGGGCAGCTGTGGACCGGGTCTCAATGGTCGGCGACAGACGGCGGGCAGCTGTGGACCGGGTCTCAGCGGTCGTGGCGCAGAGCGGCATAGCCTGAGGAAGTGACCTTTGACCCGTGACCTTCGGCGTCGGCCGGTCGCTGATAAGTAGTCAGGCGTCTCCCGCATCATGCGCGCCGCCAGCCTCGCAGACCGAACGGCAGCCACTGATATAGCGACTGACAAATTACCACCGCTGGAGCGTGTGACAAGCCAGCTACTGGGCCGCCCCGTGTGCCAGAGACGGCAACCCGATAGGTGTCCGCATGGCTTCACCTTCCACAGAACCAAACCTCTGAGGTCTAGATATATGACTAACTGGAGAGCATGTCCGATGTTTATATATATGTTATATATAAGTTATATGTATATATGTTATGTATATATGTCATGTATATATGTTATGTATATATTATATATATATATATGCCTATATATATACATATATATGTTTACATATATATGGAATATACTAACTAGGCATATACTAACTGGAGAGCATGTCGGTTTGGCGTTCGTCAAGCTTGCTTTCGTCAAGCTTTAATGATGCTTTTTAGATGGGGGCCTGCTAGCCTGGGGAATCGGAGCCGTCAAGACCATGCCGAATCGACTGGCTGCAGTGCGGTGAGACTATAGAGTCCTGAGGAGACTTCATATTTCGGATATCACATATCACATATACGTTCACGCCTTCCTCCCGCACGACTGAAAGCGGAACCTGCTACCGGCTGGGTAGCAGGTTCCGCATGGTACTGGGCTGTTTTGCGCCGCTTCCCGGAGTCGCACCAAACCACTACCAATGGCGGATCGAGGAGCACACTGTCATCAAATGAACACATGACGTACTGAGCGACGAACTTTCAGGTCCAGATCTACCCTAAAAGTCGCGTGATTATTGCGCCGTAAGCACAGCATAGGCCAGTTCACAGGTGCGAGCATCGCTGCACGGCCGGCGGGGGTGATGCGCCCCTAAACTCCAGATACGTTCCTGGGGACTACCGATGGGCTACAGGTGCGTGACACGGCGTGGTACGCGGCTCAGTGACACCACAGAGGATTCCTTTGAACAACGATTGTGAATATTCAGAGGAAGCGTTGGTATAGAGGTTAGCAAAAAAAAACAGAATTCAGAGCGTTTACTAAGCCTGACGATCCTAGGAAAAGCCAACGGAACCTTAATTGAGCAATCAGAAACCGTTAATTCCTTCGTAATCTTGCTGTAGAACAGTGTCCTGGTTTATTCCCAGTTTCCAGCCTGCAATAAAAAGGAGTTCCCATGTTCTCGTTACCGGCCAAGAATCTCGAATATAGCCGCGTATTTTGTGGTACCACGTCCGTTTCGTCTGCTAGCATAGAAAACATCGGACTGTTTGTTTGCTACCACTGCAAACTAATGAAACCATTCGATGGACAAAGAAAGGTAAATGGCCCGCCACGTAGCAATATCAAGGACATTTACGAGACATAAGTGCGCTTGCCAGAAGTATTCCGATGTACATTCCATGCTTGGACAAGTAATTCACTGTTAAGCACATCTGAACACTGCAGTGAGCGGGAGGGTTGGTATGCTTCCGATAAGTGCTTCAGCCTAAACTGGGATGAAATGAATAGATGATGCAACGTTTTATTCAAAGCATACTGCAATGGGAGGTGGGGAGTTCACAAATCGGACTTCTCAAGAGCGCTAGCCCCTGTTGCAAAACTAGCCACTGTTTGCGGCACTGGCGGCTGAACTCTGGCTTTTTTCTGTTAAGTCTCCTCTATTGAACAACTGATGCGGCTCACCTGAAGTAGCAGAAGACGAAAAGAGCCACGGCCAGGAATAGCAGCGACACCAGTGATCCGATGAATGTCACGTAGGTCAGTGTCGCTCTGTAGATGTCGTCTTCGTCCTGCAATGACGCCCACCTGTCACCACTGATTACAGATCTACTCTCAATTGCATTACCGATAGACCTTAACCGAGGAAGTGTGCTGACCCTAACAATAGTCCTTAATAGTCCTTAATCGAACAAGGGTACTGATCGTAACCTCAGGCGTAAGCAGTTTCTATCGCGTTCTTTTCTGGCGTTAATTTGTGTGGAAGCACGGCGAAGTGCTGCTAAAACGGTCATCGTATGGCTGGGGACCGCTGGTCTGTAGTGTTCATTCTGGTGATGAGCCTTGCTTTCCATTACCTGTGACTGCCGTGGAGTGGTGCACCAGACGTGTCGGTGGTGTGACCTGTGACTGCCGTGGAGTGGTGCACCAGACGTGTCGGTGGTGTGACCTGTGACTGCCGTGGAGTGGTGCACCAGACGTGTCGGTGGTGTGACCTATGACTGCCGTGGAGTGGTGCATCAGACGTGTCGGTGGTGTGACCTGTGACTGCCGTGGAGTGGTGCACCAGACGTGTCGGTGGTGTGACCTGTGACTGCCGTGGAGTGGTGCATCAGACGTGTCGGTGGTGTGACCTGTGACTGCCGTGGAGTGGTGCATCAGACGTGTCGGTGGTGTGACCTGTGACTGCCGTGGAGTGGTGCATCAGACGGTCGGTGGTGTGACCTGTGACTGCCGTGGAGTGGTGCATCAGACGTGTCGGTGGTGTGACCTGTGACTGCCGTGAGTGGTGCACCAGACGTGTCGGTGGTGTGACCTGTGACTGCCGTGGAGTGGTGCACCAGACGTGTGGTGGTGTGACCTGTGACTGCCTGGAGTGGTGCACCAGACGTGTCGGTGGTGTGACCTGTGACTGCCGTGGAGTGGTGCACCAGACGTGTCGTGGTGTGACCGTGAGTGGGCATCGACGTGTGTGCCGATGCCGTGGAGTGGTGCACCAGACGTGTCGGTGGTGTGACCTGTGACTGCCGTGGAGTGGTGTACCAGATGTGTCGGTGGTGTGACCTGTGACTGCCGTGGAGTGGTGCACCAGATGTGTCGGTGGTGTGACCTGTGACTGCCGTGGAGTGGTGCACCAGATGTGTCGGTGGTGTGACCTGTGACTGCCGTGGAGTGGTGCATCAGACGTGTCGGTGGTGTGACCTGTGACTGCCGTGGAGTGGTGCACCAGACGTGCACCACTCCACGGTGCACCAGACATGTGGGCGCAATTAGAAAACAACATAGGAGGTCTAGCAGAAACCGGGAAATCGCACGAAGTGTAGCGAATACGCCGAATGCGCAATTCTGGTGCATAAGCGTTGGCATTTTGGCAACTGGGCGTTATTAATTGGAATCCCTGAAATTGAGAAATTTTGCACTTTTAAGTGATTTGTACCAGGGATGCGGAACCGGGAAAAGTTTGGACGGCTCCGACTCCGACTGCGGCCCCGGGTAAGTATCCCGGCTCCGACTCCGACTCCGAGTAAAATGTCCTGGCGGCTCCGGCTCCAGCTCCAGTGTGGGGGAGGGCTTCCTGGGCAAAATGTTTATTTTTTATTTTTTTTTTTTTTTGGGGGTTCCGGCTCCGGCCGGCTAAATTCCCGGTGGCTCCGGCTCCGGCTCCGGCCCCGGCTCCGGCTCCGCATCCCTGATTTATACAGGTGTATTTTAAGCAGTCTGAAGTGACTTATCAAGGGACACGACAAGAAAAACCTAACAAGTTTGGGGAAGTTGCGATTTGAATTCCGGTGACTCAGAAAAGATGGTAGCAGATTGGACCCCTCCGCAGGACAAATAAGTTGGCCACTAATTATCTGATCTGAAAAAAAAGGTCTGAAAAAAATTGTTGAAATCCGGAGACATTAAAAAATGGGTATGTTGCTCCCCCCACAAATCGGTTGTCCTCATCCAAGCGGAAATCTTAGGTACGCCACTAATTATGAGCTGATAGCAGAGTAGTTCCAACATGGGAGACAAAAAAAACGCTTTCGCAACCCTTGCGAAATCGAGCGTTACGTCTAGTTACGTCTTTGGCGTTGGATGGGAGAATCGTTCTACGAACTCCCTCGTCCCCTTCCTTACCCCAAATCTGTGGCGATGCCACTTGTCCGACTCCGAGCTCCTCAGCACCCGCCCCACCCCCACACCTCTGGAAAAAATGGCATTATTACACCCGCTCCACTACCGCGCGCGCGTGCTGGCCTTATTGAAAGCCAAAGCCAATATACGCCAATACCATAGATTCGCTTTATGGGAGGTTCTTGCTTCGCTGGCATCGATTGTTGCCATGGAAACCATGTTGCGGTGAAGTATTACACACATTGTGATTAGGAGCCTGGCTTGGCTGTGAAGACAAGGCAGAGTAGTTCCAGTGCCAGCTACCTAGATCGTGTGCCAGCATAACGACACTAAATAGACGGTTTCATGTGTTTTCATTAGGTCGTTAGGCTGGGAAATTTATTAAATATTCATCGGTGCACAGAGACGAGAAAACAAACTCCGAGCATGTCTGTTGATGAGCACGTCTCTATGTAATTGTGGACATGAATGAGGATGGGCCGAGCTAATGTTTATGTGTGGATCGTACTAAGATAATTACTACGAAATACATTCCTATTTCTTTCGTTCTGAACAGTCATGCAAGATGAGACATAAAATACAACAGAACGAAAAAGGCATGTTATGATAACAAATTCGAAGGAGCAGCAAACCGTGAGCTAACTGCATACTTGTGATGCAATGCACACCCGTTAACTAGCCCACGTATGATTATGCGTGTCAGGTCAAATGATGCACGCGACCAGTTCCATTTGGCAAAACCGCCAAGGATGATTAGATATTTACCTAAAACATTAAAATTGACAAAGGGGTAATTCACTTTTAAAAAATGTTAGGCCGAAATGTTCATGCGCATGTGCAACACTACGCGCAGTTTAACATATTTCTGTTGAGGGGAGTAATCGGCCCCCGTGTAGGTTGTTTAATGCTGTTCTCTAACCGCAAGGAATAGGTTCTCGAAACTGTGTGACTATCCCTATATATTCATTGCGCACGTTTTACCATATCTTACAAAATTTTGAGTTGCCTAAGAGCTGCTTCAGAGAAGGATTTTGGGAGGCATGTTTTCACATGTTAGTATGCCCCAGTGTCCGATAGAATTCCTTGCGGTCTTCTAACCAATGTGGATAGGTTCTTGAGACCTTTCTAACTTTCTTAGTTGTTATTTGTGGTCATCTTATAATTTTTTTAAATTTTGCATTTGTCCATGTGCGCATCCATGGATGGATTTTTGAAGGCATGAGGTGTCCACGACATAGGCCCATAATCCTTTAAAAAAAAACTTAATGAATGTTAGGATCTTCATTACCTATTCTTTGCGAGCAGCTTGTTATTTTTATTTCGTCTTGTCCAGGAGCGGCTCCAGAGCGATTTGCACCATCCCCGCCATGGCCATATATTCGTATTATGCGTCCCAGCGCCTCCGGGCGACATTTCGAAGTGAGCGACTCATTCAACATTATCTACGAGGAATTAAATTAATTTTTGGTGACGAGTGTGGTTCCATGGGCTGTCCATGGCCGCATACAGGGACGGATTTTTGGAGATATGTAAAGTCATATTATGACATGGTTGCATATTATTAGAGACAGAATCCTGTTACTTTCTGAGTTCTTTCTTAACATTCCAGATTATTTGGATTCATTCGCAATACCATGTATTGGAAGAATTGCACCAATTTCTACCTACGCGTACAGAATATCCCACCCATCGTTCTTAACTCTACAACCTCCACGCTTAACAACCTGGCACTGCCCATCCCATGATGCATGCAACATACATAGGGTTAAGACAGCCAGGAGCGCTGCTTTTGCGGGTTAGGTTGTTGTGGTGAAACAGACGATGCTGACAAGTGTCCACATATTTTATCAAAATCAGCCAATACAAGGTGCATGGAAGTGCAACGGGAACGTACCAAACGGCGCATCCTGTTAAATGGTGCTGGAATTCGTCGGTTGAATGATTGAATATGGAAGACATTCGACAAAGAACGACAAAGTATGGTCACCACGTCGAGCATTGATGCTCTATCTTTTGAAGGAGGTCACCAGTACTACTTTAAGTAATGTTCTATGACAGAAGATATGACGTGAGTTGACGAATGCCATTTTTCCTTCACGTCTAAATATAATTTGTCTTCATGTTATCCAAATACCTTGTACTTGTTAGAACAGAAAGAAATTGTTTCCGATCTGACTTGATAACCTGATCTTTTGCCCTTGAATAGGGTATGGTACGGGAACATAAGGCATTGTTTATACAATTATGTACTAATCATAATGATAAAGCTCATGCATACAAAGGTAATCCTACACTAATTTGAACTGTCTACCATTCAACAAACCCGTGAGAATATCCGTGCCATAGTCGCAATCGTGTTTGCTGTGTTTAATCAACATTAAACCATTGCATATAATTGGTGAATCAGCTTCATTCAGATCATGTTCTTAATCCATTTATGAATATCTATGCATGGTAGCGGCCAATTGCATTCTTGTTCAGAGGGACTGTTTGCAGCCTGGAAAGCCGGGTTCTTCAACACCAGCAGAAAGGTAATTTTTTTCTTCAAATACCACAAGAAAGACGAAAGCGTGGAACAATAGGTTACATCCCTTAGACAGTTCTAGACCAGAAGACAACAGGAACGTGACACAGATGCATGAGACACATTTGTGAATTTTGATGTTGGTGGTAGAATTTTGCTCAACATTGCCTGAATCTAAGATAGTAGAAATGCATGAGACCAGCTGATACCTGTCGTTGAATATAATACACGCAAAAAAAGTATAGCACGGAATGAATTGTTTACAGCAGCACTGCGAAATGTGCAACACATAAATTATGCGCATCTCAGAAAAGCATTTCCCCTCGACCTGATTGACGTACCTTGACCGTAAGCAGTGCAATTTGAGCCGGTGGCGGACCCTTGCGATGGACCATGGGATTATTCCCCCTACCTCGTCGGGTTTCTTCGGGGCTCATTGAGGCCGTTGAATACCTTGTGTTTCTACACAGGTCGTGCCAAAGCACACAAGATAGCTGGCGATCCAGGGGCCTCCGGGTAACCGGTAAGAGTTCCAGGGCCGACTTGAAGGGCCCCGTGGCCGATGGAACTAGCCTGGGTTGATGGAGAGGATCCCGGGCCTATGAAGAGGTCCCTCGAACCGACAGAGTTCTTACAGGCAGATGCTGGCGGCCACAATCCTCGCCAATGTGAATGACCTGGAGACCGACGGAGGAGGCCCGGAGTCGTTGGAAGGATCCCACGCTGACAGAGAAGACTTAACCAGGAAGAAGAGCCCCTGAGCCACTGAAGCGGGCCACTGAGCCGACGAAGACGACCCCTAGCGGTCAAAGAGAACACCGAGCCGACATGATGGGTCCCTGAGCACAGGGGCGCACACAGGAATTTCGTAAAAGGGAGCACACATTCTTGAGGATCCTGGTAGACCCCTTTGAATGATATGGACCCTTTTATTACTCAGAAATCACATCCGTTGGCCCAGAGGCCCTTTTCACCGGTCGGGGCCCTCTCCGTCAAGCCGAGAGTCCTTTCAATGACACAGGGCACTCTCCTTCCATCTAAAGGTCATTTATGTTGGCCAGGCCGGAGGCCCTCAGCGTCTGCCTGTAGGCACCACTTAGATTTGAGGGCCCCTATCATCGGTCCAGAGACCCTTAACATCGAACCATGGCCCCACCTACCATCTAGTCTCTCAGGCTCTCAAGGACTATCCAGCTCACGAGAAACGGCAGCTCTCAAGTGGGTCAGGTGTCCCGTTAGGTCTCCGCTAGGTCCCCCGATAGGGGACCCTTTGGTTTGCATTGGCTCTTCCCGCCTGAACCAATAATTGCTTGCATTCAGAAATCGAACTTGGTGTTAGAACAATTGTTTTGTTTCGGATTTTGTAGTATAGAAATGAACTCCCGAAGGCTATCTTAACGTTTATTCCTTCCCAGATGGCCCCTTGGAATGCTATGAGGAGGTGACGTGTCCTTGTTCTTGTCTTGTGTTCTCCTCACACTTTGTGTTCATTGACCCCCATTGTCCCCCCACACTTTGTGCGATGATAATATGCGCTGCAAATTGTCTCGATACCACGAAATTAATTCAGGAAGAGCATCATCAGCTATGGCATTAGCTGCAGAAATGCAGCACGAAGCTAGCACCAAGCACCCCCACCGCCCACCCAATTAAAAAATAATAATTTCGGGACACTAAAGTCCAGGGAGCAACAAAGTTACCAATACTTATCTTCCCTCCTTGGACAAATCCTGGATACGCCACTTGCCAGAGCACATGAGTACTTGGTTAAAGCTACCACAGTGAGCCAATCACTTACCGGAGTCGAAGCTGGTTGGCGATATTGATCAGAGCAGTAACCTCCTGGCATTGGAAGGCCACTAACTTCAGCAAAAGGCTGTTGCCATCGAGTTTACTTCAGAAGCCAGTTCCGTGTGGTCTGACATTCCAGCTTTACGACTAGTTGTTCCAGGCATGGATCCCGATGCACATTTGCATGGTTTGTGCATAAATAAGCTGTTACTAGGTCAAAACTTCGCGTTTTAGACCAGTGAGCATTTTCTGTTTGTTTATTTATGGGTTAGTTTGGTCGCCTATGTAAATTAAAAGTTTTCAGCTAAACGTAATTGATACGGCCTGAGGTCGCTAGTGGAATGTCATGACGATTACTTCCAATTAGTGCCCGTTGTTAAACGGGCTAATGTCTGCCTCCAACATCGCCTAGGTGGGTGTCCCATTTTCAGAGCCTATAAACACCCGGATGGGTACACAACCTGGGTGAATACTACAGCACCGCTGATTACACAGCCTGGATGGGTGTCCCATTTTCTGTCTCCAACACCAAGGGGTATACAACCTGAGTGGATATCCCATTGTCTGCCTACAGCACCAAGGGGTACAAGAACTGGTTGGGTATCCCATTGCATCATCGCAGTGTCGCCCGTTTTTCGGTGATTATGGAGGCACAGAAGACGTGGGGTATAAACCTCAAAACGGAGAAAAGCATGCTGATCATCGTGTAATCACCAAGGGATGTATTTAGTTTACTGAAAAGAAGCAGCATGACCAAACCAAGGCGGAAAGAAAAGAGACATGGGAAGAAATAACTGCAAAGTTCAACGTTAACGCCGAAGTTCCAGAAAGAAGAGCAAAACGACTGACGAAGGAGAGCTCGTGGAGCAGTCACCGGCAGGTAGCGATTGGTGGTGCCACCACCAGGGACGATAGACTTTAAAACATACGCTATAATCAAAATGTTACCGCATCATTTCTTTTCTGTGTTCAAGCAGCCTTAATTATGTGGAGCAGCTCCATACAAACTCTTGCCATCTGATTATCTCTTCAATCTAAAATATGGCGATCTCGCAATCTCTCCAATCGAAATTCTGGCCATCTGAATATCCCTCAAATCGAAACTCAGGCTATCTGACTTTAAAGCATGCCATGGCTACTGACCAATATGCGCATTGGTCAAGCTATTATACATAGGAAGTTGTAGTCGATGCTATCGACGCCATGTGTAACGTGGCCGTGTGGCTTACATTATATCATGCGACTTGCCAAAGACGTTTGATTGTCGGGAAGTTCCAGGACAATGGGCAAATTTGAACATCCTCATCTCTCAGAAATGAAAGAAAATTGTGGTACAAGGTAATTCTGAGCGTTAACTGCATTCTTATCATCATTCTTATCATTCTTAATCTCATCGGGCCCCAAGGTCAAGAACTATGCCCTCCGGCATTTTCAGATCATGGGAAGACAATTACGCTGTTTACGACGCAATCTCGGCTCCGGTGGGACCGAGATATACTGGTTCGTACTTACCAGAAAAGTACTAGTTCTATGGTATTATTATAGTATGTAAGAAATAGTATAAAAATGATCGAAGGCAATAATGGCGACGGAGATACAATTGTGCTTTTGTTTCCATAGTTCACATTTGTGTGGGTGGTAGGAGGTTCCCAATTTCGTGGGTGATCTCTATTCATCAGCTAGTTTTTGGCTTCGAGTTGACAAGAAGTGTGAAATATGGCCGTTGAAGTACGGGGGTCTATAAATATTGGTCCAAGTGTTGTTTTGTTCTTGATGTGTATCACCTACGCGCGTGTAGGTGCAGTGGTGCATACCTGGATGTGAACATCTCTGGTGGAGCAAATATAATTTGTTTACCACCGCACCGGGGCGATGGACGAGTGAGGACCAAGCAGGCCAAGGAACACGGTGTGGTTGGAATATATTGTTACTTAGTAGCTGGAAGAGTTGAAAGAAAACTTCGAGGTAAGGGGACAGTATTTCTTGCATGTTTGACCAAGTGTGTGTGTTCTTTTCATTTCAAGCCCAAAAGTCATAAAGTGATTTTGATCTATTAATACCAGCCATAAGGGTCCATCTGAGGTAAAGGGAAGATACCATGAGTTGAATTATGTGGTTACACACCATGCATATTGTGTGCAATGCCAGAGGTTATGCAGGATAGTAAACTACCAATATATATATATATATGTGTGTGTATGTACATATGCATATATATATATATGTGTGTGTGTTTATGTATGCATACGTATATGCACTAATAAATAATGATCATAATGGGCCAGTGTTCTCTCCGGTCAGATCCTCACATCCTGTCTCGGGGGGGAGGGGAGATAGGAACGCCCTCTTGTATCAAAACTGAGCGTCGTACGAAAACGAGGTGTCATAAGAAAGCGCTCGACGAGTAGGGTCCAACACCGCCCCCCCCAAGTGACATCGCTAGGGGGCGTATAATTTCACGAGATACATGATGTTTTTGGCTCTGGGGAGTTCATTTTGGTGGATATTTGAGAAGGAAAAAACAACAAAATATTTGGAAGCAGAAAAGGACGGCAAAGTAAGCCAGGACCATACAATTCTGGCCACCCAATTTTTTGTTTATTGAAAATTTTGAGTTTTCAAGTCTTCTTCTATTTTCCCTTTCTGATGGATAGAGCGGACTGAAAAACGTTTGAAGTCAACTCGCACTAATAAAAAATGCTTACTTTAGCCAGGACCTTCGATTTGAACTATAATAGGCAAACATATAAGTAAACTAATAATTATATTAATAACAAAAAGCAAAACTAATAAGTAATTTTAAAAAAAACGGAAAAAACGACAAATTTATATCGTAAGCTTTGTTGCATCCCTAAAGATAAGCAAACGCAGAGTTTCATTAAAATATCTGTATCCGTTAAAGCGTGACGATATTGATTTTTTTGGAGGTTACCTAACTTGACCTCTACTAACTCATTGACCATAGATGACCTGACGTCAATCTTTTGACACAATATGCCAAATTGGTGTGGCAAAAGTTACGCAAAACTTCGGCGCGCTGCTGCGCGCCGTTCTTTCACTATTCGCGAAAAATCTGAGGGGGGGGGCGGTTGAAGAACCCCCCTCCGAGACGGCGCGGGTTCAAATCATAGTGTTTTGTTATGTGTGAGATGTTGAAACAAGTGCAATAGGATGTCAAGGTTTGCATTGGAAAAAAATGTCATTAAGCATAGTCAACAAAACAGCTCAACATAACATAATCAACCTTAATCGTCTTAGCCGTCTTAAACGCAGTATTGGAGGATTATCCGCCCCCTAAGGTTTCAGCGTATAATGAAATAACGGCGCGCTACAGCGCGCCAAAATACGGCATGCATTTTCTCACATCAATTTGACATGTTTTGTAAAAATTTTGCTGTCAGGTCATCTAGGGTCAATGAGTTAGTCGTTGTTGTTGTTATTCGGGTTTTGTGGGACATCAACTGCAGAAGTTATACAGCGCCCATTCAATGAGTTAGTCAAGGTCAAGTTGGGTCACCCCCAGAAAAGTTCAACCAATCGTCACGCTTCAAGGGATAAATACATTTCAATACAACTCCCAGCGTTTGCTCATCTTTATGGACGAAACAAAACGCACCAGAGGATTTTCCCTGTTTTTGTTTACTTTTTACGTTTGCACATTTTCCCATTAGAGCTAAAGTCGAAGATTCTGGCTAAAGTAAGCATTTTTACGAGAGCAAGTTCAGTTCAAAGAAAGTTTTTTTTTCGGTCCGCTCTACCCATTACAAAAAGACAAATTGAAGAAAAATAAAAAAATCGAAAGGTATCGAATATATCAATATTTGTCTAGAGCTTTTAGTTTCCGTTTTGAAAACAACCGCGAAATATTTTTGCGAACGCTTTGTGTGATGTTCACCCTGACTCAAAAATGGCAGTATCATGTCAAATGTCCTTGGCAAAACCTCAGTTGTAATCATTCAAGCCAGGAGATATCACCGTCGATGCATAATTCAATTGAATCACTTACTGCACTTGTTACAGTTCTGTACACGTCGGTGGACGGCAGGTTCTCCTGGTGATCGACGGCGATGGGGCGTATCCACTTCTCCCATGGTTGGCGAAGGCGTACAATGGATCATTCGATCGTACTTCGGAGATAGACCAGACGTAGAGGTTCTACAACGCATGCCTCGGAGCGGCAAGAGTAGTGGTGAAGCACGCATTCGGCCGCCTGAAGGCCCGCTGGCGTCGCCTTCTCAAAAGATCTGAACACTTCATATTCATTCCACCCATGGTGTTTGCGTGTGCTATCATTCGTAACATTATCGGGCCCGTCACATTATCGTGAGCCGGTTCTGCCACGTTGGATCCAGGAGGCGAACTTACTGAAAGAACGAATGCTGCGCCCGTTGTAGTTGCATCAATACATTTTAAACAAATGCATTTCTGTATTGTCAGGAACAGTTGCTGAATAATTGCAATACTTACAATCACTCCAAACTCACTCAATCCTATCCACAAAGTCCCTGATTTTTCGAATGATCCCGGTGTTTTCGAAACCCACTATGTATCCCAGTGAGGAGATTGTTGTGTTCTAAACACCATATTAGTCTGACATTCACCATCTGTTCAAACAACTTACATAGGCAGCATGTTAACGAGATGGGGCGATAATGCACTGGGTCCGTTCCTGTTTTGTTTGGCTTACGTATAGGCACTACAACTGCCCTCCGCCACGAAGATGGAAATGTGCCGGCTGTCCACATGTCATTCAGTATCTTCAGGAGTGTTTATAAGGCTTTTGCAGACAAACGTTTCATGATGTCATTATGCAATGTATCAGGACTCTCTGCGACACTCTTCAGAGTACTGATAGCTGCAGTCAGTTCGGAAATAGAAAATGGAACGTTGTATTCAAGGAGGTTTGTGGTTGAAAAATCAATGGTGCGTGCCTCGCAACGAGCCTTGTAGTTTGAGAAGCGCACAATATTACTTTATTTCGATCGTGCTGATAGAGCTCGTCCGATCTCGTCGGCCACTTCTTCCGATGATGCGGCCAGCCATGTGCAGGGTGGGGAGTGGATGTGGCGTATACCTCCGGAGAAACATTTTATGCGGGACCATACAGATATCAATGACGTGGAACGGTTTAGAGTGTTGACATACGCTTTCCACGAGTCCCGTTTTGCTTCGGCAATGGTACGTCTGGCGACTGCCCGCGCTTTGCGGAAAACTATTAAGTTTGGCGTACAGCTATTTCTATTAAAGACACGAAGCGCCCTCTTCTTGGCTATCAAGGCCTCTCGGCACCTTTCCGACCACCATGGGACGGGCACGCGAACTGATGTTCCCGATGATCGAGGTCTGTGCCGTTCAGCACTCCGCACAATATCCGCCGTGAACGTCTCCACGGATATAGCAGATTCGTCGGAGTGGCCGCGTAGTGTACACCCAAGACTTGCTTGGAAAGAATCCCAGGCGGCTTTGTTAAATATATATCTGGGGGGTCGTCGGCTTACAAGAACACGGTGAACAAAACGAGACCAAACAGGGAAGTGGTCACTGTTGCACGGGTCGCCATCCACGGTCCATTGTAAAAACGGTGCCACTTCTGGGCTGCAGAGGGTGAGATCCAGCACAAAGGTTTGTCCTGTGGGCAATGTAAAATGTGTTGGCTTTCCTGTGTTAAGGACGCAGAGTGGGAAGTCTCGTACGAACCGCTCCATATCATGTCCACGGCTCGTCACCATGTTTGAACCCCAGAGAGGGTGATGCGCGTTAAAATCTCGGCACACCATCACCGGTAGTGTGAGATGCCCCACCATTTGAGACAGCTCAGCAAGTGGAAAGGTCTCTCCCGGCGGTAAATATATGCTGCATATGGTAACGGCATGGCGGGATATTTTTATACGAGCAGCAACACACTGGATATTCGAAGAGATAGATATTTCGTGAAAGGGAGTGATCAGAGTTGTGCACGGCTATGAGGACTCCGCCGTGCGCCACAGTGCGAGAGGAAATATCCTTACGCAACACAGTGTAGTCTTTCAGGTGGAAATGTGCATGAGGAGAAAGCCTTTCTCCTCATGTCAATTCCTCTTGGAAACAAACCGCCAGCGGTACTCGTGAGTGCAGAATAGTTTGGAGATCGTTGAGGCTGGTTCTCAAACCTCTGCAATTCCATTGCAGAATAAAACTCATACGTCAAATATATAAAAGTGAGTTGTGAGCTAAAAAAATGGAGACAAGGACGAGTTAGGTGTTCTCCGTTCCCGACCTCACTTCCTCAGGCGCTTGGCTACGCGGCCGTGACCGGGACTGCCGATCTCGGAAGGAGACACCGCCCCTGGGAGAGCTCGCTTCGTCATGCGATTCGAAGCTGGGGGCAGATCGGGGGTGACTAGCTCGACGTGGGGGAGGGGTGACAGGCGGCCCCATCACGGTTGAGACCGGTGGTGACGGTGAAGGGGTTGCGGTTGGACGTGGGCTTCTGGATTCCGGACTCGAATGAGCGGAATCATGTCGGGTTGTCCGTCCCCGTGCGCCCAGATCAGGAGCTCCAGGGTGTGCCGCGACTCCGGTTGGTCGGGTCACGGGTGCGGCTGCCATGGAGTGTAGGGAGATCAGGGGGAGCGAGCGGGAGGTGAGCTTGGATGCTGAGGGCTGGCAAGAGGACGTGTTGGTAATGGCTGTGTTGGAGGTAGGAGGCATGGATGTGGATGATAAGGATTTTTGTGCAATTGATGGTGCTGTGGTACGTGAGGATGTCTGATTTGAGGCGGATGCGAGTGTAGAAAGGTTGGAAATGGATTGGGCATCGGTGGATATGACTGAGGGAAGGGGAGTGTCAGGTAGGGAGGAGGTAGAGAGGCTAGGTTTGCAGGTGGTGGTGGGGCGTGAGGGAGGAGAGGGTGGGTTGGAGGGCGGATGGGGGGATGGGAGGTGGGGATTTCAAACTGGACTAGGATTGGGATTGGGATATGATAGGATAGAGGCTAGGATTGGGCGGAAAGGATCGAGGAGACCTCTTTGACCGTTGTACCAGCGTCCACGCACCATCTTCGGGTGTTGGTTGGAAGGGGCCTCCGGTGGTCGAACAACGTCACTCGTGGGCGGTGGAACCTCGGTCCCATGCCTTGTGGACAGGGCGACGAGTAAACCGAAGGAGCAAAGAACCTCACGTAGTGCTGCAACGAGTTATAGTTTGCTTCAGCTGTCTATACTCGCCGTGGAACCGAAGTGACATTTTTAGCTTTTGTTGAGTACGATATTCTCGGGTGTGTGTGATCGTAAAGATCCCAGGCTTCGCGAAACCTTACCTTTTCATTGTGGTTGATCGACATAATTTCCTTCTCTTTGGAGTAGCTAGGGCAGGCGCGGTCGAACGATGTGTGGGGATCCTGTCCTCTGCCGCAGTTGACGCAGAATGGCACTTCTGAGGTACATTGGTCGCTACTGTGGTCTAGGGAGGCACACTTGCTACACACAGGACGATTTCTACAGTATTGGTTGGTGTGCCCATATTTCTGACGTTTAAAACAACGCAATAGGTTTGGAAGAAAAAGTCGTACCTTGACCCGGATGTAACCCACTCGGATCTCAGAGAGCAAGTCAGTTGAATCGAAAGTCAGTATTACATTGTTTGTGGCGATCAGCTCTGCACCTCGTCTTGTCTTCATTTTTCTGGCTCCTATCAAGCCGAACTCAGATAGCCCATCTACTATCTCTTCCTCCGGTGCATCCTTGAGATCGTAACAATTGATGATTCCGCGCGATGCATTTTTGGTTTTGTGGTTCGATCCTCATCTGGATGCTCCCGTCGACTTTCCTGTCACCTTTCCGCACACTATATACGAACTCGGTCATTTCCAGTGCGTTCTGTGCTTCTCCTACTTGTGCAAACTCTACTTCAATAGCACCATCCTTTAACTTCTCGCAACGGGTGATACTCCCAAATCTGTTGCGTCCGTCTCGCCTCTGGAAAGGGGACAATGATGAAATATTTTTGGTCAGTCCTCGGAAGATGAGTATGCGAGGAACATGATAAATATTTCTCCCGTGACTTTCCTGGTTACACACGCTCCCACTTGCGATGGGTTGGGCGATGGTCTGGGCCCTACGTGAGGGACCAGGAGGTTTTTTTTTAAGACGCCATGCGATGCGTCTTGGTGTTCGGCTCTTCGGGCACCCCTCCGCATAGGGCCCCACTGAGGGGACGCCTGGGTCCCGCGTACTGGAGGTCGCCAGGCGCCCGAGGAGCTATACGGTGCAGGCGGCGCCTTCGCCCGGCCGGGAGAGAGAGAGACTCGCCACCCCGACCGAGGTCCAGCACCGCCCACTCCTTGACCACAGCCGGCCGGGCCGGCAGACACTGGGAAGAATCCCAGGTCCCCGGCCCGAGGCGACTAGCCACTTGGCCCGCGTGAGGCCCCACGAGCCCGCCCGTCCCTCCGGGATATCAGGACCAAAGAGGTGTGTTGGTCCCCCGTCACAACTGGCACCGTGCGACGGGGGGGCTCAACCTCCAGGATTACCTCCAACCTCCAATTACCTTTACCTTCAACCTCCACGGCTACCCCGTTAAAACAGAGCTGATGGGCAGGACCGGGGAAGTTGCCCTGCCTGCTCATAGTAAGGATAGTTGATGTTGTAGGGTCAGATGTGTTCATTAAGTTAAGGTTGTATTCCACCCTATTTCACATAATATATAACTGGTGTGATGTGGTACTCGTTAAGGTGAGTCTTTAGGGCAAAAACCGGACACAATGAGCATATCTCGCTGCAGAAAGGCTTAGATGAACTTGTGAAGTACCATCAGTGAATCAGCAGGAGAAGGACTTCCCAAGGAGTCCTCAAGGACTCCTTGGGAAGACAGATGAAGATTATTCACATTGGATGGCCTTCAGGTCCTCCAATATTGAATTCTGAATTCCAAACTAATGGGCATAGTACCTACTGGTAATCTTCAAGTATTACCTCTCACAATCTTTGTCAATGTCAGTTGACTGCTAGTCAACTGTTGGTGACATCACTCATAGTATATTGTGAACCAGGGATATTTTGAAGGAGGTGATGTAGTGTTAAACTACTGGGTTTTTGTTAGGTGTGTGATGTCAAAATGAGTACAATAGGATGTAAACATTTGTCATGAAATTAGTGTCATTTCGAATGTTTTGTGTCCCACCAGCTTGCATTAAAGCCAATGTTGTAATTACGCCTTTACCTTATTCATTGTTTTGACATAAAGACATCAAAGATTAGTGCAACTATGAGCCACAAGGGCCCTTCTTGGTTGCACTCTGTACACTCAACCAGTTGCCCACCAAATCTGTCGACCAGCCCTGCATGGAATACTGAAAAGCAAGCCCACTATTCTTATAATCATTGTCTATGTTGTTTTAAAGGTGTTCAATGTGCTGCTACTGACAATGGTTTCTGGCAGCTGGTTCCAGTTTTTTACTACCATGTTGGTGAATACTGTCTTCATACTGCCATCTGCCAAAGCCAGTGATACACTGCAAATGGCTAGTGATTTGTAAAGAGGCATACAGTGGAGAACAGTGACATCACATGAGTCGGGTGTCAACGACTGGTTAGGTTAGGTAAGGTCAGGTTAGGTTAGGATAGGTTGTAACCTAACCTTACCTAACCAAACCAGTCATTGACACCTGAATCCCGTGATATCACTTCCCTGACTCCTGTGATGTCATTATTCCACACTGCACACCTCTCTACAAACCACTAGACTTGGCAGTAGGTGTTGGCTGAAAGGTAAACATTGCCTATCATTTGACATTTCCTGTCATGTTTAGCATATCCATGACAAAAAGATGACAAAAAGTATTCATAAGCAATGGATCTTTACCTCCCAAAATATGAAGGTCCCATCAAATAGTTCTACCAATTCTTTGTCTATGGGGTTAGTGAAGTTCACACATACCATTTTCAGGCTTCTGAGACCAGTCACCACCACTGCTCTGTTGAAATTTGGAACCTTTACCCAATTATCCTTGATATTTTCCCCTGCATGTTCCTTGAATCTAACTATGTTATGGTCACTTCTTCCCCCAGAGTTTCGCCTACAGTCAAGTCTTGAACCAAGTCACTTAAATCTGAGAATGCAAGGTCCAAGAATGAACCATGCCTGGTAGGTTCCGATACAAACTGGTGTAAGAACAGGTCCTCTTCATACACAGACAATTCCCTGCTGATACGGATCACTGACCCAACACCACTACCTCAAACACAACGGTCAGAATTGATGGCAGTGTGCAAAGCAAAGGTTCAGTCAAGGTTTTGTGTTTGCAGTATGGCACTGTTAAACATGTGTTCAAAGTTGCTAATGTTTATGATATCATTTAAAGAATACCTTGCATCAATTGGTTAAAGGGCAGTTTTCAGAACAGAAAATGCTAACAAAGCAAATTTCAATTGGCGACCTCCTGGACCCAGAAGATGTGTCTTAAAACTGTCAGCTTTTCCCATTACGAGTATAGGGTGGCTCAAAAGCAGGTGTATGGAGATGCATCAGCCAAATTTGTAGCAACCAGAGGCCACTGTTCAGTGTGCAGGCACAAGGTTTGGCATGTTGTTGAAAGCATTTCTGTTGGTTGTGGTTTGGTGTGGTATGTGTTCGGATGTTGTCTCTGTGCTTGATGGTACAAAAAGTGGCTACTTTATTTGTCAATCCTAAGTAGAGTAACATGTTTGGTGGATGTTTACTTCAATCTTGTACTAGTTTTCTTAGTGGTATTTTTGTTCCTTCTGCATGTTTGTGTCAGAGACTCTGACACAAACTCTGACTCAGAGTACATGTGGAGCCCATTTTATCCAGTATGAACCCAGAGTGCAAAAATGTTTGAAGAGGTGAAATCTCTTAAGAAGTGCCTTAATCCCACTCAGCTGAGAAGAGATCTCATCAAGGTCTATAAATTTTTCCATGGTCTGAAGAAGGGATATCTTGGGGAAATGTTTGAATTTAACAGAAATGATGCATTAGAGGTCATCAATTCAAAATTAAAGTTAAGCATAGCAGAACAAGGTTAAGACAATTTTTCTTCACCAACAGGGTAGTAGAACACTGAAACCAGCTCCCAGAAACCATCGTCAGAAGCAGCACATTGAACATCTTTAAAAACAGCATAAACAATCATTATAAGAATAGAGGGCTTGCTTTTCAGTATGACAGGGAGGGCTGATCGACAGATTTGGTGGGCAACTGGTTGAGTGTACAGAGTGCAATCAAGAAGGGCCCTTGTGGCTCATAGTTGCACTAATAGTGCATAGTGCAATGGTACAAAGTCATCATGGCAAAATGTTCTTAGTGGAGTCCCCCAGGGGTCAGTACTAGGGCCATTACTGTTCATTATATTTGTAAATAACATTGAAAGTGGCCTAAGCAGTAAAGTTTTGAAATTTGCTGATGATTTGAAGGTCTGTAGGGCAATAACGGGTCAGGATGAGCACATCTCACTGCAAAAAGACTTAGACGAACTTGTGAAGTGGTCCGAAGAATGGCAAATGAAATTTTGATAAGTGCAAAAACATGCATGTAGGTAAGCAGCATATGAAGGCTCCATACTTGATGGGTGGCCAAGTGCTATCAGTGGCTCAACAGGAGAAGGATTTAGGTGTTATTCTAAACACAAAACTGGGGGCATCAGAACAGACCAAGGAAGCCAGGAAGAAGGCACTGAGAATGCTCGGGACAATAAATAGGAATGTATCATACAGAAGTGAGGAAGTGACCAGGAAGCTTTACTGTGCATATGTCAGGCCACATTTTGAATACTGCACCCAAGCTTGGTCTCCTAGCTATGAAAAAGATTGTTGGCTTTTAGAGAGAGTACAAAAGAGGGCTACAAAAATGGTTAATGGCATAAGCAACCTGGCATATGAGGAAAGATTGAAGAAATTGAATGTTTTCACTTAGATATAGAAGGCTGAGAGGAGATCTCATCAAGGTCTTTAAGTTTGTCAATGGTCTGGATAGGGGATACCTTGGGGAAATCTTTGAATTTAACAGAAATGATGCAATTAGAGGTCATAAATTCAAAATTAAAGTTAACCACAGCAGAACAAGGTTAAGGGAAACTTTCTTCACCAACAGGGTAGTGGAACACTGGAACCAGCTACCAGAAAACATCGTCAGTAGCAGCACATTGAACATCTTTAAAAACAGCATAGACAATCATTATAAGAATAGAGGGCTTGCTTTTCAGTATTACAGGGAGGGCTGATTGACAGATTTGGTGGGCAACTGCTTCAGTGTACAGAGTGCAACCAAGAAGGGCCCTTGTGGCTCATAGTTGCACTAATCTTTTATGTCTTTACGTCTTTAATATTTTATGTCTTCGTCTAAAACCTAAATTGGCGATTTGAATAGTCCTAACTACATCGTTCTTGCAGTCTTCAGAGGCTCCAAAAGAAATAAAACCTATCATATGAGTTATACAATGATAGCTTCCGACTATTTCTATCTAAATAATGTAACATTAATTTAATAAATGATCAGATTCTCTGTTTATTTCACTTTTACTTACAGATAATCAGCAGTTCCTTCGCCGTTTGTGCGTCGGCCCTGCATGGACAAACCAGCTGACCTGTGATTGGTCAAAGCATTTCTCGGCCCTGAGGGAGGACCGGGACTTACGAAAAATCTCGGAAAGCTTCCACGCATCTGGCAAATAGGCGGATGCGGTTTTAATTGTCCGTATTTTCTGACATAAATGTGTGTTGCTAACAGTACAATGGACAATATTGTTAAATATATACCTGTTACACCTACTTAAACCTGGAAAAAAACATTTATATCTAGCTAAACGCTATTTTATATTTTATCAGCACCCCATTTTTGACGTTACTAGCGTCGCCTGATCTCGGTTCGGTACCGGACCGAGCCGAGAATTGTATGGAATATGGCGGAAAGCTTCCACGCATCTGGCAAATAGGCGGATGCGGTTTTAATTATCCGTATTTTTGAACATAAATGCGTGTTGTTAACAGGATGATGGACAATATTATTAAAGATATGTTTCTTGCACCTAGGTAAACTTGAAAAAAAATCATTTATATGTAGCTAAACGCTATTTTATATTTCATCAGCACCCCATTTTTGACGTTACTAGCGTCGCCTGATCTCGGCTCGGTACCGGACCGAGCCGAGAAATGCATCATAAACAGCGTAATTGGTACTTACGAATCGATATAAAACTATCTTTTCTGCGTATAAATGCAAAATGAACCACTGGTTCAGAATCTAAATTTAGCGTTGATTTTAAAAAAATGTAACTTTCTTCATTCCAGCATCACATTTCACCCTGATGGCATCGGAACCTAGTTTTAATTTCAACACAATTATAGCGTCCCGTGTTTTTAATTTAAACAAAGGAAATTGAAGGCAAAGCACTTTTTGTGCTTTGCCTTCATTGTGTATTTTTACTTTTACATCCTTGTATATTTTTACTCGTAGCGTGTCGCGTGACCTCTGAAGGTGTACTTGATTTCATTGCCCACGCCGATGCTTGCAGACTGGCATTATATGAAGCCATGCATTTCCTTCCTGAGAACGTATCGAATTGTCATCGTGTATGTATAAACCTAGGCCATTGCAAATGTTCATGATTATGATCATGAAAGGTCATTTGCATGACTTGTTATGACTTTAAGTCACACATGTACCAAGTAATTGATGCATTAATATATACATAGACACGTACGTTTGCAAGGAGGCTTACATTGTTTCAGCACAAAATGTTCAATATTCCCCGACCCGACAGGGTCCGGTCAGATCCAGACCACCAGCTCCCTGCCTTCTCACCACCTCAGCCCAGCCGAACCCGATCCCCAGTACTCATCCAGATCAAAGGCGACGGCCAGAGCATCTGGAACAGCAACAATGCGCGAACCAGAGTAATCATCTCGCATCCCGTCCAGCTGGCCAAGAAACGTCTTGAAGACAAGCCGGTCCGGATCAATAGAAGAATTTACGCCGGTCGAGCGTGAGATGCGCGAACACGGTGAGAAGTCCAGATCGCAGCCAGCCCGGAAGAAAATTCCCGCTCCAGCAGAATGTCATGAAGGCCCAAGGTGGCATCAAGGCACACATGGCTTCAGAACAAAAATGCACTCCCGCGAATCAAGAGCCAAAACTTTCAACCAAGAGCCTTGGGAGTGGCTAGAGACTAGAGGAGGCGGAGCTAGAGCGCAAGTCAGGAAAGAGAGCAGACTGACGGGGGAGGACACACTGAGACACTGACGGACGGAATGAGGACTGAGAGGAAGAAAGACCGACACTGGGAGCTGCGACTCGAAGACGATGTTGAAGTGACGAACGGCCGGACGGAGACCAACATCTGCCATGTCGGTGCCATCTGTCTGTCATGCCTTTTTCCTTCTTACAACGCTTACCGGACCGACCCCATTTCTATGATAGATGTTTCCTCCTCAGCCTCATTCACTTTCCTGATAGGAGCAACCCGTCTTGTGCGGGGGGACCAAATAGGATAAATTCTGGAGTAGCATGTCGCGTGCTAGGATGGAAATGGGTGAGGTGGCAAACAGTGTGTGTTTAAGCAGTGCGTGGTTGTTATGTGATGCGATGTACATAAATGTAAACATATTAGATTGAGCATAGCAATAATGTGACGGCATTAGCAGAGGCAGCGGGCAGTGGTCGTAGTGGCAGCTGTTCGGCAGTGATGGACAGAAGGAGCAGGGGTGAGGGACCGAATAAAGCAATCAAGGAGTACAGCAAAATTGTGCGTGCAACAATTTCCGTCTTCCCCTCCCCGTTCAAAACTCTATCAAAAACCCGGCCTCTAGACTAACAGGATTTACAACAATCACATGATAGCCAAAGTCATGGGTGTAACCATTGGTGGGGGTGGGACATGTCTCCCCCACCCAACAATTTCTGAAAAGTGGGGATTTGTCCCCCTCCCCCCATTTTTCCCTGTCCCCAAGCCTCAGCTACCTGAGTATCATCGCTGCGAAATTCTACTGTATCATTTATAGAGTCAAAATATATACGCAAGAGAATCACCAAAAGTACTAAAAGACGATGTAGCCAACAAACGAGCTTCACAGGCTCTCTGTCCTCACAAAATCTCCGAATAGTAAATCAGCGAACGTTATAAATGTCTGATTCCACGCCATTCTTGAATGACATCAACCTTGATCATGTTCTGTTTTCGCTTGAGTGGAAAATTGTGCTCTGCTAAGCAACACATCTCCATTATTGCAAAGATGCATACGTCTCTAATGCACACGTGTGTGTGTGTGTGTGTGTGTGTGTGTGTGTGTGCGTGTGTGTGTGTGTGCGTGCGAGTTCCAGCATCCCTGTGTCTGCGCACCGAGTTCTCCTGGACGATACCTCCGCACGACGCTTGATAGAGCATGCCAGCGTAGGTGGGACACCAGTCGACGTTAGCTTCCGGATCATTACTACGTCGCGCTCCTCCAACATGGCATCAAACTTCAACCATCCAAGTGCCTCTAGTGTCGGGGTGATGTGCTCTCGTCGGCCGAGGCCGGATACTTTACGGGCACCGACATTTATCGCCTTCTGAATACTATCTCTCGGGGTTTATTGGAACTTCCCCAAGCTGTCATACAGTAGTAAATGTGGGGGGAAACCAGTGCCTGAATGAGGAGTTTCTTCGTTTCTGAGGGTAATTTGTGTCTAAATTTTGACAGGCCAACGAGAAGCACTAGAGAGAACACCGCCGAACCACCTGAGACACCTGTCTATCACAGGTCAGAGTCGAATCGACGTGCACACCGAGGATTTTTGCGTTAGGTGACGGCTTAATTTCAGCATCTCCAAATTTCATCGATAAGGTGTCACCTTTCCGGCGCTGAGATTTTACAACCAGGAGCTCAGTCTTTCCAGGGTTGATATTTAGCCGATTTTGTGTGAACCAGTTCGCAGACATGTTTCAGCGCAGACATGTTGCCTGGAGCGTCAGAGTCCAGAAATTGCGCATCATCAGCGAAAATTACGAGGTGGCCATACTTTAGATGTGATGCTAGGTCGTCAGTGAAAATCAAGTACAATTTTGGCCCGATTTGGTTTCCCCGTACCACACCTGAATTGATAATTTTCTGGCTCCTCCCCCGCAACCAATCCTCAAACCAGTGAACGTCGATCCCATACCAGCCTAGCTTTTCTAACAGGCGGCTATGCTCCACGCTATCGAACGCGCGGAACGTATCAGCAGCAAGCCGGGTAGACACATGACCACAATCCATATTTTTGGTCAGAAATTGTACAGTTTCGAGCATTGCTGTTTCGGTTGAGTGGCCGGGACGAAAACCATATTGATTTGAACAGAGTATGTGGTCTGAGTCAAGATAGATTGAAAGTTGAGTGTTTACAATTTTCTCACACAGTTTACCAACAACACTCAGCAAAGATATGGGCCTAAGATTTACGGGGTTGTCACGATCACCCCTCTTGTGCAACGGAATAACACAGGCCTCTTTCCACTGAGGCGGCGCATCACCATTACGCAGTGAATGGTTTATGACGTGCAGTAAATGAGGCACTGTGACTGCAAACGTCGCTCTCAGCATATCAAGTGTTATTCCGTCTTCTCCACTGGCGCGCATATTTCCCATTCGATCGAGTGCCAACAACAATTCTGGTAATGTCACAGCGTGTAGACGAAAGGACCAACTGCACATCCGAAGTGGTTTGGGCGGCAGCCGCACTCCCTGTGGAGCCGCCGATAACGTGGCATCAACGTCAGCTCCCGCGGTCACAAAGTGACGATTTAGCTTGTCAGCCCAGGCGGCGTCGCTCAAGTGGGGTGGGTCGATCCTGGGCTCAGGCTTCTTGGCGGCAAGCAGAAATCAGCGGATGTCGGTCCAAGTCTTGTGTGTGTGTGTGCGTGTGTATGTGTGCTTGGCCAGCCTGCCACCGCGAGGTGATGTCGGCTGTTTCCGGGGAGTGGGGGCGTTTTGTGGTGTCAGTATTTTTGTGTTGTTGTTTGTTGGGGGTGAAAGGGTATGAGGAGTAATGTGGTGCGGATGAGAGGAAGCGAAGAAGGTTATAGTTATAGCCTTGTAGAGGCGAGTTGTGAGAGAGTTGAGTCGACTTGAAGAATGGCGCGTAGACGGAGGAGAAGTTGAGACGTCTTGAAGGGAGATGAGGTAGTAGTCGAAGCTGAGTTGGTGCAGGAGATTAGAGTTTGCCAGTCCGGTCGGTGCCATGGGGCGGTAGTGTAGTTGGAGGGTTGTGGTCGGGTCATCGCCAGTATTGATTTTACAATGGAAGAACGTTAGTAGTTAGTAAATATCACGTGGGGTTGTTTTTTTGTTTCTTTTTCTTTTTTATTGATTTTCTGTTTTTCTTTTTTAAACGTTTTCTTTTCGTTTTTCTTTTCTTTTCTTTTTGCCCCTTTTTGTTGATTTTCTAGGTTTTTTAACATATCTTTTCATTTTTTCCTTTTTTCTTTTTTTTCTTCTCATATTTCGTGGATCAGGCGTGTGATAGAGAGAAGTGGAAGAGGTGCTCGTGTAATGTTGGATGGTCATCGTTGAGAAGTATCGTGATGTTTAGTGGGATGTTGTTCATGTTGCAGTAATTTGTGATGGGTTGTCTTTCTGTGTTGTATTTGGTGCAGTGTATGACTATGTGTTTAATTGTGAGTGTTCGTTGACGTGTTGTGCATTGTGGTCGTGGGAGTTGTCGTAAGAGGTAGGAGTGCGTGAGTGCAGTGCGTCCGAGACGTAAGCGTGTTAGTGTGCGCTCTTTTTGTCTAGTGTTTTGTTTGATGGTGTGCCAGAGTTCGTGTTTTGGGTGTATTTCGTGTAGTTGCGTGATTGTTATGTCCCATGTTTGTTGAATGCTTTTGTTGATTGCCTCGCGTATTGTGGGGTAGTAGTCTGATTGTGAAAGTGGGCAGGGTGTGGTTTGTTGTAGTGTTGTGGCTATGTTGGCTTCGGTGTCTGCGCGTTCATTGCCGTGTATGTTTGTGTGACTTGGGATCCAGAGTAGTGTTGGTCGTTGTGGTAGAGTGAATTGTTTGTGGATGTGTAGTATTTTGGGTATGAGGGGGTGTTTGTATTTGGTGTGGGGTGTTATGCTCTGTAGTGCTGATTTTGCGTCTGCGGCTATGATGTTGTGTTCAATTTTGGTGTTGTAGATGGTGCAGTATGCGGAGAAGATTGCGAATAATTCTGCTGTGTATGTGGATGCTGTGTCATACAGACGGGCACGAAGGATGACCCGCGGCGGTGCTGCGTTGGGGTACAGCACCGCCGCTGTGCCCGTCTGCTGTGTGTGTGATTTTGATCCGTTCGTGTAGATGATGTTGTGGATTGGATGTTGAGCTTTGCAGTGAAATAATAGTTGGTGTATTTCTGCGTCTGTGTAGGAGTGCTTTGGCTTGTTTATGAGGAGGTGTGTTGTGGGTGATTGGTGTTTCCACCATGCAATGGGTGGTGGGAGTGCCTTTGCTGTGGGGAGTGTGATGTGCAATCTATTTGCGTGTTGGTGGATGCAGCAGCCTATTGTAGTTTTGAGTCGTGTTGCATTCATGACTTGGTGTTTGCGTTTGGTGCGGAATTTTAATGCTTGGGTGCATGGGTGTTGTGCGATGATTTGTGTTTTGTAGTGATATCTTAATAGTGTTTCTGTGCTTCTGTCTTCAGTTCTTGTATGTGGTTATATATGTGAAGAGCGAAAGAAGGCGAAGTGGTGTATGCTCCTGTGGCTATTTGTAAAGATTGGCGTTGTAGAGAATCTAGAATTTTGAGGCTTGATTTAGTCGCATTTTCGAAGAATGGGGATCCGTATTCCAAAATTTGCCGAATGATTGATTTGTAAAGAGCTAAGAGTGTGTTTCTGTCGGATCCCCAGTTTGTTCCGGATAGTGCTATGTTTATTCTTTTTGATGCGCGTTTTTGGATGTCTAAGATATGTGGACGGAAAGTGAGTTTTGGTCTAAAGTGATGCCTGAAAATTTTGTTGTGGTGACGAATGGAATGGGAGTGTGGTCTATTTTTAGTGGTGGTAAGTTTGTGTATTTGTGGTAGCCGAAGATGCATTTTGATTTGTGTGGTGCAATGTGTAGGTTTAGGGTGGCGAGTTTGCTATGTAGTTGTGTTAACGTAGTTTATAATATTCCTAGTGCGTTTTGTGGTGTTTTGTGTGATGTCCATATAACTATATTGTCAGCATATATTGCAATTTTGGCCGGAAGGTTGTCTGGGATAACTGAATTTCGACCTAAAATAAAGACTAGGGGGCTAAGTACGGATCTTTGCATCAGTCCGGTTGTGAGGAATTTTGTGTCTGACATGTTGGATCCAATTTTGACTTGAAATGAGCGATTTAGAAGATAGAAGTGAAGATAGTCCAAGCCTTCGTTTTCTGGTGACGTTATGATGTGGCGTAGTAGTCTGCGCAGGCGTTGTATTGCGCTCGTTTCACGGCATTTCTGCTGTCCTAGGCCTGTTGTTTCACCGTGTTATTCTTGTCTTGGTCTCGGGCCTCTCGGCAGCGATCCCGCTTCTCCATGTGCTCTCTGACTCTTTATTTTCATGAAGCCAGGGAGCCGGGGGTGTTTGATCCGGATTGTTCGGAGAGGCATGTGGTGGTCGATGCTCGCCTGCCGCGCCTCGAGCCAGGCGCGCCACTTCTCAGCTACAGAGTCTGCGTTGTACACTTGGCTCCAATCGGCCTGGAGAAGAAAAGAGAAGGTGTGTGTGTGTGTGTGTGTGTGTGTGTGTGTGTGTTGTGTGTGTGTGTGTGTGTGTGTGTGTGTGTGTGTGTGTGTGTGTGTGTGTGTGTGTGTGTGTGTGTGTGTGTGTGTGTGTGTGTGTGTGTGTGTGTGTGTGTGTGTGTGTGTGTGTGTGTGTGTGTGTGTGTGTGTGTGTGTGTGTGTGTGTGTGTGTGTGTGTGTGTGTGTGTGTGTGTGTGTGTGCGCGCGCGCGCGTACGTGTGTGTGTGCTTGCTTGCTTGTGTGTGTGTGCGTGTGTGTGCGCGTACGTGTGTGTGTGCTTGCTTGCTTGTGTTTGCTTTTGATAATGCTTTAACCGATACCCTTTGATGCTCGTTCGTTGCATGACTCCGTATGAATAACAGATAATTGTATTGAAACCGTCCTTAAATAGCGATGGAAATGCACATAAGCATGCGCATGCGAATGCCATATGTCCGGCACCATCATCACCTCACGCCGTCGCGCCGGCTGATGGCACCGCAATTTTGTAGCAGACGAAACTTCACTCAGCATAGGTTTTTCACTGGAGTAGATCTGGCAGAACAGCCGCTGGGGAAAATCCTCGCGTTATGAGCTCTCTAGATTCAAAATTGAATGCTGATCGCATGACAAACACAGGGAACTGAGCAGAGAAGAATTTCCGTAGTACGGCCCCATGATGTTTACCTATTCAAAAAACAAACAAAGAGAAGGCCGCCACGGTCCTTTAAGAGTTAACAACCCCAAATGAGCAGGGGCGACGTAGACAAAAAAACTTTATTGTTCTTCAACAGCAGAAAATGTAGCATCGATTATATTGCCCAGAGTTTGGGAACTGCAGCGTATGGATCAGCACTCGGCAATGGACATCGGTAGCTTTTTCACCATGACGCTTGACATCGCTGCGGTTAATGCCGTTGTGGGCATGACGAAAAGAAACCTAGGGGAGAGCTCGTACAACAACAACAACAAAAAGCACGGAGGCAGCCAGATATTCATCCGCAATATCGACTTGGTAATGATCAAGCCTCGAATTCGACGATGCCCTGCTTCAGAGGGAGTGCAGTGGTGCACGTCTGCTGCCGTCAGGACAGCTCCCAAAGGCGGGATGCCAACATCCCTGTCACAGAGGACTGTAGTGATGTACGTCTGCTACCGTCAGGACAGCTCCCAAAGGCGGGATGCCAACATCCCTGTCACAGAGGACTGTAGTGATGTACGTCTGCTGCCGTCAGGACAGCTCCCAAAAGCGGGATGCCAACAGCCCTGCTAGAGAGGGAGTGCAGTGGTGCATATCTGCTACCGTCAGGACGGTTCCCAAAGGCGGGATGCCAACAGTCTTGCTACAAAGGACTGCAGTGACGCACGTCAGCTGCCGTCCGGACAGTTTCCAAGGGCGAAAGCCGACAGCCCTGGCATGGGGCTGAGAATCCTAGTCCCATTCAGAGTCCAGGCATCGATGATCCCGAGCAAGCTCGGGGTGGACAGTTCCATATTGGCCCACGAAGGGCCTCACATGGAATCCACATGGATTCCATGTGGGTCCAGGATCCAGATGGAATCTATTCGGAGATTCCAATTGGTTGCGCTCTCCTGAGCCGTTAATTCCGTCCATAGTTGCAAATCCGACTCGGGGCCACCAGGGAGGTCTGTATATAAGATCGCGCGGACCCACTCGGGGATGTTGAGGGGGTTCAATCTGCGTTTTTATTAAATTATTGTGACCACTGACTAGTTTTCATAAAACGTCATCGCTGTTTACAGCGGCTCTTCTGGCGGCGATATTGCCCTCCACCTAGTGGCCAACAGGGGCACTTGAAGAGTCATGGACCTCTCGAAGATCTTAAGCCTGAGATGACACACGAGAGGGTCCTAGTTTGGACTGACTGTTTATTGGCTGCAGCTGGCTAGTTGCCCTCAGCTTTGTGCTGCAAAGTGGAAGGAATAAATATATCGCAAACCCTCGCCCCATCAGGACATGTAATGACGCGGCCTACGAGAGGCGAGATCGGCTCCGCCCGCTCACCATTAAAAATCCAAAAGTAATACAGTTAAGTGTAATTCATAGAACGAATTTTGTACTCTAAAAAGATGTCATATATTTATGCAGCACTTGTAACTAACTCCGTATTCTTGGTTAAGCTAGGTCATGCGTGGGATAAGCGGATTGTGCTTGTTTCTGTCATTAACAATCCGGTTCTTCGTGCCATCGGTACGACTACTGTTATGCGCTTATTTTTGGACCTGCTGCATATCTTCACCTACCACAGCCTCCATGATGTTCCAAGGTCCGCTCAAACGAATATATTTGTTCAGGACAGGCTTCGATGTAACTGTCAGGGCAACATCTAAATCTAACGCATTTGCTGGTATCCACCAGCAAAACTTTACGGGAAATGTGTTGTTCTGTGGCTATATATAATCATTTAGAATGCCTCCCGGGCCTAGACAACCCAAGTAAGAGCATGATCGATAGGGGCCGTCGGCTTTCTCGACATGTTAGTGTGAGCAAAATAGCTACTTGTCCAGCCTGTCGTTTGACAGTGTGACAGGGCAAGGTGACAGGAAGGGTGACGGAGGATGAACGCTGCCTAACTTGGCTACTTGTCCAGCCTGTCGTTAGAGAGAGTGACAGGGCAAGGTGTCAGGAAGGGTGACTGAGGATGAACGCTGCTTAACTTGGCTACTTGTCCAGCCTGTCGTTGGACATTGTGACAAGGCAAGGTGTCAGGTAGGTTGACGGAAGATGAACGCTGCCTAATTTGCCTAGATCGTAGGAAGATGTACGCTGCCTAACTTGCCTAGCTCGTAGGAAGATGAACGCTGCCTAACTTGCCTAGCTGGTAGGAAGATGAACGCTGCCTAACTTGCCTAGCTCGTAGGAAGATGAACGCTGCCTAACTTGCCTAGCTGGTAGGAGGATGAACGCTGCCTAACTTGCCTAGCTCGTGGCGCAGCCCCTGTCACACAATTATACTTCTTTGCACGTGCCAGAGGCGTGAGGAGAGTCCAGTGACAGTGACGCACCAAGGGGAGTAGCAGCCACCGCGCTGCTTCATTTGACTTTAAATTAGACAGCTCTAGCGTCATTTGTGAAACCTATGCGCGATGCCCTCGGCATTTGTGTGGCGCTTTGCACTGTCAGCGGCCTGCTGGATTTATGTCCGGCTTTTCCATCAGAAAGATGAGCCTAAATGTAGCTCAACAAAGAACATTATGCCATTGCGAGGTATTCTCGAAGTGGCCTATAGAAGTCATTGGCGGATCCAAATGTGGCCAGCAGGGTCATCCCTCAAGAGGCACATGTTTGCCGAAATTTAGCACTTAAAAGACCTTTTTTAAATATAAAAATATTGTATTGCATGCATACGGTTTTAAACAGACCCAACAAATGTTAGCTGTACAAATTCGATGCGTTTATCGAAACCGGAGATATTCTATTTGCTCCACCCAAACCAGGCTTATGGATCTGCCCATGGATTTGGAAAATGTTATCTGTGACGTCACACATAATCCTAGGTCAACATGTTATCTTCGTCGCTTCGGTAAGATCCAGGGCTAACGAGTGAGCCTATCTTAATAGTGGTCTAACATCGAAAAGTAGTCCATAACTCAGCCCATCAATGAAGGTGAGTATTTGTCAGTAAAGACTGAGCTGACCCTGTTGTCCACGGATCTGTGGACCCGTGAAGAGTGGGCCAGTGGCCGATCCATGACGAGTCGACTACAGGTCGGCCACTGGTCCGACTAAGGGTCCGGCTACGGGCTACCTAAGGGTCGGCCATTGGTCTAGCCAAGGGTCGGCCAAAGGTTGGTGATGCATCCGCCAGCGGTACGTCACTGGCCGGCCACGGGTCTGGCCACGGGTGGGCCACGGGCCAGGGCCTAGCTTCCTCGGGCTAGCTGTAGGTCCCAGTTGTCTGGCAATATACGAGACTTAGAAGCCCGGATTGAGGATATTTTCGTGCAAGCCCATGGGTTAGGTCAAAGCAAAGGCAGACCAATTACCCAGATATCGTTCGGAGTTGTTTGCTTTGAAAGCAAACAAAATGCACGACTGCATTTCCTGAGA
Organism: Imbricaverruca yamaguchii; assembly: GCA_034440575.1. Lineage (NCBI taxonomy): Eukaryota > Metazoa > Arthropoda > Thecostraca > Neoverrucidae > Imbricaverruca > Imbricaverruca yamaguchii. The sequence continues at coordinate 1,038,946 of JAOTOL010001585.1, forward strand.
ACGGGATTGATGAGAGATCGAGGCTGGTTGAGCATCGTGATGAGGTATGGGAGTAAGGATAAAACGACATATGCCAAGGTATTTACTTCGCTAATAGTTTACACTATTTGCCAAGATACTGGTAAAAACAAAGGCAATCATGGATGAAGAACACTCATTTCACGGTTTCCACCATTGTAATTTTGATCAAAGCAGCTCGAGGATCAACGAAGGAAACAATGTCTTTGCTGCAATGAAGTGACTGAACCCTTTCATTTCTCGGGGTTGTGTTGTGCCGTAATTTGGCGACAGTTCATCCATTGTCCTTCAAATCGGATGTGTGCTAGTCAATGTCAACGCGGTCTGATGCTGCTACAAATGTATTGACGTCTAGTGAAAGCTGCACTTGAGTAGTCCAAAGACATGCTCCAATGTATCCGTTCCACAATTATTCACAGAGTAACGCATTATTTGGACGGAAACCTGCTCTCGATGGGAAAGTAGAACAGCAGTTGGAAGCATATATATATATATATGCTTCCAACTGCTGTTCTACTTTTCCATCGAGAGCGGTTTCCGTCCAAATATATATATATATATATATATATATATATATATATATATATATATATATATAACCGGATGGTTCCTGAGGGAGTTTAAGAGCGCTGCCAACAACATTCATCCCAACATGCACTTGTATATGTGGTCATCGTCATCTTCCATATACAGTCAAACCTCGGTTTTCGTATGCCCTAGTTTTCGTACGATTCGGTTTTCGACGACTTCTTCCGTCGAAATTTTGTTCCGGTTTTCGTACATCCGCTCTGTTTTCGTACAGTTGAAAATTGTCCGTACCAAACTCGTCCGCCTGCCTGCGTGACTCGGCCACTCATTAGGGAAGAGCTAACCACATGGAAGAGCTAACCACTGAAAAGCTGCAAGACCTTCAACTAGAACAGCAACAAACGGCAGCTGAGGAAATTGCTTCAGAGGAGGAGGAGGAGGAAGATAGAGGGGAGAATTTGCCTTCTTCAGTGATTAAGGACATGTGTGCAAAGTGGAGTGAGTTGCAAAGTTTTGTTGAGAAATATCACCCTAGCAAAGCTGTTGCAAGCCGTGTCTGCAACAAGTTCAATGACAATGCCTTGTCCCATTTTAGGCAAATCTTAAAGATACACCAGAAACAGACATCTCTGGACAAATTTTTTGTTGTGCGACAGGGGTCTGGTAACTCTCAAGCTGGTCCTAGTGCCAGTAAAAGACAAATAAGGGAAGTAACCCCACATAACACCTTGATTCCTGAAATCTTTACGGAGGGTACTCCCATTCCAAACAATAACCTCTCCTCCTCCCTCTCCCCTCTTCGCCGTCTTCCATACGCCAACAAGTCTTCAATGAAGGTAAAAGTGATGTTAAATGTTCATTTTTCCATTTCGTTTGTCATTTATATATATTTCTCATTGTTTTCTGTATGTAAAACTACAGTTATTCTCTATAAAATGTATTTTTTTGCTAACCCGCGCCGTCTCTCCGGTCAGATCCTCACACCCCGTCTCGGGGGGGGGGGGAGGGCGGATAGTAACCCCCTCTAAAATCTAAACCAAGCGTCGCATGAAAACGAAAGAGGTGTCATCGGAAAGCGGCCGACGAGTAGGGCCCTGATCCACCCCAAAAATAATATCCCCAAAAAGTGACGTCACCCGGCGCTAGATTTTCACGACTTTTCACGAGTTACGTTATGTTTTTGGCTCTGGGGAATTCATTTTGGGGAATATTTCAAGAAAAAAAGAATTATTTGAGATCAGAAAAGGACAGCGAAATCGACCAGAGCAATAACAAATTTTGGCCACCCCAAAATAAAAATAACATTTTTGGTATTTCAAAATGTTGAGTTTTCAATTTTTCTTAAAATGTCCTTTTCTAATGGGTAGAGCAGACTGAGAAACGTTCTTGGAAGTCAACTTGCCCCGATAAAATAACTGCTTACTTTAGCTAGAATCTTCGATTTGAACTGCAATAGGCAAATATGCAAAATTTATATGTAGTAAAAAACGGGGAAAATGCAAAATTCCTCTTGTACGTTTTCTTGAATCCCTAAAGATAAGGAAACGCTGCAAATTTCATTAAAATATCTGTATCCGTAAAAGCGTGACGACTGGTTGAATTTTTTTGTAGGTGACCTCACTTGACCTTAACTAACTCTTTAACCTAGAATGATCTGAGTTCAAAATTTTGTAAAAGCATGCAAAATTGATGTGGGAAAAGGTATGCCAAATTTGTGGCGCGTTGCCCTGCACCGTTCGTTCGCTATCCGCGAAAAACCTGACGGGGGCGGTTGAAGACCCCCTCCCCAAAGACGGGACAGGTTAATATTTGTGGGTGTCTGGAACGGATTAATTGGATTTACATTATTTCTTATGGGAAATATTGCTTGAGTTTTCGTACATTCGGTTTTCGCCAGACTTTTTCGAATGGATTAATCACGAAAACCGAGGTTCCACTGTATTTATTTGATGTGAAACTTGCAAGTAACCCTAGACGTTGGATGTCTTGCAGTAAGCTTGTTCATTGGGCACACGGATTCAAACGCGTATCGAAATTCCCATTGAGATATTCTTTCACACGGACAACAATAAAAAAGCTCTGCATTATCTGACCTTGTTGTGCTAGCTAAGTGATTATGTATGTACCACTTGTGAGAGCCAACACAGGCATCCAAGGGATTATTCATTTTGGATTATAATTAAAAGGATTGGTCTCTCATGTTCATCTGCAATGTCGGATTAAATTAGGCGTACTTTCCGCCAGACAGCCGCTATCTCATAGTAGCTGATGCGTGCACTGGGACGGGCATGGGTTTGAATCCCACATGACGCGGCGGGCATGGGTTTGAATATCACACGACGCGGCGGGCGTGGGTTTGAATCTCGCACGACGCACATTATTTCATTCGGCACGCTTAGCCTGGTAACTGTACGTTCAGTGTGACCATGTCGGCAGTACCCGCACAGTGATGGCACGCTTAACGACCAATCAAAATATGCCGTCAATCGAAACTTTATGACGTGCCAGTGGTTGTGGAACTTACGAAATCAACACGAATGGTCAGGGCCTCCGATTTCATAAAGCCAGCACAATACAAATTTAAATTAAACTTGTTGGGAAATGGATGCATGTATTAACGTCATTATGTACATACATGATGATATTGGCAATTCGATTTGCAATAGCTGGAAAAGGCAGTCTCATCTGTCAGCTGAGGCAGGGATATTTGGTGTAACCGGTGAGTGTTGATGGTGGGTGTAATGACGCCGTCGTGTTGGTGGGTTCACGGCTCATGACAGAGGGTGTGGCTCTGCTGGCTCAGAAGGTGCCGGACTCACCAGTTCCAGTTGCTCCAGGGGCGCCATGCACAGCGAGTAGTTGGTCCAGTTCCCGTGCGCCCACTCCCCGGTCGAATTGCACTCACGGAATGCCACAGCTGTGGCAACACAACACGTCACACTTCGGCCACAACTACACCAACACAACACATCACACTTCTGCCACACTGCAGCAACACAACACGTCACACTTCGGACACACTGCAGCAACACAACACGTCACACTTCGGACACACTGCAGCAACGCAACACGTACACTGCACCAACACAACACATCACACTTCGGCCACACTGCACCAACACAACACGTCACACTTCGGCCACAACTACACCAACACAACACATCACACTTCGGCCACACTGCAGCAACACAACACATCACACTTCGGACACACTGCAGCAATACAACCACATCACACTTCGGTCACACTGCAGCAATACAACACGTCACACTTCGGCCACACTGCAGCAACGCAACACGTCACACTTCGGCCACAACTACACCAACACAACACATCACACTTCGGCCACACTGCAGCAACACAACACGTCACACTTCGGCCACACTGCAGCAACGCAATACATCACACTTCGGCCACACTGCAGCCACAGAACACATCACACTTCGACCACACTGCAGCAACACAACACGTCACACTTCGACCACACTGCAGCAATACAACACGTCACACTTCGGCCACACTGCAGCAATACAACACGTCACACTTCGGACACACTGCAGCAACGCAATACATCACACTTCGGCCACACTGCAGCAACACAACACGTCACACTTCGGCCAGACTGCAGCAACACAACACGTCACACTTCGGCTACAACTGCAGCAACACAACACGTCACACTTCGGCCACACTGCAGCCACAGAACACATCACAATTCGGCCACACTGCAGCCACAGAACACATCACACTTCGGCTGCAGCTGCGGGAACACAACACGCCCAGTCTTCATCTGCCACTTCGGCACAAAACACGCACATCACAAATATAGCAACCGATCATCTTCAGCCAATAGCAGCATACCAGAAACGTGTTATTGCAAACATCATTGATGTTGTTCAAGTGGCGTTGCTGAACTCTTTAAGATTCCACCTGGTCTAGCTTTGGGGAGGCAGATGGCGAGTGCAGAATTAATCCGGACATCTCTTTCGCTTCCATTTAGTTGTTTCACACACACACGACAACCGTAGGGAACATCACCTTTGCGGGAAGGGAAGAGGGATTAGAGAAGCTATGCCATTATAATTAATGGCTGCATTGATAAGTTATTGGTACCGGGCGAAAATGATCGAGGTATTTACAGAACACCACAGCGAAGTGGTGTCCACAGTGTTCGCCACAGTGTTCACCAAGCGCTTTAGTGAAGCCCCACGAGCAGTACTATATTGTTTCGCACCTCCGCCACAGCTGGATTATGATGGGCATGATCCAGTGACGTCACTGATGCGAATGTTCTTGACCTCATTTGTCGTGCCCGGTGCGGTGTCACGTCACTGTCAATAATCTGTGAAGCGTGGTGTTGGGTCGCTGGCCATTCCCGGGAAGTGTGAGATGACACGTGCTATGGTGTCATTTGCGAGCCACGGCGTCACTGCCCTGTCCGGTGTGGTGTGACGTCACTGCCGTGCCCGGTGTGGTGTGACGTCACTGACTATGCCTAGTGTGGTGTGACGTCACTGACCGTGCCCGGTGTGGTGTGACGTCACTGACCCTGCCCGGTGTGGTGTGACGTCACTGCCCTGCCCGGTGTGGTGTGACGTCACTGCCGTGCCCGGTGTGGTGTGACCCCACTGCCCTGTCCGGTGTGGTGTGACGTCACTGACCGTGCCCGGTGTGGTGTGACCCCACTGCCCTGTCCGGTGTGGTGTGGCCCCACTGCCCTGCCCGGTGTGGTGTGACCCCACTGCCCTGCCCGGTGTGGTGTGACCCCACTGCCTCCGTGCCCGGTGTGGTGTAACGTCACTGACCGTGCCCGGTGTGGTGTGACCCCACTGCCCTCTCGGTGTGGTGTGCTGTCCGGTGTGGTGTGACCCCACTGCCCTGCCCGGTGTGGTGTGACCCCACTGCCCTGCCCGGTGTGGTGTGACCCCACTGCCCTGTCCGGTGTGGTGTGACCCCACTGCCCTGTCCGGTGTGGTGTGACCCCACTGCCCTGTCCGGTGTGGTGTGACCCCACTGCCCTGCCCGGTGTGGTGTGACCCCACTGCCCTGCCCGGTGTGGTGTGACGTCGCTGACCATGTTCAGGTACGTCCAGCCGGTCGAGGTCGCGTGCGCCAAGGTTGGCCATCTCGCGTCGCAGCACGTCGCGGCAGGGCAGGGAGCAGCTGCGGCCGGCGGCAGTCCTCGGCCAGCAGCGCAGCAGGTTGTCCACCACCGGAGCGCAGAAGAGCGTGCCTGCAGCACAGCGACAGTCGGCGTCACTGCCTCCCTGAGGACCCTGGCTCACAGCGACAGTCGGCATCACTGCCTTCCTGAGGACCCTGCCGCACAGCGACAGTCGGTGTCACTGCCTCCCTGAGGAGCCTGCAGCACAGCGACAGTCGGCGTCACTGCCTTCCTGGGCATCCTGCAGTAGGGTGTGTCACTTCAGGCACTTTTTACCGATGCAAGGTGCCCCTATGATTTTATCATGCCCTGTCCATATAGAAACAGCGTGGCACTATTCATTCCCTCTGAATTTGAATCCCCGTCTAGCTCCAAGCGAGAGAAGTTCGGCCGATCTGCTAACACTAGCGACACAAGCGCCACCATAGTGGAGAGCGTATGAACTAATGACACCCAATCGTTTCCAGAGCCTCTTTCACTCGCCAGGTCACAAAACTGAAATATTTGACCGTGTGCCGACTCCTCGTCGACTAAGCCATCGAAGGAACACATAATAAACGATTGATATTGATCTAACCCCATTCTTAACTAGGTATTTAACTCACTCTTACCGAGCACAAGCAATCACTATTCGCAGGACCGCCGCAGTCCCACGTGATTCGCAACAAGACCCATGTTATCGGTGGCTGCCAAACATACGTACAATGAGTCATCGAGCATCCCGTCTCTCGGCACCTGATCCGGAAGGTTCCCACCTCGCTCTGTCCAATGCTTGACGCAAGAGAGCTGTCATCTGAGGCAGCAGCACGCAGCGCCATTGTCTAGCTCCGACCGGCGGCTGCATGCTAGCCGGCTCAGATATCGCACAGGATTCGCTCGCGTTATCCGCTACTGGCACCACTGATGTTAAATGACACTGACGTTAAATGACACTGACGAAAGTGGATCCTGATCTCGCGGTGTTGAGTAGCTGCCTACCAGACAGGGTCGCAGCCGGGCGGAGAGCGTGGGAGTCGGCTGAGTGACTCAGAGCGAGGCGGAGTGCGCTGTGCCATCTTTTACAGGTCAGTTCAACGATTGGTTAGTTTTATGTTCAGGGGTGGGGTGGGGTGGGGGAGAGGGTGTTAATTAAGGGCTTCCAAACTCAGCGGCTGCCGAAGGCATTTTAGGTTGAGGGGTAGGGAAATTCAGGACACACCCATACCCGTCTACCGAAAGGCGCCCTTAGGTACAAACAACGAAGAAAAAAACGAATTTAGTGCATTTCGTTTTAGGCGCCCGTCGCCTGACACGGTACCCCAATGTCCTTCGTCGGAAATTTGGGGGAGGGGAACTGCCCCCTCTGCCCCTCTCCGCGTCCGCCGTCTCTACCGAACTGCGTGGTTGCCATCGTTCTATTTTCAATTCGTCACTGATTTGTGAAATATGACCAGCGCAGACCAGCGTTGCGGCGTTTGAGTCTGTAATAACTTATAAGGTCAAATAACTAAGTACAGGCTGTAACATTTTTGAGTTTTGCTGGGAGTACCTATGACATTCCCGCTGAGTGAAGACATCCGACCCATCCCCTGCATTGCAGTCCTGAGTTCTTGAATTGAGACTGGAACTATACCTACAGTTGGTGATTTTTTCTAGTGTTAGAAACTATAATGTCTTATGAGGCATCATCTCGATGGGGCATTTTATCCATCCGCTACTGAAGACCCTCGAAACTCTCGGCTAGTTAATCGTTCATAATTGAACAACGTATGACTAGAATACATTTTTTAATCCCAGTTTCTGTCATTTGCAGATCCTGATCCGTCATTCAGGATGTCCCTTCGAAGCCGGGCAAAACACTTCAGCCTCGGACCTCCGAAGAACCTACCTGCCAATCAGTTTCCCGCTAACAAAGATGTCATCAACTATGTTAGGCTATTACCTGGCCAAAAACCCAACTTGAGATCGAAAGTGCTGTCAGCTGAAATATTTAAGCCGGTCGCTGAGCGGGTATTGAAAATTTGGAACGACGAAGGCATCCTGTCGATGTAGTTAAAAGGTGTGCAGCGAAAGGTCGCTGACTGCTACAGCCAGTATAAGAAGCTCAATAAAACCAAAACGGTGGACCGTGAAGCCAAAAGCTCGGCGTCGGAGAAAGCTCGAAGCTATTTCGGAAGGCTGTTTGACATAGCTCTATGTCGATGTAAAGATCTGCGCCATTGCAGATGTCCTCGGGAAAGAAAAGTGCCCGAAAAAGAGATCAGCTTTCTCAGAGACCAGAGGCGCTCTCGTAAGATGCTCCTGGGAGGCATCGACCGCAGGGAAAGTGCCCGACGTAAAACTGGAACTTCTAGAAGGCTGAGACAACGGCAAGCTGAGGGACAGCTACAACCGGGGAGCCTCGCTGGTCCCAGTGATGACAGCCAGAGCGGTCGCAACGAGGCCGGACAGTCTGACACGCCGGACGTCGCAATGGGCGATCAGAGCTCCCATGATTCAGTTGACTTTTCCAGCGGCAGTCAGTCAGACAGTGTGACTGTCTCGGAGGAAAGTGCAACTGTCTCGGCGGGCGAACCGCTTGTCGCAACCGCGTCACCATCACCTCAACTCTGCGATATCATAAAGTTTCTAGTGGGCCACTACGTGCCAGTGTGGTTCCACATCCGGAAACACAGCGAATGTAGTAGCGGCGCGAAGAACATGATGTTCAGCTTGGAGCTACTACGCACATTGCCTCAACAACTGCAGGACACAGTGAAGCCTGTCGTCCAGCGTAACAGCTACTGGTGCCATCCAGAAGCGATACTGCTGGCTATGGTGACCGACCAAGACCGGGAACTCCGCACCCGCGCAGTGCAGGTCATT